>JAEMWC010001147.1:195000-247500 GCA_016490735.1 Pachyseris speciosa | reverse complement strand
TAGACTTTGATATTATTGAGCATGTTATCGTCAGACTTATTTATAAGTAAGTCAAGAGTATGGCCATTGCGGTGAGTCCCAGCAAAGACACGTTTTTTTAAGGTCAAAAGATTCCAGGATGTCAGTAAAACGTTTGGCATTTACATCATCTTGACAATCCATATGCAAGTTAAAGTCACCAGTAATTAGGACTCGATCAGAGCTGACTCCACAGTTGCAGATTCAAGTAGATGTGAGGATTCCTCAAAAAATCGATTGAAAGAGGAATTATCAGGTGGACGATAGATGACTAAGATCCTGACACTATATAGGCTCCGAAGACGAACATCCATGATTTCAAATGTATCATAATCAACTGTTAATGAAGTGTTGATGTTCAGCACATCCTTAAATAAGATACCAACACCGCCTCCTCTTCCTTGTTTCCTGGGAACATGTAGAAATCTATAACCAGTTGGACACAGTGTTCCAATCTCAACATCGTCCATATTGTGTGGTCTCAGCCAAGTCTCTGTAAAAGCTAGAATATCTACATCAAAATCCACCACAAAATCTTTAACCTCCATTGTCTTATTACGCACAGAGCGTGTGTTCAGTAGAGAGAAATTTAAGCAATGCGATAAACCATTTTCATTGTATGGAATTTGCGCAGAATTTTGTGAAGAGACTTCAGGCCCAGGATGCGGATGTACATCACCACTAACCAATAGAGATATTACCATGGAGTTAAAAGAGGCCGTAGTATTACTGTAATAAGATATTCTGCTTTTAAACCATTTTCTCTTCCGAGTCCTTAATAACAGACCTTTGTTTGGACTCTCTGCCAGCGAGTAATCCAAGCGTGACTCATAAAGAAAACCATCCCATGGGAGGAAAATGCAAATGAGCTTCTCTGCCAACGAGTAATCCAAGCGTAACACACCCATTCTCAGCTAACAGGGACCATTGATGTCGTGGAGCTTTTAACTTTTATTTATCACACACCTTGGGCTGCATAACATTAAAAGTACTTGTGTTTGTATCCCCTGGATATATAGGGAACGGTGACAAAATTTCATGGCATTAACTTGTCGGGTTATTTTTTAACGAATTTTTATGTAGTGACAAGTAGCTAAAAATCTTAAAATTATTTTTATAACATTAAAAGCGCAGGTATTTTTAAGGAAGATCGGGTTTTCTGACGACTTTACACAAAATGTGCAAATTTAATAAATAAAAGCCTTTAAGGCCGCAGTCAGTCTCAAAATTTTATCATTAATTATTGTCGCATGATTTCAGGTAAATTACGTTACCACGTGCGTAAGCTAAGTTTTTAACAAGGTAATGTGTCTGTGCAAAGTGATTTCTGCATGTTTTACATTCTAAGTTACTGTACTATAATCTAGTAAACATGATAAAGGTACTGTTCTGTTGATCCGCGGGAAAACATTGAGATCAGCATACCAATTGGAATATTTTTTTCTACACTGTAAATTACGTTACCATGTTTAACCGAAAATAATTTCCTAAGAAATGAGGGCTTGCCGATAAGTGTTGTTTCACAGAAATTTGCTAATGAGGTACTCATGGAATGGTAAGAGTAACGTACTGTAACTACAATTTTATTACCGTAAGACAGGATTAAAGCAACAATGTAATTTACGTTACCGTAACGTAATTTACCGGTAAGTAAAAAATTCGACCTTTTATATCACCAAGCGGTAATTTCGTGACAGAATAGCATACGGTACAAAGGTTAATGCAATATTACATGTGATTACGTCATCAGAAAGGCCTTTTCACGTTCTCGTACCTGAGTGCGGCGTCAAGAAACCACATCAACAACAAAAAGTGCTTCTGAGTTAGTGATTGTCTTGAATGTATTTGGAGGCAAACCGGAGTTAAAAACCACTTGCTCCCTGTCTGTTATTCTTTCGGCGCTTAGCATTGAAAAAACAGCGGTATAATTTATTTGTCTGTTTGTTCGTTTAGGTAACGTAATTTATGCACATGTCATCGGCTTCCCCGTGGGGTCGACCCCCGGGCCTACCAGGGAGATATGTGGGGGAATACAAGGAGATGGATGGGATTCTCTCCCCGAGGGTATGGGGAAATCTTGACATTGTTTTAGGAACAAAGATTATGGGGTGGGGGAATTCACAAGTTTGAAAAGGATGTCACAGAGATTTTCAGGTGAGAGACACCTCACCCAGGGTACCTTGTCTTGAGAGCTTCCCCGACCCCCGGGGAAATTTCTCGAGTTTGCTTGACTGATTTTACAATCCCCCTGGTTGGCCCGGGGATCGACCCCACGGGGAAGCCGATGACATGTGCATTACATATTAGACAAACATTGGTGATTGAAAGACAAAGAGCCTCCAAGCCGACTAAATTTTGTCAAGTATTATCTAACTTTTGCATCATGAATTTAAAATAGTAAAAAGGTTTCAAAAAACTTGTTGGCTAAGATTTATCCACATTGAGTGAGTCCAAACCTTAAAGCAATAAAAAATGGTAAACCAATTATCTACTGTAGTAAAATAATGCACTGAAACGTGCCTTATTGATTGATTGCCTATCTGATAGGAGTTGGAGCTGACACTCATAGTTTAAGAATCATGCAAATATGTTTATGTTCAGTGTCTGATAAAATGTAGTTCGTGTTTTCTGTGTTAATTACGTAGAGGAAACTAGTTCCTTCTTGTGACTTGGTGTGCGAATTTCGAAAACATGAAAATATGTTCAAAATGGACTTTGCCGAGAACTATCTCTGTCAGTCTTGTGATGAAGTGCAAAGTGCCTATTGGAATAGTACCATGGTGAGCCTGCATCCTGTTGTCGTTTACTTCAAAGGTGTGGATGGCATCTTGCAGCACAAAAGCTTTGTTTACACATCAGATGAGCTCTCCCACAACTCAACCTCAGTATTTCTGATTCTGAAAAAGTTTCTTCCTGAATTACCACTTTTGGTCTCGCCTCTGAAATGTATCCACTACTGGACAGACAGTCCCACATCGCAGTACAGAGATAAAACCATCTTTGCCCTGATTGCCAATCACAAGAATGAATTGGGTTTTCCAGCTGTCTGGAATTATTTTGAAGCAGGTCACGGGAGAGGACCTTGTGATGGAGTTGGCGGCACAGCGAAGAGGATGGCAGACAAAGCAGTCAAGACAGGCAAGGTCAAAATCGAAGATGCTCAAGACTTCTTCTACGACTGGCTGACTTCCTGTTTGTGTCAATGACTGGGTTGCCGCCGACTATGAAGGTAACTGGTACATTGGCCAAGTCATGCAAGGCAAGGGAAAGGCAGCGGCAAGCAGTTTCAAGTGGCCTGCTCAAAAACATGTCTTGTAGTTGGAAAGAAAGAGCATCCTCTGTGTTATTGAGCCTCCCTTGCTGTCGGCTTAACTGGCCGTGCCTTCAAATTAACAGAGGCAACTATTGAGCTGATCGACCAACGTCATGGAAGTTACAAACCTTAAAAAAACTTCAAGTCAGCCGTTTGTGTATTGAGTCTTGCTCTAGACAGAATTTTGCTTACAATAAACTACCCTCTATCTTTCATTAATTGGTTTCGTAATGCACAATTAAATGTGACTGTAAATTACGTTACCAAACATTTGTTGTAATGATGAGTAATTTGACTATTTGCAAAGATATTGGACTGGCATTTGTTGCAAACAGTTCTAGGATGACTAGTTGTGTTGCCAAAATTATTTACCTGGTTCCAGATACACTTGACTTAACACTTTGTTGGAGTTTTAATAATTTTGTAAGGTTTTTGTATTAATATGCTGATTTTTCAGTCTTTTCCATAGAAATGATACCTTTAAGCCATCAAAAAGGCGATACCGTTATCCTGTAAAGTAATCAATCATTGGAGTTTGAAAAAAAGTAAAATAGACTGATGTTGTTGTAATGTACGTGATTTGTAAATTACGTTACCAAGTTTATATCCCTATTTGCTAATATTCAGGTATAAGGCACTACGAAACAAACCGCCTATCTAAAACTTTAGGTCATAATGTTTAAATGCACGTATCTTTGAAACTGCAGTTGCCCAAAATAAAGAAATAAGAAGAAAAAGAAAAGGATGTATTTCATATTGCTGTAAATACAAACTCATTCGCGAAGTTGTAACGGAAAATTTTCAGATAAATTTTACTTCTCAGCAGGTAATGTAGTAAAGTAACTTTTCCTGTACCTATCCTCTTTCGAAAAGAACACAAAGTTTCATGTGAAAGAAAATTGTTCGCTCTTTTATAGTAAATTGTTCGTCATGAGCCATAAAAATAATTAATTTTTATCTCTTTGGAGGGACTAATCATTCTTTTGCCGTAACTCACAAACCAATGAGACGATTCTTGTCCAATTTAAAAAAATAAAAGATTGATTATTAGTCTAATAAAAACACTTATTAAAAGGAGGATTGGAAAAACTTTTTTTTTTCGACTTATCAAATTGCTAATGGTCCCTGTTAGCTGAGAATAGGTGAACATATTCCCGATGAAGTTGGTTCAACAACTCTTTGGAACTGGTTTTCGAAGCTGTCAAACTCAGAGGTGACTTGAAAATCCCCGCCAACACATCTCAGTAGGATTATCAACCACAAGGACCAATTTAGAAAACGAATGGCCATCTTTAAGCGCATAAAAAGTAGGTAACACCAGAGCTTGTGAGGACACGTCCGCACCGCATGATTATATTATATCTTGAAAATGGTTTTCAAAGTAAATAAAACAAGAAAGGTTCCTGTTTTAGGGTGTGTTCCTTTCGGAGAATCCAAAAACGGACTTTTGATCCGAGATTCACCAGATTTCACGACCGAATGGAACACAAAATCCGTAAAAGGATTGTGCTACTACGGAAACCTCGCATAGTCATTGAATTCTTGGTTTTCACATGATGTCATCAAAAAACTAAAACTCAAAAGTAAACAGACTTTTGCATTTTTATCTTCATCACGTAAAAGACAAATTAGAAATGTATCTGCGTCCATGTCTTCAGCTCGATAGCATGCTTTGTTTTTAAAATAGAGCAGTTTGAATTTGATAGTTTTTCACAGTGTGTGACATAACAGATGTCTGCCCATAAGCATATCACCTACATGAAAACATCGATTCACCGTGTGTTTTTGAGGTTTTTAAAAGCCAATATGACAGAAGAGCCGTCTTTGTGAAAGTTTACAGGCGCAACAAAGTTAAGAAAGCCTTTGACATAGTCAAAGTAAATTCCGGATGTTTTTCACTCGTTTCCAGCCGCCATTCAATAAGATTAATTTTAAATCTACTGGTGAAAGGAACAGAGCAAATCACAAATCCAAAAATCTGGATTTAGAATCGCGGATTTCAAATCCAGTGAATCACACACATGTAAAATGGGGGTTCTGGGACAGTTTCGCACAACAAATACATATCAAACAAAGCCTCGTCGCTTCACTCCTCAGCTTTGTTTGATATGTATTTGTTGTGCTTACTGCTCCCAGAACCCCATTTTACATGTGTGTGTAAGCAAAACCGGTTTTGACTGGTTGTAACCGGTTGGGTTTATCAACCAAAGCAATGTAATTTGTCCCACACTTTCACCCCTATTGAAGAAAAATGCACACATTATATACCCCCGAGATGGCAGCAGCACAAATTGGGGATGACGTGCTTGCCGAGTTCTATGGATATGACGAGCCGGCGGGGGAAAACCCCGGCCGTCCGCCCAAGCCGTTCTGTATGACGAGTTTCAAGTTTCGCAAACCGATTTTGATGGTTGGTTGAATATTTGGAGGTTGGATGTTAATCGTGAAAACCTAAACAGGCATAGCATTGCTGATTTTGCACAAAACACAATGCGCGACAAAGCTTTTAATGTTGTAAAAAGTGAAATTAATAAAAATGGCAGCATAAAAGCACAGTTTGGAATGGAAGTTCATTTTAAAAGGGAAAGGCAAAACGAAAATGGGGAAATGGAAGAAGAAACACACAGGCACTACTTTCAAGACTTGCCCCGTGTTTTAACAAAGGCAAACCTGCACCAAGAATTTGACCACGCATTTGACCTATTTCTTGACGACATTAACGCAGACATAGATAATTGGTCAGAACGAGGATCAGGATGGGCCATTGATAAAATCACAATTGCCTATATTAATGTTGCAAAATGTAATCCTTTGAGAGGCGGCACTTATATACGGACACCCAAAAAACTGGCCAGCAAAAAGGCAATGATTAATGTTAAAAACCGAGATAACGAATGTTTCAAAATGGGCTTTGAAAGCATCAAGGTTTCCGGTTGAGGTACATGCAGAAAGAACCAGTAAATATCCAAAAGAAGACGGTTTAAACTGGGATGGAATTGATTTCCCAACCCCACTGAAACAACTTTGCAAACTTGAAAAACAAATCCCAACCTTGCATTGAATGTGTTTGGCTGGGAAAACGACGAAGTGACCTCTCTTAGAATTAGCAAACAAGATAAAAACATCCCAAGAATCAACCTGTTGCTTCTCAACCAAGATGAAAAACAACATTACTGTTTTGTTAAGAGGCTTTCATCTCTTGTCTACGACCAAACAAAACATAGAGACAAAAAACATTTCTGTGTGATGTGCCTCATTTGATTTACAACAGAAAAGATTCTCGCCGATCACCGAAAACACTACAACGGTATCAACGGAACCCCCACAAGAATTGAAATGCCTGTAGAAGGCAAAAACACTTTGAAACACCAAAATTACAGCTGCCAAATGAAAGCGCCCTACATCATCTACGCCGACTTTGAAGCTTTGATTGAAAACATTCCCGAAGACCAACGCGAAAGAACCGCCTGCACAGAAAAAATAAACAAGCACACGGCTTGTGGGTTTGCTATGACATGTGTTAGAAGCGATGGGCGAAGCCAACTTGTCACTAAATACAGGCAAGGTTGAGATGGAAGCAAAAACGCAGTGTATATAGAGTTGTAAGCCTGGAAAAGAAACTGCGCGAAAGTATAGATTTAATAACGCCCAAACTGCCATATTTGTAATGAAAGCCTTCTTAAACAAGAATTTTTAGATTCAAGGTCTGTTTGGAGTTACAACAAGTACTGCGGGCAAAGCCATCGGGGTTGTTTTTACCGCGCTTTGAGAAAAATCGGGTTTATGGGCCCCCAAGCAAAAAGAGAACCAATAAAATACATTGATAAATGGATTAATAAAAATCAAACAGAATGTTTATTCTGTGCGGAGCCACTGCTACGCAAAAAATACAGAGACGCCGTGAAAGATCACTGCCACATCACAGGCAAATTCGCGGTGCAGCACACGATGCATGCAACAAAAAACTTCGAATAAACCCCAAAACCATCCCCATCCCAGTCGTGTTCCACAACTTGAAAGGTTACGACGCGCACCACTTGACTCAGGGGATGTCTAAAATCGAAGGAGCCGGCAAGCTCTCCTGCATTGCCAAAAATATGGAAAAATACATTTCGTTTTCTTTGGGTAATCTGAGTTTCATTGACAGCAAATCATTTCTGTTGGCTAGCCTCGACGCATTGGTGAAAGCTACACCGAAAGAGGCGCTGAAAATAACGAAAAGGCTTTGTACCGAATCATCGAAACTTGATCTGTTGTGCAAAAAGGGGATTTACCCCTATGAGTACATGGATTCGTGGGGAAGATTTAACGAAACGAAGCTTCCAGCCAAAGAAAGCTTCTTCAGCCACCTTTCCGGCGAGCACATCTCAGACGAGGACTACCGACACGCGCAAAAGGTTTGGGAAACATTTGGATGCAAAACCCTCGGTGATTACCACGACCTGTACGTGAAAACAGACGTTGCGCTTCTGGCAGATGTGTTCGAAAACTTCCGGGATCTCTGCCAAGAGCAGTACGGTTTGGATCCAGCACATGGGCGGTTTCAGCTCTTTCATTTGCGGAAGCGGTGGCGTGTTCTCCGCTGTTGACAGTTTCGGCTCTACCGCCAACAAGCCGGGGTAGTCTTGAAAGAAGCAAGAATATTCGGTTGCGGACATAAGTGTCACCACCATTTCTCCAAGTGGTCTCGTTGGTAAAAATTGTTTCGGGCAGCTCCTGAAAGCTTCTGTTAGTGTTTGTAGTGTTAAAAATAGACTGGAAAGGTTGGTCCATATTAAGAAAAAAATTCTTGATTAAATTGTGGTCAAGCGGTCGGGAACGCAAGTTGTTTTTCAAAGGAAATGAAAAGCAGCGTAGCCCAAAGCGAGAGACCCGGCGCCCAAAAAAACCAGCTCGCCCTTTTTTTGCTGCTCGCTCGGCTGTTAGAAATCGGAGAATTTGGGTTCTTTCAGCGGAGCCATAAGCCGGTTGGGATGAGCTTGGTTATAAAGTTTGAAAGCATAGTCGGTGTTGGTAAAGTTCTGTTTGGCCTGCGCTTTAATCTGCGCGTTGGTCTGGATCCAGTCAAGGAGCTGGGTGCGATCGCGGCTGCATTTCGAGTAAGCCGCCTGGTAATCCTCGAGAGCCTTGTCGTGGCGCTTTTTTTCGTCAAGAGCGGCGTCGTCGCTGCCGCCAAGCGCCTTCGCGAGATAATTGCTACCAATGAAAGTTGCGGCATTGAGGATCGCGCCGCCAACCACGATTGCGACGGTTGCCATCCTCTCTTATAATAAAAGCCTATTTTTTAAATCAAACGTTGGAAGGGATGAGTTTGGTCCTCGAGATAGCTTTTGAGTGTGATGGTGCCCGCCGTAACGGCAGTAAACTCCAGATAGTTCATAAAAACGAAAAACCGAAAATTAAGGCTGTGTCAACTGCGGATTCAGATATAACTCTTAACCACCGCATGGTATATACAACATGCAAACCTTCAAATAAAAATCTTCGACCTCATTTTTTCAAAAACGAGTTTACCTTTATTGACAAATCATGATTATTTTTCATTTTATATGTCATCTCCACACCACAAAACAGATAAAGACAAAGCAAGCACATAAAAATAAGCGGAATTAAATTCCACAGCATTAACAATAGAAAAATTGTTACTCCCACATTCATTAACATTTTTTCATTGCCAGCAACAAAGTGTTTGCAATAAATCGCCATATACAAATGCTGCAAATATTCAATTAATCCATTTTCCTGATCCCCCCTTTTTTTGGCATGGGAGCGGGCTCGCTGGCAACAGTAGGCGGGCTCGGGGCGATTTCCTTTTTTTTTCGTGGAGCCAAAAACTGAAGCCTTTCTTGTATCGCTTCACGCTGATAATAAACGCCGGCAGCCCCAACAATAAGCCCACCCACAGCCAGAACGGTACCGAAAAAAATGCCGCCTGTGTCTTTGGGTGCAGCCTCCTGCACAGGGGCGTTGGAATTTTTGGCATCGTTTTCTGCAATTATGGCATTGGCTCTTGCCAGAGTTTTTTTCTGTGCTTCTCGAGCCTGTTTGTTTCTTTCAGCTACCAACTTGCCTGCAGCAACCCGTTTTGGGTTTTTTTCATGCTCTGTGGTTGGGGCAAGAGAAGTAAGTTGTCCATTGGATGGATGCTGTGCCTGTGTTTCGGCAGCGGGGGCTTGAGGTTGTGCATCCGCCATTGTGAATATATACTAAATTAAAAAAGTTCAATTTGCTTGCAAATAATGAGCAATTATTCATTAATTGCTGAGGAATGTTTAGGAATTTATTCAGCAGACATCGCTGGCTCATCCTCTGGGCCAGTATAATCAATGTGTTTTGCGGTGATCAGCGCCGTGTTGGCCAGAGCAAGCCTTTTGCCAAACTTCAAAGCAAGGCTGTCAGTGAGGCAGGTGAGCTCTTTTGTGATTATGTAGTCTTCTTTTATCTCTTTCCGGTAAGCCTCAATGTCTTTGATTTTGACGACCGACCCGGCTGCCTTGGTGGCAAGAAAAATGAAGCTGTCAATCAAACTTTCGGTTGTCTTCGAGCCCACATAAGATTCATACCTTTTGTAATATTTCTCAACATCTTTGTCGGTGAGCCGCTTCACCTGATCTTGCGTCATCTAGATGCCGATGGCATCCTTGGATTTCCCCGTCGACACCAACACGGCCAGCTGCTCGCGTAGAGCAGGGATATCAGGACCGGGGGAGGCCAAAGTCAGGGCACCACCGGCGGGCGCGCCTGTTGCTTCTGCTTCCAGCATGTACATAACTTCTGCCATTGCCTGCTGCTCTTCAGCCATCTATACTTCAGCTTCTTTTTTTAATTCGAAAACAGCCGCACCCCGAATGGGTGTCGCAGCGAGAACACAAGAAAAGAAAACTTTCGCTCTTTCAGCTTTGAAATCATGCTTTTGTACTCCTCATGGGGCAGGTCTCCCGCATAATCCTCAAAAATGGCTTTTGTGGTTTTGGCCGAGGGGTTGTAAAAAAAACGACTGCCGCGATGTTTTCCCGGAAAGACGCGGTGATGCTGGTGTACTTTTGGGTCAGCACCCACACGCTGAAGCCGATGTGCCTCGCTGAAAATGCGAGATGCACCAGCTGGCCTGTGCGTTTTTTACCTCTTTCGAGGCGGCGCAGTCGTCAAGGATTATGAGTGCGTTGGTCCCCTCAAAAACAAGGGTCACGATCTTCAACCAAGCTTCCACCTCGTGCTGCTCGCAAATCACGATATACACCCGATGGTCGTTTTCCCCAAATCGGAAGAGGGTCTTGTTGTGAGCGAACGTCGGGGAGATAAGAACAATGTAGTCGAACTTGCCTCGGAATGGGCCCATGAGTTGGTCAACCACGAACCTTGTTTTGCCTGAGTTTGTCGGCCCCACTATGAGAGCATTGAATGGAATGTTATCCGGCTTCATATTTAGTATTGCAAAGATTCCAATTGTCGACCCAACACGTTGATCTGCGAGTCGCTGATTGTGAAAACATGGCAGTTGACGTTTCTAGATCCGCTGGCTGTCCGCTCAATCTCAAGCTGCACCCCATCCTGTGTGTTGACAAGCCTCACCCCGCTTCCGTGCATTTCCTGAAATGCCATTGACCGCAAGTCAATGAGAAGCCCAAACCGATCGTCTGTGTAAAACTTCGTCAAATTCATGTGCTGCGTTTTGTTAGTCTTTCTTATGAAAAAGCGGCTGACTTCCTCCCAAATGTCCTTGCCTTCAATGCCGTTGTTGTACAGCTGGCTTGGCGAGCCGTTAACAGTGACGCTTACTTTTTGATGTCGGGGTTGAAAAACTTTTCCGAGTCCCTGGCACCCGCTGTGTAAGTTTCGATAAAAAGGAGGAGAATTCCTTTCAAAGACCTTCTTTGTGGGTTGACACGGAGGTTGATGCGCGTTTCGGTTCGTTTTGCAAATGAAACAACCTTTTCGTGATGCACATGATCATACAGGAACTCTTTCCCGGAGGTATAAACACTTTTCGCCTCTTTGGCCAAATCTTCACTTCGAATCATTTCGTACTCGATCTGGATATTTGTCAGTTTGTATTTGAGTTTTGAGGTCTCTGAGCCTTTCACAACATTATTAGCACTTGCGAGGGTAATTTCGAGCACAAGGTCGTTGTAAAGAGCTTGGAGATAAAAGATTCAGTGGTCAGACAGGATCTGGTGGTCAAGCCGCATGCGGTATTTGTTCTTGTAAATGGTTTCCAGCTTGGTTTCAGCAGCGACACCTGAGGTGGGCTTGTCACCGGCATTTGAGCAAATCTTGTTGAGGTTATCGCTCTGGATGCCCTCTAGAACCATGTTATCCCTCTCCTCCTGGGAAAGGAAGAGGTCTTCCCAGATCTTTAAAATGTCGTAGCCGACCGTGTCCTGCAGAATGGTGCCCCCGTACTTCATGACCAGCTTGTCAACCAGAGCCTGCGAGATATTTTGAACGAGATGGTTGTTGGCGTGGCCGCCGGTTAAATCAATGTCGAACAGAAGGGAAAGCGAGCCTGGGACGAGGACCTCGTTTTCGTTGAGTTTGGGAACTGAAACATAAAGAGTCTCGCCGGGGCTTGCTTTACTCTTGTCAAACGTTATTCGGTTAACCTTGCGTTCGGCTTTCATGGCGCCTTGAATTTTTTCTTTGTGTGTGGGAAGAAGGTCCACCGCGGCCATGATATAATCTGGTGTTAAAAATTCAATTGGAAATTAAAAAAATAAATATATTACATAATGGCAGAGGGTGGTGTACCCGACGATAGTTATCTCGATCCGCTGTTGGATGAGAAAGATGATGACGACGATAATGAGGTTGACACGACTCGGCCTTTCTACCAACCTGGATACACATCTACACCATATCATGGCGGCGAAGAAATTCCGATACGGACTCATTTGGGAGAAACGAGTGGGTTGCCGGACACTTCTTATGCTGAGACCTCTTTTGGCGGCGGCGACATTCCTTTACTCGAGGGTTTTACTCATCAAGATGACAAACCTGCTCTGATTGCAAGAGTAAGGGATTTCATAAAAAAGAAGTTTCCCCGGGTGGATTTTGCAAAATTGGACCCTATTGGTTTCAGTAAAAAATCCGGAAATGAGACAACAATTGTATCATTTGGTTCAAAAGGCGGTGAAACCGAAATTTTAAAAAAGGATGGCAGCGGCCTTCTCAAAAGATTTACAGACAAGTTTACAGACAAAACAAGCCTTGGGCCCGAAGTTGAATCTCTGATTGCTGACGAAAATGAAGAAATCAGAGAAACCCGTCAGAGTCTGACAGAAGCAGAAAAACAACTTAAAGAAGCTGAGCGGATAAATTTACAAAAGGAAAAAGCGGCACAAGAAGCAAAAAATCTGCGAATAAGACTCGAACAAACAAGCTAAGATTGATCAATATGGGGGATCGAACGTCGAAAACGAATCTGAATTACGCAAGCTGCAGCAGCTTAAGAAAAACTACCAAGAAGGTTTTGAAAACTCGAAAAAAGAGGTGGCTGCTTTGGAAAAACAGGCGAAGCAGCGGGCAAGGAAAATAGAACAAGAAAAAGCCAGTATTGGCCGTATCAGGGCAGGCCTTGAAGATAAAGAAAGTAAAAGAAACGCCCTTGAACGAACGGCTTGAAAGAACGGGAAACTGAGATTCAGCGCCAAAATGAGCAAGATCAGGCAATAATCGACGATCCGGACGCCTCCTCTTCTGTCAAATATGCCGCGGAGGACAGGGTGACCGAAAGAACAGAGGAGCTCGCGCGCTTGCAAACTCAGATTGCAGAAAGAGAAGAGGCGCTTCCACTACGTGAGAGAGTCAAGGCGATTTTTAAAAAATACGGCGTAACCATCACAGCGATTGTTCTTGCGGCTGGTGTCACGATTGGTGCTGTGATTGGAGCAATCACCAACTCTTTGAAAACCCTGGGAAAGGGGTTGGAAAATGGGCTGAAAGAAATCGGCCAAAACATGGCTTCGCTTCTGCCCGGCCTGATCGGCTATATCGTTTCTTTCCTGTTCAAAACAGCTGGCGAGGCCATAGGTTTTCTGGCTGAGCCCGCCTGGCTCTTGATATTGGCTGTCGTCGGTTTCCTGGTGGAGAGGTATGTTAAGAAGAACCGCTAGTTCTGCACGCCGCGGGGCGCAAGCAATTAATTATTTTTGTGAAATTTTCCGCGCACATATATGGCGGCGGGCCGATTGAACAAAGAGGAGTAGAGGGTGATGAGTGGTGAGCGGCCAACGGCAGAAGCGGAATGTGGTGTTGAAAAAAATTATTTAGACCTTTCTTTTAATGAAGTAGAGTTTGAAAAAATTAGGCGTGAAGCGCACTGAGCTGTTAGAGAAAGTAATTCAGACCTTTCTTCCAATGAAGAGGATAATGAAAAAAAATAATGAAGAGGATAATAAAGAGGATCATAACAAAGGTTTGAGTAAGTTAAAAACAGCTGGTTGAAAATAATAAAGTTATTGATACAATTTTTGGAATTTCACACGTTGGTTTCCCCAAGCCTTCTGGTGTTTAAAGCAAATCATTAACGAAAAAGATTGAGAAAATGGAAAAGGCAATAGATTATTATTTAGAATATGAGGTTAAAAAAACCGGGGATCAACCACATTTTGACACATATATTGGCGTAAAAAAGTACATTGAAAAACGCCCAATTTCTGTTACTTCAAAAGAATTTTTGCGGCTTTTAGAAATTTTGAGAAAGCATGTGGATTTTTTAATTCAAAGTTTAAATTTCACAGAATGTAAGGCCATAGGGTTTTTGGGGCTGAGAACGCCTGGATCTTGATTTTGGCTGTCGTCGGTCTCCTGGTGGAGAGGTATGTTAAGAAGAATTGACCTTAGCGGGTAGACGACCTTACGCGTTAAGGTCATCGATTAGATGCCCTTAATTTCAGATGGCTAAGTCGTCGGACGGCAAGGTCGTCTTCCCTTTTTCTCGAATTTATACTAGACGACCTTAGCCGCCTTGGTGCGCTAAGGTTGTCTACCCGCTAAGGTCATCTCTAGTATAAATACGGCCAATCGCTAGTTTTGCGCCGCCTCATTGAAAAGAACACAACTCCAGCAATCACAAGGGCCCCCACCACGACAACTATTTTGTTTACGTTGTGGGCATCGTTTCCGGAATCCGCCGGTGGGATTGATTCTTCATCCGAAGCTTTTGGTGTTTCTGCCATATTTTCATGTAAGCTTGGTGTTGGCGGCGATTTTTTTGTTGGGTGTTGGGCTTTCATTGCAGCCTTGTGGATAGGGTTTGACGGATGGCTGTTTTGCGGGTTTACCTTTGAAGGCCCACCAGCCATCAGGTGAAGGGCTGATTTTTTTGTGCCCTGATTCACAGCGTTGTTTACCCCAAGTTTCATCCCAGGCGTGGCTTGCTTGAGCTTGTTGTTGTAACCAACCACACTTCCTGAGTTTAGAATCATATTCGACGGCATCAGCCAGCAGCCCGGCGCCACCGCCAGATTCAAACGAACCTTTGCTTCGTCCACAGCAAGCTGATAGCGCTGAACGCTCTTCGAAATGTCGGGTGTATGGCTGGCATCCTCCAGAAGAATAAGGAATTCTCTTTGCACCTCCTTGGCCCGCCCGCAGCTTCCAAGAATGCTGCTTCTTACATTTACCTGTGAGCCGAGAATGCAGTAAACGAACGCTTCTATTGACTGGTTCAGGCGCGCCATGCCGGCCTGAGTAAGCCCGTGTGCGACATCCGGCACAAAGTACTCAAACTGTTTGTCTGCGCCCTGGTCGTTTCTGATGAAATGAAGAACGTTGCCGCCGTCTTCCCCCATGTTGGCACCACTTTCGTCTGAAAACCTTTGATTTGATGGGTTTGAAAGAGGTGTGGGATACTGCCAGAGCTTTTGCGCAAAGTCGCTGTTGTCATACTGAATGAAAACATATCCGAGGCCGTGGTTTTGTCCGTGTGTGAAACGAAAGTCTGAGCTTGGATCAGTAGTATAGTGTTTGGGGGTACCAGATCAAAAAGGGGTGTTTTAGCAAAATGATCTCGTATTCTGGAATATATAGTTATTTAATTTGATGGAATATATAGTTATTTAATTTGATGGAATATATAGTTATTTAATTTGATGGAATATATAGTTGTTCAATCTGATGGAACCAAGGTCAGCACACTTTTGAATTTATGGTTCAATCTGATGGAATCTATAGTTTATTAAAATGCGTGACATTCTCGGAAAAATCACCAAGCGTGACATTCTCGGAAAAACAGGAAACGAGTCATCGCCTATAGCTGCAGAAAAAAATAGCAAAACTGGTGGCCACCAGAACCTCTCATGAGGGACTTAATTTGGAATTTGAATCACCACCCGTCCCTCATGAGAGGTTTTTTTGTTTTGTTTTTTTTTAATTCCCACCACCACACCACCAGAGCACTATCATTTATGTTCCCACCACCACTCCGCTCTGGCCCTATCAGACCCTCTTGAGGCCAAGTATTTGTTTATTTGTTTTTTTCACCCTCCGGCTTGAGATTGAACCGGCACTTCTGAGAAGCCGAAGCTTCACTATAGCTCTACCCAACAATCCGACACCATCTCGGGGTAATTTTTTCATTTTTTATTTTTCATTTTTCATTTTTTATTTTTTTTTTATTTTTTCAACCCATGGAATAACGGCGGGGGTTTTTCGTTATTCCACGGGGTGGCTTGTATACATTTCGCTAACGAAAGGCCCCCGCTTTTTCCAATCGTTAGATACTATGTATACAAGCCACACTTTATCTGTGTGAAACAACCCTTATATTTTCGTTTGTATTTTCATTTTTATGCTTGTGGTACATAAATGAAATTTACAAAGATAAAAAATAATACGCATGTGTAAAAAGCGAAAAATCTGACGTAGTTTGATGACTCATTCGAAAGGGAAACCCCCCAAAAATGCTAATTCTTCGGGCAAAGGGTCAGAAAGAGGGCAGTATTTTAAAACTCACAATACTATCCTGAACTAGGCAAATCATATGGCGTGACGTCAACAGCTAGATTTCATAATGTCCATACGCATAGCTTGTCACGCCATTATCATGAATATACCGCTTGTCGTCAAAGCAGCTGAGTGATACTTTATTTATCTCATAACTTCCAAGTTGATGGTTCTGACTTCTGATTGTTTTCATTCTATGATGCATCTGTTTATTATCAAATAGTGTCTCTTTATAATTTTCATGTTTGATGTTATTCTTAATAATATTCTTCCTAATACCTTTTGCTGTTTTTCCTCCTTTCTGATCATCTTTAATATAGCTATACATCTTCGATCTCAGTCCTACGAATTCACATATTGGGACTCCAGCAGCCTCATCTTTCATCTTACCAATCACTTTTTTATTCGACTTATCAAAATATGGCGAGCTTTCAGGATAGTCACTGTTATCGAATTTATCTTTATCATTCCAGAAATTCCTATATACATCTTGGGTTTCAATTTCATAGGTCAGTGAGTCTGTGTCTGTGAATAATAATTTTGCTTCATCCCCATATTTCTCTTTGATGTAGTTGTAATGGAAATCGTACATCAGTGTCTTGCTAAGGTCTAGAATACACATCCCCACGTATGCTGGCCGGTTTAAAGTAAGTGTTTCTTTTATCTTATGAACAGCTACTAGATTTTCATTGAAGATTTTACTGCTGACATAAGTGGGCTTACTAGCTAATTTCAATAGCTTCTTCCCATCAGTCACCAATCTGACGTCTACTCGCTTTCTGAGGTTTTCCATCGTTTTGCCAAATACACTGTTATTCATCAGCTTGAAAAAGTCTTTCTCAAAGGCATTTTTTGCGCTAGTTCTTTTCTGAGTGTTGAAGTCGATGTACTGTCTGAGCCACGCGGACTGATTGAACTCTAATACTCGATGGACTTTAGTTATTTTCAAACCGAGATCAGTATATAATTGGAGGTTCCTGTAATGGAGCACGTATTTTTCTTTGTTGCTTAATGTTGGTATCAGTTTATGTACCAGACCAGTTGATATTTTATATTTCTTCGCTATGTTTTTACAATAATCTGATAGCATGTCCCCTGTCACTTTAATCTTTTCCGGCCCAAGTGGATAGTCATTATGTAGATCATGTAACTCTTGGGGGTATTTAAGGTCAACTTCAAGTATCAAACCTTTGTTGCTGTCTTCTTTATACTTAGCCAGGTCTAAATTATTGATCTGTTTTTGTGTCAACCATTTGAAACCACCGGTTGGTAAATATTGACTCATAGCCCAACCATACAAATTATTAGCATCAAGATACATGATGTACTTCGAGGGCGCCTTCTCGTCATACTCTTTCATGTATTTATTATTTGGTTTTCCGTATCTGTTGGCTATATAACTGATACCACCACGCATACCCTTTTCAATGAACTGGAACATATCAATATCAGTCATCAATTCTAGTTTAATGTCAGTCATTTTAAGCATGGCATCCCATGATAAACCAGGAGATGTGAAATAGTGGCACGGGTCTAGTTTATAGTACTCAAGGCATGTTTTTCTGAAGTTTTCAAATACATCAGCCAGTAGGAGTACATCTGTTTTAAGGTACAGGTCATGATAATCACCCATGTTTTTCAAAGAGAATGCTTTCCAAACAGTCTGAGCATGCGTATAGTCTTCATCTGATATATGCTCATCACTCAGTATGCTATAGAATTCTTCTTTTGAGGGCAGCTTCTGATTCAATTGATCGAAACTGTCCATGTAGTCGTAAGGATAAACACCTTTCTGTGCCATCAGATTAAGATCCTTTCCCTTGAACTCTTGTGAGGTGTATTTTAAGGCCTCTTTTGGTAGATTGCCTACAAGTTTTTCCAAACTGGAGCTCATGAACTGGAAACTATCAATGAAGGTCAAGTGGTTGCCAAGCATGAAAGCCATATACTTCTCCATGTTATTTGGGATAGCATTGATATTCATTTGACAGTCTTCACCTTTCTTGTTTTTGTAAGTGTGCTTCTTAACAATGGCTCCAATCTCCTGCATAATAAAATGACTATCATAGCCTCTCAGATTGTGGAATATAACAGGTATTTTTATTTCTTCTGGGTTCACTCTGAGTTTCAGATTACAATCTTGGTGAGCAGAACCTCTGTATTTACCAGTGATGTGACAATGATCTCGAACTCGGATATCTTTGTCAGTGTATTTTTTATCACAAATGTGACAAACTTTGACTTTTTGGAATTTCTCTTCATCATCTTTAGTCATTTTCAATGGTTTGTTAAAATTTTTTTTCACAACATTCTTGCAATATTTGACCTCCTCCAGCATAGCTTTCATGAATTTGTACACAGCCTTTTCACCCCTGTATATTACTGCTGGTTTGCTGTATTTATCATCATAACAACAAACTACTTTATAGCCGTGGCCACAGTCAGTATGCTTCTGATAGGCTTCAGTGTATGATTTATCATTGTTGGGTTGACAACCGTGTATTTTTTCAGTGATGGCCTCAAAATCAGCATAGATCACAAATGGTACCTGCTGTTGTTTATGAAAGTTGTTGAATTTCAGTATGTTGTTATCTTTGTTTGGCATTTTTATTGCCTGTGTGCCATTTACTTGCATGCAGTTGCCCTTGTGATCATTCAGAACCCTTTCAGAGCTGAAACACTGTAAGCAATGCATACAAAAGTGTTTTCTTTCTTTGTGCTTTGTTTGATTGTACATGAACTTATTGAAATCTTTGATTAGCACATAATGCTTGTTTTCATTTTCAGTTATTAGAAGCAGATTCAAGCAGTCTGCATATTTCTCTTTTGATACATATATTGGATAAGGTTGTTTCTCCTCATAACCGAATACATTGATGTTGATCTCATTTTGTTTTTCAATCTTATTGTAATGTTTGGTAGTCACTGGAAATTCAATCCCTGTATAATCCAATTTTTCAATGTATTGCTTGTCTGATTTTTTAACCCTCTGTGGGTATTTCTCTTGTGGGTTCAGGTGTCTGATGTGGCACCATCGGAAGCATTCATTATCCTCATTTTTCAAGTTAATCAAACCCTTTGCACTGTTTCTGAGTTCATTCGGTAGTTTAATGTATGAGGAGCCCTTCATTGGCGCATATTTCACAACATTGAGGTAATGGCTGTCAACAGATTCAATTGTCCAACCTGAACCTTCAGATACCCAAACTGCAATCTTATTCATTATTTGGTCTTTTGACAACTGCAGTGATTCAGTTACTTCCAGATTATTCACAATTGTTTGAGCTGCACTGTTGAAATATGCTGTTTTAAACTCTAATTGTCCATCAGTCATTTTTACAAATGTTACCTTTAGCGTTTCAACGAATTTCAGTCCTTTCATTTCATTCAACGATTTTATAATATTATATGCAACAGCCTTTCTTGTGTTTTGCAGTTGCGCAAGCGGGTCTTTGTTATTTTTTATACTGATTTCAAAAGACTCAGTGAAACCTTTTAAAGCTTTCTCTGCTTGTACAATCTTAGTCCTTGGTGCAGGCGTTGGTTTCTGAATCACCTGTTTGGTTCTGGGGGCTGGGATCGGTCTCTTTTTCAATTGTTCTATTTCTTCCAACCATTCAGCAGGTGGGGCTGGTAATCTTTTTCTCTAAAAATAATCAACTAATTCTTTCACAGTTGGTCTTTTCGTCCTTGGGGCGGAAATTGGTCTTGTTCTTGGTTTAGGTACAGGTTTTGTGTCATCAACTATAATAACTTTAGGATTTTTCTGTTGCTTCAACAACAACTCGATTAGCTTAGATTTGCTCAATTTTTTGAGACTTTTCTTGTCCATATTACTATTAGTTTCGATAATTTTTTCCATTTATAATATATCTATAGTTATTATTTCTTTAAAACATTTCCGTCTGCGTTTAAATATGGTTGAGAATTCAATTGATCCAATTACTGGATCCTTTTGAATTGTAATTATTGAAGAATATTTTTTTGATGTTTTTTTGTTTTAATATGACAAGATTTCCCTGCCATTGTGTAGTTACGTCCTGTCTTACATATGTTACAGTACCATTCTTTATTTAGCATATAGGTAGTCTTGTGTTTTTTTCTTTCCTCATCACTGAGAACTCTAGGCCTTCCACGACCTCTTTTAACATTTTTATTTTCCATATAATATATATACTATATTTTATTTTTATATCAATTTAATTTTCTTTTAAATCTTTCCTTCGTGATAAGTATAATTTGCTTTCTTCCAAGTGCTTAGTTATTTCGTGGATCAAGTCTTCGAAGCAATTGCTCATGAGGTATTTGCATTTGTTTTTCTCATACATTAGCTTCATACTTTTTTGTTTATCTGACACTTGATACACACCAGTTGGACTTTTGAATTCAAGACATAGAGCATTGTATTTTCTAGTGGGATTCAACAGCATTAAATCACACTGACCAGCCATATATCCTTTGTTATAACTTCTGATTCTCATATTTGAGCTTATTTGATTTTCACCTAGACCGACAATCATTAAAGCATCTTCATATTTTTTTCTGATGAATGATACAATCTTGCAGTGCAGATCATTTTCACTTTCAATCATCAGCATGTTATTACTTCTATCATTGAACTGTTTGTAATATCCCTGTTTTCTGATTGATGGTAATACTTTTGATGTAACCCAATGTTTGGATTTTATGGCTTCTTGTTTTTTGAAGACAGTGTAAGGGAATAAAATCCTGATTCATTTATAAAAAAACATTTATAAGACTGTTTGACCTGATGGACACTTTCGGTCCCTCTGCTATTCGTCATTATTTTGAGGTCTATTAAGATTTTATCATCAGGTACAACATAATTTCTAACCGCTCTTTGTGGATTTTTATAGTCAAGAATTTTGGCTATATCTCTTCCTCTGAACCAAACGTTATTTTTATCATCAACATAACAGTCTATTGATGCATCTAATTCTTTGTTATCGTAGGAATATTTTTGCATTTGTATATTATATTATATTAATTTATTTTTTAATTCATTTTCGACCTGTGTTTAAATATAGTCAGGAATAATAATATTCTTGGCTACATAATAGCAAATAACAGATATACTGTAGGTCTCCTTCACATATATGTTAGATAATTTTCTTTTATAATATGTCTTTTAAATCCCTGATTGGTATCCAACTGTTGAAGTCATCACTATATCCCTTCCACTTCACCAAAGCCTGTTTCATCTTGTAATCTCTGCGAATGACTTTATCAATACGGAATACATCCTGTCTGGCTTTCAATAATTCAGCTTCATAAAAACTCCCTTCAATATCTTCTCCTCTAAGATCTTTTAGTTTGTAAGTGATTAGATAAGTATATTGGATTTTATCAACTGTAAACACTTCTTCAGTCCAATTTGGTGTATAGCCCTTGTCGAACACATTCCGTTTATACTTAGATATTCGAACCTTATCACCTATTTTAAATTTCGGTTTCTGTTTTAATGTTTTCATATCACCATACAAATTGAAGTAAACAGTTCCTTCATTCCTCTTATCAGATGCTTCAACGGGTGTCATCTTTGTGCTTGAATGTTTGGTATTATTATACTGTTTCACTAATTTTGGTAACATGTCTGTGTATTACCTTGAACAGTGAACTGCTTCCACATTTTGGACTTGATTGTCCTATTCCATCTTTCAACTACTGATGACTTCTCTTCATTCTCAGTTGAGTACATCTGTACACTATGTTTCTCTAGCAAGTCCTTCAATTGTTTGTTGTAACCTCTTTTCCCTTGTCGACCCATAAATACTGTGGTTTTCTGCCTTCCTTGAATATTGTTTTGAATGCTTCAGTGACAGATTCACCTTTCTTATCCTTCAATGGGACAATCCAACCATATTTGCTGAAGACATCAATGACCATAAGAAGATATCGATAACCTTTATTCCATTTACTGAACTGTTGCATTTCAACTAGATCACTTGCCCATATTTTATCAATTTTATTAACAATCACACGCCGCCGAGTGAAATTTCGTTTTATGGGTGCATGTAATTCAACAGCTAGTTTTTCTTGCCAGTTTTCTTCACTCGACGGCTTTTTCCGTTTTTTGAAACACCAAGACCTAATGTCTGTTTTTTGTCAATTAAGAATCTAGCTGTTTGACCCCATTTTGGCATCTCACCATATGGTATTAGATCAAGTGACTCGACCATTGTTTTGTCACAATCACCTTTATTTTTTCCCATATCATAACATATATCGTGATATGCTGCTATTTCATCTACCTTGTTGTAAGGTTGGACATACCATTTTGTGACCTCACCTGTGTTTTTATCATACTCTAACTGTTTATCGAGGGATTATAAGGTCCCATGTATTTATACTTTCCGGGTGTCCATCCACTTTTCGGTTTAGGAAGCTTGCCAATAACCTTATGAATGTCAATAGCACCGCCATAATCTAATCCTTTGATATCTGTTTTGTAACGAATATTTGGTCTCACTTTTGTTGAGAGTTGTTTCAAAGCTTCTGACCCAACCTTTGTGATTGCAGGCTTTGCGAGGGAAAGTCCTTTGTCAATTAATTTCTTTTGCAGCTTTGGATTTCTCATTGCTTCTGATGCATAATATCTACCCATTTCAACACCCTTCTTCGCTAAATAAGGGACTCCATGTTCCAAAAATCCTGTTAGTGCCATATCTGCAGCCGAATCTAGTATGCCCGCCCCTTCAGACGGGCTAATTAGTTTCCCCGATTTCTGACAAATTTAGTCTTTGTGATTCCACATTCAGCACAAGTACATTTCATCACAGTTCGACCATTTTTAGTCTTCTGATATCTTTCACTTCCTAGTACACATTCAGTGACCTTCTTCTGTTTCACACAATATGATTTTACCATTATACCATTAAGTTAGATATTTTTAAAGTAGTCTATGATGAATCTGTGATTGACACTTGTGTCTGTGGGATCAAAATCAGCATATGTATTGTGTTCAGAATCGATTTACCATTCTGTCTCTCGAGAAGATAGTACAAACACTAATATCCACACAAGACTGAATCCCTTTCTTGTATCTCATCACCAGAGTATTCAAGTTGTTTTCCACTTGTAGCCATGTATTTCTGTACTTCTGTTGGCATCATTAAACCAAATGAGTCAAAGTATTCACAGTATCTATCACCAATTCGATAACATACCCAGTGAGTACCAGATCCAATCTGACTGTCGAGATTGACTATCCACATTCATTGTTTTTATTTGTCTCGGCAGATTGTCTCTTGAAAATACTCCTCTAAAATGTTTTATTCCAAGTTGTTTCACCCAATTGATTAAATCAAAGTTGGATAAGGGTTTATTTACAAAATGGTTCCTAGTATGGGGATTGAATTGAATGGACTGTTTTTGCCCAGTAGAAGTCCTTTTCCTTTGGTTTTTCTTTTTTTTTTCATTCCCATGCCTATTGGGTTATCCCATGTACCAAAAACAGGAGGGGATTGCCATGGAATCATAGCATGTTCCCACCACTTTTATTTTTTGCAATGGAATCTGGAACATGAACTGGTAATGACCGTCTTGGACGGCTGCTTTGAACATGCAACCTTTTCCAGTTAATTTTCTGATTGCTTCTATAGCCAAAGGAATTCCAATGCTGGGAGTATTGTTCCAATACCCTTTCCAGTCTGCGCTTTGTTGGTTTTATAACAACGTCTCCACCATACTGCATTTTTTGGATAACATCAGCCATCTGTCTCGTATTCAATAAATTTCCTACATTCAATAATTGGGATAAATTGGCATTAGGAATAAGAAATCCTCCTTTTTGTTTCTTCCCAAATAGTTTATCAACACCGAGACTTGCTAATGAAGAAAGAGTACCTGTAGCCAATGCTGGAGCTGCCTTAGCTACTGCTTTACCTGCATAAGGTAATAGTCTTGTTCCAAGTGAAAAAAGACTGGACCAAAGAGAACCTCCTTCTTGGACTGATTTTCTGATCTGTGCTTTGGATATCTTTACATCAGCACCTGTTCCATCTCTCTGTGCTTTGGCTAATTTTTATCTGTGTTTTTGTCAACATCATTTGATCACCTCCAGTGAGATCTCCATGTGCAAGTCTCAATGTTACCGGTGAATTTGTTTGTATAGCTTTTGCAAGCCTTTCCTTCTGACTTCCTGAAAGTCTTACTCCATGAGGATGATAAGTAGTCATATAATATATGTTTATACTAAATTGTATTTAATACAAACAATCATTTAATATTTATTTATTTAATTTATTTGATTTAATTATTTAATTATTTAATTATTTAATTTAATTATTTAATTTATTTATTTAATTTATTTAATTATTCCATTTACATAGATCTCAGAATCAACTTTCCATCAGTCTTTCTCATTTCAACATCCTGTTCATAGAGAACCAATGCATACACACTATAATCAGCATTTGTTCCATCACTCAAAGTGTATTTGAAAGTCAGTTTTTGTCATTCCATCTTTTATGTCCTGCTTCTGTTTTGTCAGATCAAAATAAATGAAAGGGAATATTGTACCGAAATTTCCTCTTGTGAGAAGGGTACTTTCACTGAAATCATTTACAGCTTGAACATATTTCAAAACATCTCTGAATACTCTTGTTGGTTCTGTTGATGGTTTATAATGAACCTCTGGATAATCATTACCATTGCCAACCTCAAGATAACAATCAGTCAAAGTTCGGTTATTTGCAACTGAAAAGGTGTTATAGAGAAATTTATTGGCTGTCTGAGACGAATCATTAGCATCATTGATGATGAATACAAAGACATGCCTGGGTTTGTTTATTCCTGTGGAAATACGGAAATTGGCTGTCTGCTGTCTTGTTGAATTGCCTCTCTCAACCATTTCTCTCATGTAAGTCCACTTTCTGTTGTCAAGATACTTGCTCATGTACAAAGACTTTCCCGTAGAATTAAAAATAATACGAGGAACAATTAGCTGGAATTTAGTTAGTACCACACGACATTCATCACTAGCCTGCCAAATCAAATTGGCATCACTTTCAAGTGTAGGTTCACCTCTACTTTCGAGTTAGGCATAAGTTCATCCCAAAAGCTCTTGAAAAAACCGTATCTGTTCAATGCTATCTCTGCATTTACTTCACCAGTACCATTCAGCAGTGCTTTACGATCTGAGAATCCTTTGTTATAAGTAGCTTCTGCCACTCTTTTCAGCACCTCTGCTGGTGTCAAGATAGAAGAATTCATTGGTTCCCTGACTTACAACATAACCCTGTGAATACTCAAGCAATGACTTAATATTTGTGGCTTGGTTAGCGTTTCGGCATTCATAAACATCAAGACCATTCATTTTTACATTAATGGTGTTAATAAGAGCGTGAACTGAATTAACAATACCATTTCGATCTGCAGCAGCAATGTTAGCTCCATCTGCAAGCTTTTTCACAATGAAAATAACATTAAAACGGGCATTATACCAGTCAAATGGTGTAGTCTCTCCACTGTTATCAACAACGAATCGATAACCTGTTTTACTCTGATGATCATTGTTTGCTACTACAGTATTAAGTGCTGTCTCTAGTTCGAACACTACATCTTCATATCTTTCGATATATTTTGAGTCACGATAGTTTGACATATATTATTGTGTTAGATAAAAGTTATTTTATTTTACGTGGTCGACCTCTCTTTCTTTTGATTAAACCACCAGTCTGGTTCACACTCTCAGTTCCACTCTTGTTTGCACTCTTTCTCTTTTTCAAAAGTTCTATGATTTTGTCACCAGCTTTTTGCCAGCATGTTCACCAATTGTTGTGGCTGCTTTTTTTCCAGCTGTTTTGATCATATCAGTCACAATACCTTCACCATGTTGTTCATATTTTTTAAATTCGAACCGTTTCATATACTATTAGGTTTTATAATTCCACACCTCTCAAGAATAACTCAATATACCAATCTATCCCGTTCAAATCGACTGGAGCTCTAGAAGAGTCTGTGACATAAAAGCGTATTGAGCTGATTGTATGTGTTGAGACAGGATTCCATGAAAGAAAACGAGGTTTGTAAGTGAAAGGTAAACTTCTAACGAGATCTGTGACTGGTATAACTGCGATTGTATTTGTGCTATTTCCATCAACAATGCTATCTATCACCATATCACAATTGATATAAATTTCATCTACTCCTCTTGTAATATCAGGTAGATTTGTTCCATATTCTGTGGCTGAAACTAATTTTGAATCGAAACCGATAAGTTTTCTGAAATCTTGATTTCTCAGATCCACTCGATAGTTTTCATCAAGTTCAATCAAAATGCGATATGTTGACAAAACGAAATACATGTTAATACCATACTTGAATTTTGATTTGTCTGTTTCAGATGGATTCAGTACATGGCTATTTTTACTCATATACTCATGAATGTAACTATTGATATCGTCGTATGAATACATCCCGTCAACGAATGTTATTGTTTCCCAGTTTACACCTTTGTCATAGCTGTATTTCATTTGATTATTTTCAAAAAATATCTCTGATATTGTACCAACTGTATGTCATATTGATAACATTCACAGCCATTTCATATTTCAAATCATTCGTTAATTTAAGAGGTGTATTGAATCTTTTTTCAAAATCATGACTCTTACTAACACCAATTTTGTCTCTGTTTTTACTGTTGAATCGTAATGAAATTTCTGTCATATACTTTTACCATTATTTTATTCAACTGACCGGTTTTCAGGATTCCCAGTCTGTTCAATGTATGCAATATTTTTGTGAATTCATTTTGAACATTTCTGCTGTTGTTGCCGGCTGAAATAGATCCACCAAGCAACTGCACTCTTGAAAGCATGTCACCCAAAAATGCATCCCTTGAACCCATTCCTTTCCCTGTTTTATATTTGTAAGAAGCTAATACATCTGAAATCGTATCTCTATATTTCTTCAAAGTTTGTATTTCTCTTTATGAGATTCATTTTCTTCTGGAGTGAATGATTTTTTTTTCTTCTTCCCATATCCTTGGCTTTTTCTGCAGCTTTCTCCCTTTCTTCAAGAAGTTTTTGTGGGGCGACTTGAGTTAATTCGGATGGTTTCAAAAAATTGTGATTTCTTAATATGATTCTATCATCTCTATCGAAATTGTTATCGATCGCTAATATGTTGGTTTTCTTGCCCTCATCTTTTAGTCCTTCAACTGCTAAAGGAAGTTCCTGATCAAATACAATTGCTCTGCGATTAGCTTCAATAACATCATCAAGTCCTTGTGTTAAAGCCTGTTGATTTTTTGTCAACTGTTCAATGACTTCATCCTGTTTTTTGTCGACACTCTTCTGGACATCAATAGAGGGTTTCAGCAATTCTGATGTTGTATCATATGCATCCTGTTTTCTGTATTCATAAGTCTTGATAACATCACGAACTTCTCTTGTTTTGTTTCCAGCTTCAATTCCACTTTTAAGAAGCCTTTTCATTCGTTCTATATCCATATACAATTGTGTTAGACTAATCTAAACTATTAACATATGGAAATCCCTAATTATGATATTCAGGGTTCAAAGAATTCATTCAGACAGTTGTATCCGTATATGCCAAAAGACACTTTCAGGATGCTGCTGGCTGGTAATTCAGGATCTGGAAAGACAACACTGTTTATGCATCTGATTATGGAACCATTGGTTTATTATGATCAGATACATCTTTATGCAAAAAATTTGGATCAAGACAAGTATCAATATCTGCGGAAAGTAATGGATGAAATAAGCAGTCACATTGGATATCCTGCCTTGGTTTGCAGTCAAGAAGAGATATTGCCAGTTGAACAAATAAAAGACACAGATTTGCAGCGATTGGTTGTTTTTGATGATTTCGTGACTGACAAGAAACAAGATCAGATAATCAGCTATTTCATTCAGGGAAGACACAAGAACTGTTCAGTCATATATCTCACACAATCATTCTATGGCTGTCCAAAATCAATCAGACTCAATTGCAGTCACTTCTGCATTTATGATTTCCCATCCTCAAGAGAAAGGAATCTGATTTCACAAGAACTTGGAATTGACAAGAAGAAATACATTGAAGCAACCAAGAAACCATATTCCTTCTGTTATGTTGACAAGCCGATGAAGACAATCAAGAGAAATTTTTATGGTGCAGTTTAATCTAATCTAATATTATATGGCAACATACAATCCTTGTCCAAATATATATGAAATGATTCCTACAAAAGGTAAAAAAGACAACAATGGCAACAATGACAACAATGGTAACAATGACAACAATGACAACAATGACAACAATGGCAACAATGACAACAATGGCAAAAATGGGAATAATGGTAATTAGATAGATCAAACTTCACTGTGTTATCTAATCTAATATTATATGGGAGTTTTTAATTCTCCACAAGATCAAGATAAAACAAAAACTGGTGAAAGAGGTCAAATTGGTCCCAAAGGTGATGGATTCAAATTAACACAAATGTTGGTGATCCAGTAAATCATTATGATTCTGCTAACTTGGGATATGTTAATGATGCTGTTTTATCAATTGAAGGAACACGTGTTAATCCATTTAAATTTCTTCTTGAAGATGTATCAAAAACAACTATTCTTAGAAATGCGAATAATCTACAATTAGAAGTCTATAATAAAAGCCCTTACTCAATAAATAAAAAAGCCTTGTCTTTTGTTATTCCTACTGCTGGTCTTACAACTGTTCTTCGTTTTGATTTGTCACAATTGGAAGTTTCAAAGTACACTTTAGTTGTTGAGTTTTATACAGATGGTAATCCAAATAATGCAACAGTTGATGATGACGCGTTGTCATCAAATTTGATTGAAAGAAAAGATTCGATAAAAAGAGCCTTTCCAAAGACTCATCTTGTTGATGGTTATCTCAAGAGAATATTCTTCCTTGAAAAAACAAGTCATGGTTCCACATCAATGGAGTTATTGTTGATTTCACCATATTCACAAAATAATAAAAAACATTATGTTATAGTTTATGGTGTTTATGGATTTTCTAATATCATTTTATCACATATTCATGACCCAGCTTTTGAAATAGAAGAAGGAAGAATTGTATTTGATCGTGAGCTTAAAATGAGTTTTTATAGAATAGTCAATTTTGCACGCCCTATACTTCCACAAGACTGTGCAAATAGAAAATACGTTGATGATGCTGTAATAGGTAACACATTATTATTGAATGGAACAAATGCAATGACTGGTGATCTAAACATGGGTGACAACAAAATTACAAATGTAGCAGCGCCAACAGCAAACAATGATACAGCCACAAAGGGGTATGTTGATACTGAAATTGCTGGAATTACTGGCATTGATGTTTCACCATTTCTTAAAAAAGATGGAACTATTGCAATGACTGGAGATTTGGACATGGGTGACAATAAAATAACAAATGTTGGATCTCCAAACTCTGATAAAGATTCTGCCAACAAAAAGTATGTTGATGACCTTGTTTTTTCAGCATCAGGAGCTCAACGCAACCCATTCGCTTTTCTGTTAAAAGACAAATCCAAGTCTTCTGTAGTTAGTGATGCAACAAACCTTCAAATTGAGAATTTTGATAGATCACCATACCACATAAACAAGTCCTCATTGTCTTTTATCATTTCACATAGTGGTAACTTTACATCCACAATTCGTTTTGATGTTTCATCATTGAGAAACAGTCAGTACACTTTTGTTGTTGAGTTTTACTCACCGTCAGACCCACGCCAAGCTACAATTGAGCTTTTTCTTCCAACTGTGAATATACGAGATGCGGGACAGCCGTTTCAAAAACCTTTTCTCAAAACCCCGCATGTTGATGGTTATATGAAGAAGCTTTTCCGAATCGAAAAAACTGGTGGCGGTCAAGCAGCAATACAGGTGGAACTTTCCAGCACAGCTCCAGCACCTAACACCAAAACACATATCATTGTTTATGGGGCCTATGGCTATCATACCAATTTGTCTTACTTTGTCCATGACCCAGCTTATGAAATTGAAAACGGCCATGTTGCGTTTGGTAGTAATATTGACATGAAATTAAACAAAATCCTCAACCTGCAGGATAACCCCTCAAACCCACAAGATGCTGTGAACAAAAAGTATGTTGATGCTGAAATTGCTGGTATTGATGTTTCTCAATTTCTTAAAAAAGATGGAAGTGTTATAATGACCGGCAATCAGGATTTTGGGGGGTTTATTATTAGAGGCCATGGGATAGGAAACCAACCAGCAGATCTTGTGAATAAATCATATATTGACACTAATCTCGCATCAAAAAGCAGTATCGGTCAAACTCTACTTCGAGATGGAACACAAGAAATGACTGCTAATTTAAATCTTGCTGGTAACAAAGTGATCAACTGTGCAACACCAACTGCTAACACAGACGCTGCCAATAAGTTTTATGTAGATGATAAAACTAAAGATATAATTAGATTTACATCTGATGGAAGTTATGATTTTTTAAACAAACACTTGGAGAATGTTGGCCAGATTCATACTTCAGACTATATTGACATGAATAATAATAAAATAACAAATTTAGCGGACGGGGTGAATGAAACTGATGCAGTGAACTTTAGAGTTTTAAATCGAGCTTCACAAACCATCAGAGCAAACACTTTATTATTGAATGGAACAAATGCGATGACGGCGGATATGAAACTTGGAGGGCATAAAATCATTAACTTAAAAGAAGGAACAAATAAAACTGATGCCGTAAATTTAGATCAATTAGAAAAAAGTCATATTTCATCTGCTTCTCATCCAAAGAATGCTTTCAAATATTTGATGAATGATATCGATGAAATTAGTACTGAATATGGCTTGACAGTTAATGGATATGTCAATTTACCTCGGTCACCACATTTGATTTTGAAAAGGTCATTGATGTAGACTTGAATAAAGAAGCTAATCATATTTACAGAGCCAGAATTGGTTTCAATATGTACACAATAAAAGATGGAAAATACACTTTCATTCTTGAATGGCTATTTCCTGATTATGAAGGAATGAGTCTTAGTAGTGTAACATTCAATGCAACTGGCGGAATTACAATTCATAAAACTGTAGGGAGAAAATTTGACAACAGAAATGAAGATCATTCGAGATATTTATTATGGATTGAAAAACCTTCAGTAAGTTCACCCCCTGAATATTTGTATTGTACGATTCATATTAATGCTAACCCAACTTATCCAAATAAGTACAAAGTTCATTGTGTTGCATATGGTATTGATTTCGAAGCTGCAGACGTTCCATCAAGTGTTTACGACTTCACTGAAGCTTATAAAATCGTGAATGAAAAAATGCAATTACAAACTGATTTAGATTTGAATGGACATGCCTTGATTAATAATTCATCAAACTTATTTGACGGTCAAAATGGTGAATTGACAATGCTAAATAATATTAATATGAACAGCTTTCTTATAAGTGAGGCTAAACTTGGTGGTGATTTAAATCTGAATGGCTACAGAATTCATAATAATAGTTTGAATCTATTTCGTTCAAGCGTTACAGGTGTAATTATGGAAACAGCTTTCGATTTGGGTGGATTTGCTCTTTACAGGCCGAAATTAGGAGGTGATCTAAATTTGAATGGGAATGGAATAATCGGTCAAATACAATATTTAAATTGCTCTGTTAAATACAATGAAAGTAGTGATAATGTTTCAAAGCCTGTATTGATAAATGGCTCTGAATTTTTAGTCATTCATAACAATAACTTTCATAATTTTAAAGAAAACGACAACACTCTTAAATTTGCAAAACATGTTTCAAGGATCACCCCGCAGAACATTCTACTTCAAGAAAAAAGCTGAAGGTGATAAGTCTTTGGACCCACCAGCAACTTTTTTCGAACAATCTTCTTTAAGTAGAAACATCACAACGGTTGACGTCAATAAATCATTATCGAGAGGTTATCTTATAATTTACTATTTACCTCCCAATAGAGGAGAATTTGATACAGCATTCACACTTGAAGTAATTATGAATTAATCTAAATTAATATTATAATGGGAGTTTTTAATTCTCCACAAAATCAAGATAATAAAGGTGATAAAGGCGATACTGGTGCAATTGGTCCTAAAGGTGATAAAGGAATTGGTTTTACATTAACACAAGATGGTCACTATGATCTTGGAAACAAACATTTGACTAATGTAAAAGCAGGCAATGATTCTGATCATGTTGTTGTCAAATCACAAGTTTCTGATATTGTCAGAGATAGTTTTTTAGATTTATGGGTTTCTGAATATATTAGATTATACTCAAAATGTGTTTATCAAATCGACAGAGCAAATAATAATTTTGTAGATATGAATGCAGACAGAAAAGTTGAAACATTATATGATCTCTCAAATGAAGAAAATAATGCAACTCAATCAACTTTAAACATAAGACCCACTGTTTGTACCAAGGCTGAGAAACATAATGGACGTTACTTTTTGAAGTTTGATGGATCACAGAGAATGATAAGTCAAATCAATTTGAATAATGATGTTGTCAATATCTTCATTGTTTATAAATTAAATTCAAATACAGGTGGAAGTCCATGGAAAAATGGTCTTTTTGGTCATGATAATAGAGGTTATGATAAGTTTGTCAGCTATTACAATGGTTCAAATTTAGCTATAAGTGGTGTTGATCAATCAAATTGTGTATATTTTGGTCCAGCAGCATCTATACAAAGTTTCAGAAAAATAGCAGATTATTCAGTAAATGATTTGGGTCGAATAAATGTTTGGCACTGCTTGTCTGTTCACTGGGATAATTTATCTTCTCCAAATACCAATACCAGCAAGATCTATTGGAATGGAAAACATATGGCAGATTTTACAGCGGCTAACAGAACTGGTAGCACACAAATGACTTTCGGTGATTTGAATCCAAGCTCTATCGCACCTCTTGACGGTAGTGTCATTTTTTTCTGTGTGTACTTGGATTTCATGTTAGATGAAAAAACAATTTTGGATCATCATCAAATTTTAATACAACGATATAATATATGATAGAAGAAGCAATCAAGTCGATGATGCAATTTTAAAATCAGCTTTGGTATACCAATATCTGTATCACAAGCATTTTAATGTAAAAATTTCAATGAACAATATTTTAAATACTCACAAGGATATTGGACTTATTGGTCCTGGAAATGGGTGCTTGACACATTTCTTGGAACATACACTTGGATGGATTGATGCATTACAAACAAATGGTATACTTCATGATGCGTATGGAAGATTTTATAACAGTTATTCATCAGACCGTGGATATTGTTATGCCATACCTAAGTACCTTACACCAAAGCGAAGAAAAAGATCTCCATTATGTGGTCAGATCTCTGGAATACTTTATTGCATATTCAAGAGAATCATTATGTAAAATATATGTATGAAAGAGCGAAAAAGCATATTCAACTGGAACCATATTTCAGATGAATTAACAGAAGATCAGGTAAATGAATTAAAAGCCTATTACCGAACATATCACAGAAAGTGTTGGGCTCATAAACAGGCTGTTAAACGGTTCAAAAAATGGAAATTACTGGGGAATTCCTTGTCCATCATCTTTGCAACTGGGGGTCTCGCCACAAGTGTGGCAACAGGTTGTGTTAGTTTGGTAGCCATCAGTACAGCAGCACTTTTGATACAAGGGTGGATGAAGCATAAAAACCTAGATTTGAAAATCCAGAATTGCACATATGCTTATCAAAGCTATCAACATCTACTCAATTCAATAAAAGACAAGTTGAGAAGTGGTGATTTTGATGCTTCAAGTATACAAATCTCAATGAAGAATATCGATGATTATGTGACTGACAATAGTCCAATTATTGATAAGTACCTACAGAAATATGATGAAAAATTCACTGCTTGATAATACGAATAATCTTATCAAATCTCAACAATAGAATCTCAACCCAATATTGATCATAAAATCCAAGCGTCTTTTTTGATCTAGTAACTATTATTTCATCAAATGGAAGATCAAGCATTAAAAATATTTGCTTAAGCATAAATTTCGTACTTATCATCCTTTTACGATTCTTATTCACCAAAGGAAGGACAGTGTCTATCTCTTTGAATATTTTAAATATTTTACCCTTATCCTTTACAGAAATTTGAAATCTATTCTTGCGACATATACCATTTATCACATTTTCAATATGGTACTTCCGATGATATACAGATTTTCGCTTTATTTTATACATATTATTATGAAAGTCAACGTACTCTTTACAATAATCATAACCATGAACTGAACCACAATTTAGACAAACATTTTCACCATCATCGTTAAACATTTTCTGATTATCACAGCAAGGTGCTTTCACACTTTTAACAACTTTGACCAATAGCTGATCACAAAAAGAACATGTGAACTCTCCCATATTTTCCAATTCATTGTGAATTACTGAATTACAACTCATTTCTATACTATTATATGAGATTTTATTTTTATGTAAACATCGGATGGTTCCACGTGAGAAATAATAGCTATAGGCGATGACTCATTTCCTGTTTTTCCGAGAATGTCACGCTTGGTGATTTTCCGAGAATGTCACGCATTTTAATAAACTATAGATTCCATCAGATTGAAGTGTGCTGACCTTGGTTCCATCAGATTGAACAACTATATATTCCATCAAATTAAATAACTATATATTCCATCAAATTAAATAACTATATATTCCATCAAATTAAATAACTATATATTCCAGAATACGAGATCATTTTGCTAAAACACCCCCTTTTTGATCTGGTACCCCCAAACACTATACTACTTGGATCAACACCGAATTCTGCGCAAATCCTTCTGAAAGAAGCCTTGTCGTATTTGTTATCCTTTTGGTTGAAATTGGGGCCGTCTGGCAGAGAGCTTATGCTTTGAATACCGCCATCTCGAAAAGAATTCGCCTTTTTGTGAAATAAACATGAAAGAGATAAAAGAAGCGGAGCTACTCAGATCCTGTGGCATTACCGAAAACGTCCCCAGTCAAAATCTCTCTTGAAACCCCACAGCCCGTTGTTGCACACCAAAACGCAAAGTTCAGCTGTTGAGGCCAAAACCCCATGTGGGGGCCTCCGAGCCATTTTCTGGCAACTTTTGATGTGTTGAATGTTATCTTTGTGTCTTTGAAAATCTGCCTGTACTGAGTTGTGAAAAAGTCTGTGGGTGTGACATAAAATTTTTGCAAACCGTTCTGCTTTTCGCCAATCTGCGATTGAATTTATTCTGTGAAATCAACCACAGGGATTGTCTGTGGTGGGCGCCCCTAAACGGCGGAAAGCTGAAATGGAAAACCGCCGCTTGGTTGAATCCCCAGTGCTTGTTTCATTGCTTGAGGCCAATATTTGCCGTCTGAACCGGATACGCTTTTCAGATAGTCGGGCCCTGCTTTGTACATAATTTCCACTGTTGCCTTGTAGTCTTCGGTAAAGCTGGCTTCCGCGGTAAATTTACTCTTGTCGGCATTGGGGAATTTCGACAAAAACTCGGCCCAGGCCTTGTCTTTTGCATTTTTTGAAATTTGGCGGGCCTCCGGCGTTTGCATCCACTGCAAAAAATTTGCCATCACTGATAAACTGTTGCTGTATTTTCAATTGGATATTTATCTTTCCTTGAAATACAATGGTTGTGATCACCATTTCCACAACTGACAACCCCTGCACCGTCTATTTCGACGAGCGGGTTCCGAAAGCTGGTTATGTCCAGCTGCTTTCCTGCTCGCTTTGCAATTCTTGGCTCAATGTAAAGAGCTCTGGGTTAATTTCGTTGTTAAATGCCCACAATCAAATTACTTCTACAAAAGGGTTTCCTCCAGGAAATTACACCCCCAAAGGTCTCGCAAAAAATCTTAAATCTATTTTGAAACAACTCAACGCTAATGTAACCGCCGAGGTAAATGATCCCTCTGGCGTTGTGGCAATTAATAACCCTCAAAATAATAATATCCCAAATTTTAGTAGATTTTCTTAATATCCCTCAACGTATTACTTCGAGTGTGTTTATTTCAAAACTCAATGGTCCGAGTGTATTCTTTGTGTACTGCGACTTGGTTGACAAAGACCAAAATTTGTTGAATGGGGCAAAAACAAACCTTCTTGCCAAGTTTGACATCGTGGGGGAGGCGTTTGAAACAATAAACTATCGTTCGTCCGAACAGCAAGTCTTTCGCGCTGCATCGACGAGTGAACATGTGAACAGTGTGACGCTTTCGGTCAAAGATGAAAATGGAGAACTGTTTGATTTCCGCGGACAAAAGCTTTATTTTGAGTTGATGATAAATTAAAGAAAAAAATTTGGTTAATTATATCATGCCGAATGAGGATGTGATGCCATTTGCCCCTGAGGCATCTGCTCCACCCGAAAGTGTGGCAGAACAACAGTATACGCCGCCTTATCCCATTCTTCCCAATGCCGAAACCTTCCGGCTGACTGAGCTCAGCAAAATTGAAAAACAGATTTCTAATGAGGTGGAGCACTACAGAGTTGTGCTAAAAAAGTACAAAAAGGCACAAAAAGGCACAAAAAGCCTGCAGCTATGCTGTTGCTGGTCTTGGGGTTGCAACAACAGTTTTGTCTTCTGGAGCTGTCGCCTCTGCACTGACTGGCGTTGGAATTGTGGTCAGTGTTCCTCTCGGTGTTGTGGGGGTGTTTGCGGCGCGGTTTCCACTGTTTTGACTAGTGTCAACAAACGGCTTGAAGGAAAAGTTAACAAACACAACAGACTGAGTGCTTTGGCCATTGCAAAGCATGACACAATAAATGCTTTTGTTTCTAAGGCACTCGATGATAATCGGGTAACGGATATTGAGTTCAAGCATGCGACACATGAAATGAAAAGCTATGCCCAAATGAAAGAGGCCTTGCGTGCACAATTCGCAAAAAAACAGCCAGCTCAGGCGCCGCCAGATCTTAAAAAAATAAGGGAAGAGGTTCGCGAAGAATTCAGAAAAAAGCTGGCAGCGAGCGCAGCTTTAAACTAAATTTTGAGGGGAAAAATGTGAGATTTTATCTAAGTTTCTTAAAGAAATCTAGCTTCTAGGCAAGAATGTGTTACTACTGTCACGCGTGACATTGCGTGGCGTGCCACTAAAAAAACAAAACCCTTGTCGGGAGGTGCTCGGTGGCTGTTCTTGCCTCGCCCCGGCTAGGTCTTTTACCCGCCGCTGCCATTCCCATTCCCATTTTACCTCTGGGTAGCGGTTGGGCGCCAAGTGTAAAAATATGGCCGCCAAGTGTAAAAATATTATTTACTCAACAGTTTGGTACAATTTTTGGTATTTCGTACATTGCAAATGTAGTCGTTTGGTCATAAAAAGGGAGCTTTCGCAAAGACGACGGCCGAAAAAGTCGTTTTCAAAATATAAATTCTCGTTTTTGTAACTCTTTCGCGATTATTTCAATTTGTTTAGCTTGTAAGATGTTAACAATATAAAACCAGGGACTAAATTACTATAAACGGCGTTACAGCAAGAGAAAGAAAAAAGTGACTAAAGTGACATTTACCGTAACGCACTCACGTTCTTGAGAAAACCTAAAATTTGGTCATTTCACGTTATTGTTTTTATTTTGCAGAGGACGGTAAACACATGTACCAAAACGCACGTGCGGAGCCATTGTTTGTTATTGTTTTGTGGCATTCTCATTGCCGTTACCGTTCTCGTTGCTTAAGCTCCCTATATATAAATTCCCACTGTACAACCTTTGCGTGACTTTGCGATTTCTAAATCGCAGCAACATAACTTCGCCATTTACAAATCGCAGGGAAAATGACTTAGCCCAGCGTAAATTTATGCCATCGATAGCGCGCCAAATGGTAATTTATTCTGTTTAAGGCGGGGAATAGTGAGTCGAGAAACTCATCATTATGGCGTCTCGGGAATCGTTGTCTAACGTCATTACTGAAGCTGTTTCTCGAGCAGTCAATGACGCCCTGAACAGCGCTTTGCCTCGGGTAAGTTCTTTAACCATATTACAATTTAGTCCTCTGAAACAGTCAACGATACTGAATTACTGTTTCTCAAGTTAGATATGCGTTGTTTTTCTAGAGTTCGCATAACACGAGCGTGCAACAAGCGGCCCCTGCCATTACGACCACGAGGGAACAGGCAAACTAAGGGCCTGTTCACATGGCAGGGGCACCCAACGACAAATTTCGGTAGATATCTGTTCGGTGGAGCGTAATTCGCCTTGGGTTTTCGGCGTCGTTTAAAGAGTGCACTCGGATTTTCGTAACTAAAACGTGCCCTAAAAGATTCGCAGTTAGGAAATCATTGTCCCTAAGCTTTTCGGAAAGGTCGAAATTGCTGTTTTTATTAGTCTAAAACGTCAGCTAGCATTTTCGGAAAGAAAATAGTTCCCTAGAAAGTTCGTGGAAAGTTCATTTCAGCTTGCATTTTCTCAATTATGTTCCCTAATATTTTCGGGCAATTAAAATTTCAGCTAGGGAATCCGAACAGATGAACTTCTTCTAGCTAATGAAAACATCACTTAAAACAGACTTCAAACACCATAAGGGACTTAAAAATGCCTTTCTATAGCTTTTGGTTGATTTGGCTCGTTGGGTGCCCCTGACATGGATGTGTGGGACCCTAAGAAGGTGATGTCCCCCACCTACCCGTGGTAAAAAAAAAAGCTAGCTAGGCTTCACATGCAACCCCGGGGCGCTGGGGTGAGGTTTAAAATGCTATCGTGTGGTCTCTAAGAACGTATATTGACAAAAGAATTCAGAGATAATTGCCCGGATGGGTATCATCCCACGCCACCTCCATTCACATGGAGAAAACTCAACCCATCTAAGCGAGTTACCCGCCCTGGCTGACCGGTGAGTTACTCCACATCACATGTGAACGCGATCGAGAAATAAAGAGAGATTGTATGGAGAGATTGGTAACCCCACCTAGGTGGGGGACCTCACCTTCCTGGGGTCCCTCACCTCCATGTGAACAGGCCCGAAATAAAAAACTTAGGACAGCCAGACAAACTGCGAGCTCATTAGGGCCTGTTGACATGGCGGTGGGGACCTCAGGAAGGTGAAGTACCCCATCTAACCGTGGTAAAAAAAAAGCTGGCCTTCACATGCAACCCCGAGGCGCTGGGGTGAGGTTTAAAATGCTATCGCGTAGTCGCTAAGAACGTATATTGACAAAAGAATTCAGAGACAATTGTCAGGATGAACGTCACCCCACCCCACCTCCAGCATTCACATGGAGAAAACTGACAAAGCTGTCCTGTTGGCAGTTATTGCTGGAAACACTTTCATTTCTATCTGAATGGTTGGAAAATATTCAGCTAAAGCCGCTGGTTCTGTGTTGAGTTAGCAAAATAATTAATGACTTGACGTATGTTTTGTACATGTATTTCGTGTACTTTTATACTGAGTTTTATGAACACTGCTTTCATAATTGTATTTTATTCTTAAGAGCGGTATTCCTTTTATTTTAGCTGTCTTGGAGTCTTTCTCTCCCCCCTCCCCCTTTGACAGAAGAAGTTTTATTTAAGTAGTTTTGTTCCCTCAGTTTTGTTCAGCGGAATACTACGTAATGACAACTAGGGACTGCTTCAGTGGCTGCAATGGATGTCGTAGACTGGAAAAATTCCTCCACAGTTGTTAAGTTCCAAAGATATTGATATGTTGTTACCATGCCATGGGGGGGGGGGGGAGAAAGACTCCAAGACATGAAAGCAGTGTTCATAAAACTCAGTACAAAAGTACACGAAATACATGTACAGAAAATACGTCAAGTCATTAATTACAATCAAAAACATTTGTTTCCTGCTCCGGAAACATAATAAAAGTCATTAATTATTTTGCTAACTCAACACAGAACCAGCGGCTTTAGCTGAACATTTTCCAACCATTCAGATACAAATGAAAGTGTTTCCAGCAATTCTTGGTTTTCACATGACGTCATAAAGAATTAAATTCAAAATTAAACAGACTTTTGCATTTTTAGCTTCATCACGTAAAAGACGTTTTAGAAATGTATCTGCTTGCATGTTTTCAGCTCGGTAGCTTGCTTTGTTTTGAAAATAGAGCAATTTGAATTTTTGATTTTATTACAGTGTGTGACATAAACATGTCTGCTCAAAAGCATGTCACGTACATGAAAACATCGATTCCCCGTGTGTTTTTTTAGGTCTGAAAAGCCAACATGACAAGAGAAGCGTCTATGTGAATGTTTCCAAGTTCAAAACAGAGAAGAAAGCCTTTGAGATATCAAAAGTAAATTCCAGATCTTTTCATTCGTTTCCGGCCGCCATATTTGTGCCTCTCAGAGGAACACTAACATGGCGTTTCATACTAAACTCTATAATTTTGAGTGGTAAATTTTGCCGAATAACTCGAGTACGAGATACCGCATAACCCTGAGACTTAAGCAAGTTGTTTATTTATTACCATTCTACAATATCTCAATTTCTTGACTTTATCTATCGAATGGCTGATGATTTTATTTTTTTCCTTGCGGGACTGAAAACCAAGAATAACTGCCAACAGGACAGCTTTGTGAGTTTTCTCCACGTGAATGCTGGAGGTGGTGTGGGATGATGTTCATCCTGACAATTGTCTCTGAATTCTTTTGTCAATATACGTTCTTAGCGACTACGCGATAGCATTTTAAACCTCACCCCAGCGCCTCGGGGTTGCATGTGAAGGCCAGCTTTTTTTTACCACGGTTAGATGGGGTACCTCACCTTCCGGAGGTCCCCACCGCCATGTCAACAGGCCCTAATGAGCTCGCAGTTTGTCTGGCTAACCTAAGTTTTTGATTTTGGGCCTGTTCACATGAAGGTGAGGGACCCCAGGAAGGTGAGGTCCCCCACCTAGGTGGGGTTACCAATCTCTCCATACAATCTCTCTTTATTTCTCGATCGCGTTCACATGTGATGTGGGGTAACTCACCGGTCAGCCAGGGCGGGTAACCCGCTTAGCTGGGTTGAGTTTTCTCCATGTGAATTCTGGAGGTTGGGTGGGGTGATACTAATCCGGGCAATTATCTCTGAATTCTTTTGTCAATATACGTTCTTAGAGACCACACGATAGCATTTTAAACCTCACCCCAGCGCCCCGGGGTTGCATGTGAAGCCTAGCTAGCTTTTTTTGACCACGGGTAGGTGGGGGACATCACCTTCTTAGGGTCCCACACCTCCATGTGAACAGGCCCTTAGTTTGCCTGTTCCCTCGTGGTCAAAATATAAATTCTCGTTTTTGTAACTCTTTCGCGATTATTTCAATTTGTTTAGCTTGTAATATAATAGTGAGTCGAGAACCTCATCATTATGGCGTCTCGGGAATCGTTGTCTAACGTCATTACTGAAGCTGTTTCTCGAGCAGTCAATGACGCCCTGAACAGCGCTTTGCCTCGGGTAAGTTCTTTAACCATATTACAATTTAGTCCTCTGAAACAGTCAACGATACTGAATTACTGTTTCTCAAGTTAGATATGCGTTGTTTTTCTAGTTGTTGTTTCTGTTGTTTTTTTATTATATAAACACCAGTGAAATACCAAGTGAGCTTTCCCGCGAAAACTTCATATCTTCACATGTGAAGATAACATGTTATCTTCACATGTGAAGAGATCACCGTCGTTATGGTTACATAATAAATCGCGCCTTTGAAAGCGGCGCCTTTGCCTCGACAAAATTTATTCTTAGACTTAGACTTAGACTTAGACTTCTTAAATTTATTTTTAGACTTTATCAAATGAATTTGGTTTTCGTCCATGTACTTCTTCCATGTTTAGTAACGACACGTTCTACTTTAAGACCATTGAAAATATTAAAGTAAAATGGTTTGGTATTTCACTGGTGTTTATATAATAAACAGAATATTACATGCCCGCGCGTGGATATGAATTTTATCTTCGAGTGGTCAACTCGATATCTCACTCGTTCGCTGCGCTCACTCGTGAGATATCGAGTTGACCACTCGAAGATAAAATTCATATCCACGCGCGGGCATGTAATATCCTCTATGTAAGCACAAGGTAAATATTTTGAAAACAATATTCTTGTAATTCGGTTTTTTCTGTCACAAACGGGGGCTGTACAGATGACTTCATTAACCACATCCCAACCCATTTCTTCCCGTTCTTCTATTTTTTTTATTACATGTTTCAGAATAGGTTCACAAAGCAAGTGGTTGTTTTCTTATCTCTGGTGGAAGAATAAAATCGTCGTCGGCTGAACAGAACTCTTTTGGAACAAAACAACAATCGGAAAGAGAGTTCATATATTCCAATTCTTCACGGGTTTCTTCCAACTTCTTTTCTCTATCCAATTTTTCTTCTTCTGTTTCTTCTTCCGTTTCATCATTATACAACTCATAAGATGGGTCAAAATTTATTATTTCGGCTTGGGCGGGCGGCCCGGGGTTTCCCCCCGCCGGCTCGTCATATCCATAGAACTCGGCAAGCACGTCATCCCCAATTTGTGCTGCTGCCATCTCGGGGTATATAATGTGTGCATTTTTCTTCAATAGGGGTGAAAGTGTGGGACAAATTACATTGCTTTGGTTGATTAACCCAACCGGTTACAACCAGTCAAAACCGGTTTTGCTTACACACACATGTAAAATGGGGGTTCTGGGAGCAGTAAGCACAACAAATACATATCAAACAAAGCTGAGGAGTGAAGCGACGAGGCTTTGTTTGATATGTATTTGTTGTGCGAAACTGTCCCAGAACTCCCATTTTACATGTGTGTGAATCTTTTCCCAGAAAGGATTCAAAATCCAGATTTGGATTTGCCGAAAGGAACGCGAAATCCATTTTTACATCAAAGATCTGGATTGCGATTCTCTGAAAGGAACGCACCCCTAATATCTAAAAATGCAAGATGCACATAAAAGAGATCAAAGCACAGGTTACCAAAGAGCAGCCAAGCCATATTTAGAAAGAATGGTCACGTCACCCAAAGAACAACATCAAATCAAAGCAACTGTTGAATTCCACAATATTTGTACGTTTTGTCAACAAAATCTCTTCAAACGAGTTTTGTAGGAGGATTTCTTCTGCCAACCTTGTTTTCACGTAGGCCATTTTAGGACCTAAGCAGTACTCCGTTTCAGTCGTGAATTTGACTAGGCTTCAAACTGGTGGAAACAAAAAATGAATAGTGCTTTCACTTCAGAGACACAAAAACAAATAAGTACCCAGTTTCACCCCTCAAAACTCATAAATGCAAAAACCAAAGCTTGAAGCACAGGTACCTCCATTTTAGTGCCTCGCCATATTTGGTAAAAATGGTCACGTTACTTCAATGAAAGTATTGGCGCTAAGCAAATAACCTCTTCCATGCTATCTAGATATTTTGCTGAGAAATAACATAAAAAATAGATATTTTAAGGGGAGTTTTTAGCGCTAGCCTCGTTTTCATGTTGGTCATTTTGGGACCTGCGCAGTACTCCGTTCATGTTGGTCATTTGGGACCTGCGCAGTACTCCGTTCCATTGGCGAATTTGGCTTGGCTCCATATCCAGAAATGTTAGTCTTGGGGAGGTTTGTAATCTGGCAAAGTTTCATGCTTTTATCATAAAAGTGAGCAATTTTGGTCGATAACAGCTGGACTAACCGTGTGTGTCCCTTCGTCTAAGTGTAGTCCTTTAGTCGCCAACACCTTGTTTATGCTCTCAGAAGGCTCTCACGTGACATCTACCGAGTCGTTTCCTCAATTTTTAAGAGAGAAAAAATCAATAAACTTAACGCCGATATAACTCTGGAGTAAGATACCAAGCAAAGACAGATCGGTCACCAGTCTTAAGCAAGTTAGAGACTCGGATACGCAGTCTTTATTTAAAGTGCACCTAACCCTCAAAAATTGTTTTCGCTTAAATAAATCTTTGCACCTGTACGAAACGTATTGCGCCGTTTTGAGCCTTTTAAAATCAAATATTGACTTTTTATAGGCTGCAAAAGTTACGAAATTTAGCCATCATCTGTCCCACGACCGAGCTAGTAAGGGGCATGGGTCTATTCCTTACATGACGTCACACACCGATTTCCATCGCATTAAGTCTTTGTAAACATGCATGCAAAGCAGTTTGTGACGTCATGTAAGGAATAGACCCATGCCCCTTACTAGCTCGGTCGTGGGACAGATGATTCGTAACTTTTACAGCCTATAAAAAGACAACATTTGGTTTAAAATGGCGCAAAAAGGCGCAGTGTGTTTCGAACAGGTGTAAAGATTTATTTAAGCGAAAAAAATATTTTGGGGTTAGGTGCACTTTAAGTAACATCTTAGATGGATGTGATGGCTGCTACCTTTGCTATTCGTGATTTTTGAATTTTCTTATTCATGATTTTTGATTTCACGATTTTAGAATTTGATGACTATAATTAGAGTTTTAGTTGTACGTATGCTAGTAGCTATCATCTGTTCTTTTCTAATTTTAATTCTTAGTAGATTTTTAGTTCGAATCTATATTGATTCGATTTGTATTTTTAGATGTATGAATTATACATCTCCACGGTCTATCGCTTCTGCTTTGAACTCTCACTTTGCATCAATAGGAAAGATTCTAGCTGACAAAATAAGACCTGTAGCTCCTGTTTCAATGTCCGTTGCTAACCATTCCGGATCGTTTCAATTAAAAGAAACCAGCGAGGCAGTAGTTCTGAAGCAATTACAAAGTCTCAAGAATAATAAAGCAATTGGATTGGACAATATGAGCGCAGGTCTTCTGAAGTGTGGCGCTCAATCAATTAGTTATTTAATTTATCTATTCGCTCAGGGAAATTTCCTGGGATTTGGAAGTGCTCTAAGGTGTCATTCCTGTTTAAATCAGGCGACCGAACCAATGCAACAAATTACCGCCCAATCTCTATACTGCCCACTCTCAGCAAGATTTTAGAAAGAGTGGTCCACTCCCAGTTGCACGAATATCTGAATTCAAACAATCTGCTTTCAAACAATCAGTTTGGTTTTCGCTCGAAACGCTCAACAGCCACTGCATTGTCTAGTTTTGCTGATGAAGTCCTACTTAACATGGAAAAAGGGCACATTTGCGGTGCGGTATTTTTGGATCTCACTAAGGCGTTCGACACGGTGGACCATGGTATCTTGTTGTCCAAGTTGTCATCAGCTGGAGTCTCTCCCAGTGCTTTGGAGTGGTTTACATCGTACTTGAGTAATCGGAAACAGCGAACTTCTTGTGAGAATGAATTATCTGAAGCTCTACCCGTCACTTTCGGTGTTCCACAAGGAAGCATCTTGGGACCGCTGCTGTTCCTTGTATATATTAACGAGCTGCCTGCTGTTATTGAACAATCCGAGGTTTCACTGTATGCTGACGACACCGTTCTCTACTGCTTTTCAAAAGAGCCACACCAGCTGGAGAGCAAGTTAAATGAGGATCTTTATAGTGTAGAATTGTGGCTAAAGGCGAACAAACTTACACTAAACCTCTCAAAGACCAAATCCATGTTAATCGGAAGCAACGGAAAATTAGCTAATGTGTCCTCGCTGTCTCTATCTATATTTGATTGTGATCTTGAAAGTGTAAATAAGTTTAAGTATTTAGGGATTATGCTGGCCCCAGACTTCACATGGTCTGATAATGCATGTAGAGTATGTAATTTCTAAAGTTAATCAGCGACTAGGTCTTTTACGTAGGATCAAACATTTGTTACCTTTCACCGCTCGCCTACTATTCTATAACAGTCTTTTTCTTCCAGTTTTTGATTATGCCGATCTTGTGCGGGGCGACAAGAACAACGTGACTCTTATGAACGACCTACAAGTTTTGCAGAACAAGGCCGCAAAAATAATTCTAGACAGGCCACTTTATTCGTCAGCTACTGATGCCCTGGTAACTTTAAAGTGGCTGAACCTAGAACAACGTAGATTTTACCATCGTTGTATATATATTTACAAGTGCATTAATGGACTTATGGACCACTCTATGAATCTACTAACAAATAGCGACATTCATAATTATAATACAAGGAACAAAGACATGCTCAGACTACCCCGTGTTACCAGAAATTGGGGAAAGCAGAGAGTTTGCCATCACTCTCTAAAAGACTGGAATAAATTAGAGAGAGAGACCAGAAATGCACTGAATATTGCTACTTTTAAGCGAAACGTTTTTGCCAGATTTTTTATTTAACCCTATCGGTAAGAATTTTTGTAGTTTTAGCTTCTTTGTTTTAATCAGTTTTTATCAATTTAAAGTTTTTAACCCCATCGATAATATCTTTGTAGTTTTAGCTTCTAGTTTTAATTGCAGTTTTTATCAGTTTGTAGGTTTGTCTTTGTCCTTTTCAACCTTTTGTATATTTAATCTTTGTAGGACATTTCTGAAAACCACGTTATGTGATGGAAGCCTCCTAATAAAAGATTATCACTAAGAATATTTAGAATAATATGTAGAATTTTTAGGTGTCCCCTATTAGCAGTGGGGAATCCCCTCTGCCGACACGTTAATAAAGTCATCAATCAATCAATCAATCAATCAATCAATAAATCAATCAGTCAATCAATCAATCAATCAATCAGTCAATCAGTCAATTAATCAATCAATCTCGAAGTTTTCAATTACGAGCCCTGGCTATAACCAACCCATTTTTGCTAGCCATGGCACTTCTTTATATCGGGGTTAAACTGTATGGTTATTCATTTTTTCTGTTTTCAGAGAGGGGCAAACTGGGGAAGTAACAAGGTGCTCCTGTCCCGGAAATCAACAATGTGGCAAAAACGTTTCGAAAATCTAACCAACTCTACCAGTTACCGCTTAATGCCTGAGATTTTATCTGATAGTCATGCAGATTTTTGCTTCGCGATTGCGTTGTAAATCGTCGAAATAAAGACGTGAAGTTAAAACATTACTTGCGACGCTGTTACGCCTATGTGGAATCTAGGGTCAGCAAATTACATCTAAAGGAACTCCCAAAAGTGTATCCTCATATTTGTCTGTTTCGCTACCAAAGTTTTGTGTGACGTGCTGTAACATCAACATGCAGCACCTGGGGGTTGAGAATAAAGTGGCATTTAGTGATCATCGTGATGAAGACCCTTTAGAGTAACCACCAAAATTGCTGGTAAACAACAACCTTAAAGCGGGCTACAGGAGCTCCCGCAGACTGGGAACCCAGCTTTGGCAAAATCATCCCGACAATTAAGCAGCAGAGAAGCCTTAAATCTGGCTGACTCCAGGTCTCGGTATCACAATTCAGAAGTAGGTTGATTGCGATTACATCAAACTTGGTGGGGCGAGTTTGTTCAGATTAAACACTGAACTGCTTGGGTTGTAATGAGGTAGCTTTCATCCTGTATGACATCAACAAAGAGTAAGAAAAATAAACTAATCGAGCTATGTTACCTTCACAGAATTCTTTGACCGACATACTAAATCGTCGCTCTGTGTAAAGGAGCCATATTTGGGGACAGAGAGCGTAACTGGATATCATGTTAGGTGTTGGGCATGTCCCACGTGTTGTACCAATTTTCTAGTTTCCGTTCTGGCTAATAAATAAACTGTATCCTTGGTTCAAAATGCTTGCTAATAACTTTCTATTAATTTCTTGGATTGCAAATAAATCAAGCACATAAGAAGAAAACAAGACGATGGCTCAACTTCCAGAAAAAGTGACAAAAACAAGCCTAAAAAATCAATAAATAATAATAATAAACTTGTTGCTACTTATAATAATAATAATAATAATAATAATAATAATAATAATAACAATAATAATAATAATAATAGTAAACTCTATTCATCTTGGAAAGACAAATCAGCCGACCATACAGTCGGATGGTATCAACGGGTGTCCAGCATTCTAATTACAAATCTCAAACCAATCAATGACGTGAATAATTTTTTTGTCTAGGTTTTTTCTAGGAGTTTGTTGGAGACAATAGAGAGATTAAGATTGAGGTTTTTCAGCATTTCCCGCGAACCGCGAACGTCAAGAAGTCACGTGACCAGTGTCTTGCCGTCAGGTTTGCGGTTTGAGGTTCACGTTTGTACGGCTAGACCACGCTCTAGAGGTAAGTGATTTACCGCAAGGATTTTTGCACCCTAAAACATCACAATCCCACGTTTGAGAGGAAATACTACTTTTAAGAACTCTTTCGCCTATTAATTATCGATTTTTTTTTCATAGAAACGCAATTTTTAAGACGATTTCTCAGCTAAAATAGAAGTGAACGAATGAATGAAAACAAACATGGCGACCGGCTATTTGTTACCCGCGAATCTTAAGTCCCGAATACGGGTAGACAGCTAACGTGAAACCGCTAACCGCAAACCGCCGTTTGCCGTTTGCGGTAAGATGGCCAAACCTCGATCTTAAGGTCTCTAATATATAATAGTAAACTAACGCACAATGAAGAGTAATGAATTGACCTAATAAAATTATGTATGTAAAAAAACAGTCTTCAACAGAGTTTTAAATTCTCTTAGGTAAACCCAACTTTGAAGAGATAAGTTTTTAAACTGAGTAAATTAAACGAGATAATGAGATTGCGTTTCTAATTTAGCTTGGTGTTGAACTCCATAACCTGGGTGCGCCAATGGAGAACGACCGGTCTCCTTAATTAAATTGCCGACTTGTGATGTAGAGGCAGCTAACAAATTCCTGCCCCTACCTAGCCTGTGTCCAGATGTAATTTAACCTCGGTTAGTAACGTCTGCGAAGCAGCACCGAATTCCTCGTTCTGTGTACCAAAATGTGAGTACACGCTATGATTGACCCGTCAACAAAAGCCTTTTGTCGGCGTACTTACATTCTGAAATGAAAAATCAAATGAAAATGATCCTCGCAGTTGTGAACGCAATTTATTAACATTTATGTATATTTCATGTACGTCATTAAAGGGAACCTCTGCTCTTGCAACAAATTGAGCCTAAACTGTTGGAAATAAATACTAATTTCTAAAATTTAGCTTATAAGGTAGGAATAGCGTTTCAAGTGCAAAAAAAAAATGGGTATCATTAACGCCTTTTTTCACTTTTAAGTTTCCCGGGCGCCGCCATTTTTGTTTTTGTGACGTCAATGCGTTGTAGCTATTGTCAGGGATTAAATGAAGCAGAAAATCCTTTGTGTTAAACAATTGGGCAACGCAGTGACTTCATGAAATCCAAAATGGCCGCGCACTTGAAATTTAAAAACAAATAGGCGATGATGATAACGACTTTTTTGTACACTTAAGTGCTATATCCACGTTTTAAAACAAAATTTGGATTCTAGTTATTATTTCCAACAATTTAGCGTCAATTTGTTGTAAGAGCAGAGGTTCCCTTTAATACTCACATTTTGGTAAACAGAACAAAGGAATTCGGCGCTGCTACGCAGACATTACAAACAGGAGTTAAAGTGCACCTGCGACGCAGGCTATGTAGGGCAGCTAAGAAATTCTTGGTTCAGGAGTTCAAACCACGACAAGGTTTCGGTAGTGCTCTAAGAGACAAGCTATGGCAGACGAGAGGTCATGTGAAGCGTTAAACGTGGGTAAAAAGTTATGTTATACAATATTAAAAACAACGATGCTAAAGGTTGACGAAGAAGATTTGCAGCATTAACCCATTGACTAACAGCTGTTTTTACGTTTTCGGAGTGATTTTCCACCTATAAACGATGAATAGCAATTTGTGACTCTTTATTTGAAACTACCAGGGAAAAGTGATGCTGTTCCAAGGAACTGGAGGTTCAAGGTTTCTGAAAACGTCATTTTGACGTAGCTATTTTTTATCCGTGAAGCAACAACAATGGCCCAAGTTCGGTTTGCTTGCGATTTTTGATAAGTTTACAGCCATTTTTCATCTTTAGCGGCTGCCTGATGAGCATCATTAAGCGTGACGGTAGCTAAGAGTCCATTTTCTCAAAGAATCGAGCAAGGTGATGTACTTTATTGTCGAATTTGGCTTGTTACTCGGCGAACTGGGAATTTGGCCGGTCGGACACTTAGTACCTTTAGGACTCGACTACTGATGAATTTATCGACCTACCGCCGCATATTTTGGAATTTGTAAGCACTGAAGATGATCACAAGCAGGAAATTTTGGCAGTAGGTCGGAGTGGCTTTAGACTTAGTTTATATGTGAAAGAATTGGGGGAAGGAACGGGCGCTGTCAAAAATTCTCGTTAGTTTCCAGCATGCAACGCACTCGAGATGTTGAAAATGTCGGAAAGGCCCGAATGCACTGGAACAAAAGGCTGTATCCACGCTCGGGAGACGAATATGAACAAAAAAAGTCATTGCTAAGCTAGAACAAGGACTGAATTTCGTTATCATGGTTGAAGTTTGGTTTTTCGACCATGATTTCCTTAAAAACCACGAAGACAAAAAGGGGCATTTTTGTCGTTTCTCTTTAACGTTAAAAACGGTCAGTTTCGTTCTTGTCCAAACTCAAAAGGCCATATTTGGTAAAAATCGCTATGTTTCTTGCGTTTATTGGATATCCAAATTTAAAGGACATTCCATTTCGTGCTCACAACTAACAGTTAAGGCAATACTCGTGCGATTGAGAAAGTTGCAATGTTTTGAAGCATGGGAGTTTTTTACGGCCGGTTTTGGCCGGCACGGGTGCCAATGGGTTAACTACAAGAAGTAACTAACTCAGTGACTCCTACAGGGAATGATGAGCGGTATACGTACCAAGGTTGAAACTATTTGGTGATTGGTGATTTTAAAACAATGCGTTTTTCTTCTAAATGCTGTGAAAATGGTAATTCTGTCGTGTTATAAATTCCAAGTCAAGTTTGTCGATTTGCGGGTTTCATCATTAGAGCGCGAAAAGAAGTAAACTTAAATGGTTAGGTATTAAAAGCGGGCGAATGTTTCATGTTTTTATACTTACATAGAGTTCGACATTTCACGTAAACACGGCGTTGTAAATTTATTTATGCCTTCAAATTTGAGTTTAGAAAGATCAACAACTTACCATTAAATGCAGTCAAACCAAACTTTGTTGCTATTTTTGAATTTTTCGGTACAATTTGTATTTTTCGGTAACCAAAGCGAAACAGGAAGCCATTTTGTTTTTCTCTGTTTGCTCAGAGGTGAATAGCAAGTACTATTCACCTCCAAGCTAGCCAATCAGAATGCGCGCGGAAACGGCAGTCTTCACTTTTGTGGTATTTACTAAATGAAGATGTGAGTTTAATAGTGACAGCTGATGGTCCATTAAGATAGACCAGATTTTAGTAAAATATCACTTGACTGTGAAGACCGTTGAGACTAACGAACGCAAACGACCATTAAAATATAGCGAACACTGACAGATACATACGACGCAAGTTAGGGCGGCATACGAATCAAAGAGATCAAACTTTACTAATGATAATGAACTTAAATTAACGCGGACATGAATTGCTCCTTTGCAGTGCCAAGTCAGTGCTTTTCACGTTTGACCCTCAGTTAATAAATTTTGTGGCATAAATTAAACACGACAGATTATTCAACCTTCTCTGTTAGCAGAGGTCTGTGGCGGCGAGAAAGTAGAGAGGCCACCGCCGGTTTTTTGTGGCACAAGCGCGAGCGTTCACTTAACAAGAATGACGCATTGGTCACTTGCGACCCGACCTGGCAAACCGGTTTACGCGTGAAATTTTCAGCAAACTTATTATTTATCACTAGGCTGTTTATCCAATGATCAATTTTACAACAAGTTCGTCGTAGTCAAGAGCTGTAATGATAATAAGACTTACCAATTAACAACCCAATGAGACTTGTCGACGACAATTGCAAGTAAACGTTCTCCAAGTTCGGGAATTACTCGATGGTTTACAACAAATTCTAAATCTGCTGAATGCTCTGGGTTCGTGTGCACATAAGCGATTTCTTTGCCTTCAAGGGATAGCAAATCACATTCGATCTTAGCTTTGATTCGATCTTAGCTTTGATTCCCAGTCTTTCACACGATAATATCTGGTCCTTTATGACGGAGTTGATCGGATACACGACCAAAACTAGTACCTTGGGAGAGTAGAGTTTCAAACTTGACGGCTCTGCGGCTACGCGGACGGCCTCGTTGGAATTATGATACATTCTTTTTAAACTAATAGAAGACAGAGATGATATGTTACCAGCTAATTTTAGTTCTGTTCTGTCGGCCACTGCTAGTGTTTGTGTAGCGCGACGAGGTTACAGTTTAAGGGCCGGTTCACATGGAGGTCGGGGACCCCGGGTAGGTGAGGTACCCAACCTACCCGTGGACAAAAAAAGTTGGCTTTCACATGTAACCCCGGGGCGCTGTGGTGA
>JAEMWC010001147.1:175000-190000 GCA_016490735.1 Pachyseris speciosa | reverse complement strand
CCGGACAAAACACCGTTCCTGCTTTTAATATTTGCTTCCTGTTGAACTTTTCTCAGAACTTTATGATAGCGTGTTCATATTACCGACTGGTTTATTGGACACCTATCACAGCCTAAGACCAGGACGAAATTCCAGATTTCCGCTGCATTATACCTTTCATTTCGCAACAAATCTCAAAACCCCAGTTTTTCGGTCCAAATCTACACCAAAAAGTGCATTTTTGTTGCCAAGCTTTTAGCATAAAAACTCGTTCAGAAATCAGAAGTTTACGATAACAACAAACCTCAGGGCCAAACCTTGGCACTTGGCTGGAAATTCTGCTCTCACGTTTTCCGCCAGCCCTGTTCAGCCATTTGTTGATGGCCAGTCTCGTGTTTCTCAAGTTGCCTTATTCACGCCCGAAAAGGACTCTGGCTAATTCCACAATACTCCGAGCATGGAAGTCTTCAGATTCATATTTTGTAGAGTGGGTGTCGGGCCACCCATTCATACCAGAAAAAAAAAATATTGCATCGATTGAAATTTTTACCTGTCAAAACTCGGCCAAATTGCCATGGTGGTTTCACCCACAGAAGGGCAAGTGAAACCGCTTCAATGGTGGACCGCCATGTTGCTTACGAATCTTCTTAGGCGACCCAGCCTGCATGTTACCACCTCTCACCACTGTTTTCCTTCAGCGGCTTGCCTATACCCACTGTCCAGCTTAATGATCCCGGCCTAGGGGGCTTTCTGCAGAGGGTAATGGCTCGAAAAAACCACTGATAAATTGAGAAACCTACCAGATTTAGAGCTCAAACAATCGCTCACAGAAAACGAACTGTTTACTGTTTAGCCGAGTAAAAACACTCGTTCGCTTGCAAAGAAAACAACGTAACAAAAAAAACAAACAATTCAACTACTTCTTTGCGTCCAAAACGAGTACAGATGATTGTTATTTATATCCATTCCAGAGAAAAAAATACAAGTTTCATTCATGAACAAAAGTAACAACGATTAAACCAAATGTTAAGCTTCTATTTATTTAATTTACCTCACTGTCCTGCGCTGTGTTGTACAGGTTTCTACCACTTGAAAATTCGTAAGCTTCAGTAAAGTCGCGGCTACACGAGCGATTTTTCGCTCGCGCCGGTGATGCGATTTTTTCAATTTTGTCGCGTCACCAGCGTAGTGTAGCCACCCTTGAACTGACAACGCAACAGGTAAAAAGTCGTAAGAAAAAAATCGCGAGAAATTGAATGAGTTTAACTTTTCGCGATTCTTTTTCTGCGATTTTTTGAGCTGTCGCATCACCTGTGCGAGGGTGGCTACACGGGTGATTTTCATCGCGCGCCGGCGACGCGACAATTTTACAAAAAATCGCATCACCATCGCAAGCAAAAAATCGCTCGTGTAGCCGCGGCTTAAAGTAAAAACAAGCATCCGCAAAAATAGCAAACGGTTTGTCCAAAGAAAGAGCTTTTTCCACAGAGTTTGAGCTACTCGTTCCTCTCATTAACACAGGTAAACTGTTCAGTGACCTTTCTTAGTGAGATGCAAGATGCCGCGGTAAAGTGAAAGCCCTTGAAGCGTTGAATTATACTGTTTTCAACCGCACAATCGGATCCAAGTTTGAAGCTTTTCTTGAGAAAAATCGCTCTTCCTTTCATCACTTCAAAATTCACCTTCCGGAGTATCTTTTGACAAGTTCTTGATTTTTATGCTTTTTACGCGAATTTAAAGACAAACTTCGATCGAAGATGAAGTTGTTTTGCTTAAAATGAAGAAACCAAATCAATGTGAAATTACGAGCCGCGGAAAGCGCGCGAAAAATTAAGCCTCGGTTTGGGTGTCCCACACCTGGCTTGAGCCTGTGATCAAATCGAAAGCAACTACCTGGTCAGCGGTCAACTTCAAAAAAACAGCTGACCTCGATGAGGTCTCAACTTGAGCCCGCGGTATGGTCACGTGACACTGGTCAGCGGATACCTTGTTTTGACAGGTGTCAATTGGCTATAAGATGGATGTCCAGTATCAAAGACGTACGCTGTAAAGTAGCTGGTCAGCTGCCGGGCCAGGTGGACTATGGCCACCATGTTGGATTATTATGATTATTATTAGGATATTATTAATTATTGGGCGACTCCGTCGTCGTCGTCGTCGTCGTCGTCGTGCGTACGCGCCCACGAGCAATACCGCTAGCCATTTTTACCATGAGAAAAGCAGTTGACGGGTTTCTATAGGTATGGTGCTCCAAGGAAATGTTCGGAGAAATATTTCCTCTTTTCTTTGTTTACCAAGTCTCTGTTTTTTCCAGCTTTGAACTTGATTATCTCTGAAAAATGTGTGGCTACTTCCAATTTTCTTTTCAATTCTCAATGGCCCTTACCAACATCTACATTCTTGCATAGTGATAATACGCGAAAAAATATCTCCGTAAAAGAAGGCACCGTCCTTAAATCGTGCGATAATTTGATTAACACTTTTCATTGCTTTATTTCAGCGGGCTAAAATACATTTTAGGCCGCTGTGAAAACAAACTTTTTGTCTTCACAAACGGCCAAACGGATAGACGGTGTGAAAACAAGTTTTTCACCAGTGTGGGAAAGCACCCCTGTACAACCTGGGGGAAACTCTGTAAATATCGGGGAATCGCTGGCTGTGGTGAGGCTGGGATCTATTACGGCAAGCGAGTATCTTTGAGACAGCAATTTCACTCAGAATTTGGTTCCGAGGTAGCGTTTCATACCAAGACCCGTACAATACTGAATTTTTTTTTCAGGCTTTATTTTCACTACTGCTTAAGTAGTGTTCATAACTGCGATAATCAGTCACATATTTAATCATTAATCCGCATTTCAAATATATGATTTTCATATATTCATTCTCATAAAGTGATAATAATTACGAATCAAGGGTTTCTTTTCGAACAACTTGCGAATGCAGCGGGTGAATAAAATTATATTGAATGTTATTTTAAGGCAACGCCTTGTCAAATCCATTGGTTAATCAAATAGTACCCTCACCTTTGTTGTATGCAGCCGAATAGCCATCAATTTTTTGAGAAATTTGAAATAATTGATTGAGGAAAAAGCTGTTAGTTTCCATGTCAGCGTAAAACCCACGCACATGACTCCGGTTCATAGCAGAAAACCGTGAAATTTATACAAAGAGTTGCGAAAGATGTTTGCTGCGCAAACGTTTCCTTATAAGGCCGCGCAGAACATTTAATCGTATGCACGATTTCGAAGATGCACGAGAGAAGCGTTTTTACATTCTGTATTTATTCTATATTTATTCAATAAATTGTCTGTTCCGCGTAGTGCTAATTGCACGTGTTATTGAAATCTCGAAGCATAAACTTCTTGCATATTTATTAATACATTAGCGGACTCGTTCGATCTTCGGAGATGGAAAATACTGCAATTTTGTATCCGAGTTTTCATCACGGATATAGATCTAGAACTTCAGAAATTGATACACCAAGGAGATAAACTTAGTATGGTATACTGTGATGTGACCAAGCAAAATTGCAAAAACAAAAACAAAAACTTCACAAAGAAGATCAGATGCTTCAAAGACTAAGTTCCAACGTTTTACTCCTATGGAAGTCAATAACCGTTAACGAGTCTTGAAATTGAGACATCTGCCTCTGTCACATTACAGATCACCGGAAAACATTCTGGAAAACATTCCGGGCCTGGGAAGTATTTTTCAAATGCGTTTTCTGTCGATTGGTACTAACGTCTTGGGAAAACTATATATAGGGTGCTTTCTCAAAAGATTATTAAAAACATCGAATTTTTGGTAGGCGAAGGGTCCGTGGGGGTCCGTGGTTCATTCGTCCATTCAATTTGCAATTCAAACTAAAAATTGAAAATCGATGTCAATTTTTAATTTTCATTTCTTTTCTTCTCGCGAAATCAATAGACATTTAACCGTTTTCACGTTTATAAGGAACAAAAATAACACTTAGACTTTTATATTTGTGCAGTTACCATTGAATAGAATATCAAACAAGCTATGGCATTTATTTATCAGCAGGAAAACCATTGTCGTAATCTCGTTTCATCTACGATTACATGAATTTAGAGGAAAGTCCAAAATTAAAAATTGCAATCAATTTTCAATTTTTGTTTTTGTGCGAAGAATTGATCAATCGTGTGCAGTCAGAGTGACAAAAGCACCCAAGAGGGGGTGGGGGAGGAATGCTTTGTCGCCATCTTGAATGCTGGAAAGACCCTAAGAGAACTGGCTTTAGGAAGGGAAGTGGGAAATTTAAACAGCTTGAGCAGTCCTCACCATTATCTCCGGCTAAATATGGACGACGTAAGCGTAAAGATCATTGTTGTGCCCCAGCGGAAAACACACTCTGAAGTCAGTTTGTTGCTAAAGAAGCATATCCTGGAAGGAGACGCCTTAGCTTTTTTAAAAGGTTTTGTTTTAAGTGCGGGATACATGTGCAAGATCGCCTGTCAAATGAAGAGCTGGAAAGGAAGTTATTGCTTGGGTTGGTACGCTTGAACTGCTAGTGTTGGTTGTAAAAAAATATCCTTCTGTTATATTTGCTAGTTAGTCTCCATCATTTGTGCATATCTTACCATGCATCCAACATCTCAGTTTGCTCCTTTTTTGATGAGGGAGGAGGAAACACTCGAGAAAGCCTCGATACCTATAAGTCAGGCGCTGCGATCCGAAGTCTAAGTTTCTCCGTCGGTTTTTTTTTCTCTCGAGCGTTTCAGGCAAGTAAATCAGGTAATAACATGTAAAAATTTATTTAATAATTTATGATCTATCCTACGGCTATTGTACCAGTTTGTCAGGTTTGCATTTACATTTTTTATAAAATGCATTCCTTCTCTTAGCAACACACTGACTTCAAAATGTGTTTTCCGCTGAGTTACAGCAAGATCTTTACTTATCATAGGACCAGTACGGCCCTGCGCGCTTTTCATTCCAAACTGTTGAGAAAATTCCCGTATGAGAGCCGTGCGCCTTATCGCAACCAGGTGCACGTTTCTCAAAACTCCGGAAACCATTTCGGACACGAAAAGTATTTTTCAAGTCAGGTTTATATCGTTTGGTATTAGCTTTTTAAACAAACTAGCCCAATGTGATGTATTTCTCAGTTTTATAGCGTGCTTTCTTAACCGATTATTAAAAAGAGTAGAAAATTAATTTCTGGTAACGAATCTAATGCACGTAAAATAGTTTTTCGGGAGTTTCGAGAAACGCTCGCCAGGGCCGAAAAATGCCGTACGGCTCTGTTAGGAACACGTACAGCCCCGTGGGATACGATTTTAGAGGATTTCGTAGCGTTTAACCAGATTATTTAACAACCAGAGCGCAAATACAAACAACATATTACATCAATTTTCTGTGCAAATTTGTCGCTTCGTCTTCTACGCCCTTCACAAAGAGTGTAAGGAGGCCGTATGATAAAACATTTACTGCCGTTAGCTATGACCTCGAGCCAAATATTTTTCTTTCCGTACCGATCTGACTCAGTCAATAAGTACATACTTCTCGACGCTCACGTCGTCTATATTTAGCCGGAGATAAGTGTGAAGACTGCTCAAAGCGGTTGAAATTTCCCATTTCCCTTCCTTAAGTTAGTTCTCTTAGGGTCTTTCCAGCATTCAAGATGGTGGCAAAGCATTCCCTCCCCCACTCCCTCTTAGGTACTTTTGTCACTCCGACTGCACACGATTGATCAATTCTTCGCACAAAAACAAAAATTGAAAATTGATTGCAATTTTCAATTTTGGACTTTCCTCTAAATTCATGTAATCGTAGACGAAACAAGACTGCGACAATGGTTTTCATGCTAATTACTAAATGCCATAACCTGTTTGATATTCTATTCAATGGTAACTACACAAAAATAAAAGTCTAAGTGTTATTTTTGTTCCTCATAAACGTGAAAACTGTTAAATGTTTCCAAATACGCGTTTATTAATTTCGCGAGAAAAAAAGAAAGAAAAATCAAAAATTGACAGCAATTTTCAATTTTTAATTTGATTTGAAAATTGAAGGGACGAATGACCCACAGAGTGTTCAAGCCTTCATAGCCCAGTTTCGATATATTTGTTCGTGAGATACTGGTGGCGAAAATAGGACACCGAAACGAGGCTCCTGGGAATAGATTGATTGTTTTTCCTTGGAGTATATGAGAGTGTTCCTTTGTTATGTCCGTTTTTCTCAGTTCATCAAAGCTGATCGAAGCCTCTTTGAACTAAGTAGAAGTTCCAACAGTCGTCGTTAATAAAGGCACGTCTGAAGAAGGGGGTAAAAGGGACCTCAAATATTTTCAGCGCCAAAATTTGTCTTGGCTTCGAGCGTTTCTTCAAGAAAGAGGAATTCAAGCATCATCGGAAGGCAATGACAAAAGAAAGAACAATTTGGTTGAACTGGCGTTTAATGCTCATTCTATGAAACTTCCGAAAGTGTTCGATGGTGAAAGCGAGAATAAGAAGGCAATCATGGCCGAATTACTAGGAAGCTTTAGCAAAGACGACGGCGACGGCAACGGAAACGTAATTTCAAAATCTAACTTTACTTTTTCTCTAACTCTTTCGCGAATATTCCAATTTGTTTAACTTGGAAAATGCTGGCGAACTATTTAGCGACTATATTACTACGAAAGGCGTTGAAGTAAGGAAAAAGAAAGAAAAAGTTACCGTCATGCGCTTAAGTTCTCGAGAAAACTTAGAATTTGGTCATTTCACGTTGTTGTTTTGCAGAGGACGGCAAAGAAATGAACCAAAATGTAAAACGCGCATGCAGAGCGATTGTTTTTGCTAATTAAACCCCTTGTTTCAGTTGTGGCGTTCTCGTTGCCGTTGCCCGTCCTCGTTGCTAAAGCTCCCTGCTGACCACTGACCAGGGTGTTTGTGCGCATGTGTGCGTACAGTGAGGACGCAACTTGTGTAGCTCTTTGGAAATTTGGCCAAAATGGCAAAAGGTGGTCAGCCTGACCAAATGAAATCACTGAAAAAAAGCAATGAAAATCTGAAGCAGCTATTAGAGTCTGCACGAAAGGATATCAAGAGATTAGAAGATAGAGTTGAGGTCCAAGAACATGCATCGAAGGAACAAAATGGCGGATCTTCCCGCGACGTGCAATTAGAGACCGAAAGAAGCTTAAACTGGCTCCACGAGAGCGAAAGCGACATTCAAAGTGAACTTAAATCAATCCGTAAACGGCTTGATGATATTGAAGAAGGTCTCGGTGAACTGGAAGGAATTGTTGAAGAGTTCCAGGAATATAGTTACTCTTTCAATATAAAGATTCTAGGAGTTCCTGAGCTTAGCGATTGAGAGAAGGCCGAAGATACAAGCAACCTTTGCGTTAACCTATTCAATAAGATGGGCGCTGAAGTCTCAATACGCGATATTGATATAGCCCATAGAGTGTCTTTCCGAGACAATTCTCGTACGGGGCCGAAGCCAATTGTTTGCAAGTTTATTCGCAGACTGGCAAGGAATGAAGTGATGTCGAAAAGGAAAGAGGGAAGTTCTGTTGATCCGTCCACTATTGGTCTTCGCGAGGGATCTGATATGTATAATGTCCTTCTTTTGGATCACCTTACACCTCGTTTGCAGCAGCTATACTCGAAAGCAAAGGAATTCAAATTGAAATATGGTTATCAGTTTTGCTGGGCGAGAAATGGATGTATCTTCCTTCGTCATTCTGCCGATGAAGGTTCTAAGCTGTTGAAAATTCGCACTGCAGGAGACCTTGCTAGATTCGCCAAAGACGAACAAGGGCAGTTAAGCTAAGTACATTTAACTACCTAAAGTATATGTCTTATATTATGTGAATTCTTTTGTATAACAATGCCAATTTCAGTTCAAACTAAACTCACTAAGGAACTTTTTCGTGAATTGCCTTACAATGGTCATAATATCAGCCAATGCCATGGTTCCTTTAATAATTTATTACCGATGGAAAATCTTCCAAGTAAAAAGTATCTTGATCGCTTGCCTAGTCTTAATGATATCGACCTTTTTAGTCTTAACGCTGATAATGTAAATAATAGCGACTCAGAATATTCACCTATTCGTCCCGTTCAATGCAAATATTAGCCTACTAACGAATAAATTAAACAAAAAGGTATTTCGAAATCAATTGTCACTTTTTCACAACAACGTTTGTAGTCTAAAAAGTAATCTCGAAAATTTACAAACCCATTTATTAAACGAACTTGACTTTCATTTTAATATAATTGGAGTGACCGAAACTAGAATTACAAATTCAAATTTCATTGACTTCAACCCAAACATAACAGGGTATAATTTTGAATACGTCCCGACGCCTCTTTCTGCTGGAGGTGTCGGGATGTACATTGACTCAGATTTCAAGTATGAAGTCCTTGAAAAGACCTCTAATGAAGCTTTTCAAGCCCTATGGGTAGAAATATATTTCACTAACGCAGCAAATATTATCTGTGGAGTAATTGCCAACGAGCCATCCGAGCGAAGACGCTCGGATGGCGAGGCGGCAGCAGAATACGGCCGCGCAAGAAATGGCAATAGGCAGAAAAATTCTCGATCGAGCTTCAAAAAGTGTAACCTGATGTAATGTAGATTCCCCTGAGACTTTGTTTGAGCCAATTGCAACGATGGAACCATTGGAACCAATGAAAAGACGTCTTAGATTTTGGTGTTAACCAATCAAAAGGCGGTACTGGGCGCACAAGCGTTCCTTCCCTTTCGTCGCTTGTTTCGTATCTTTGCCTACTGAGATTCTGTGGGTTTTGGAGGCGTTTGTTCGGCGTTTGTTTGGAGACTTTTCGAGTTCTTGAGGAAAGAACACAGTTGTTCTGTATGGACAAAAAGACACTATAACAGTTTCCGTTCCAACAACGCAACGAATTCACGCTAAAGGACAGCGCGGTCTAATACTGTCAAAAATCATTTTACGTTTTGAGGACGCGGTGTACTTCTCGAGGAAATATCGCATACTGCATTAAAAAAACAAGGTCAAAAGACATTCAGTTTCATTCGAGGTTACAGCGTTGTGCGTTTTTTCTGCATAAAAATTCCGATGCTACAATAACATCTACGTTCATACAATGTATGGCCGTTTGTTCAACGGATCAAGATCGCTGCGGTTCATCGCGGACACTGTCATCAAAAGCGATCAAAATTTCAAGAATTAGCGGCCTATTTCTCGACGACAATGCACAGTGTACAAGTAGGCGAATAGCTTAGTCGCTAGCCAGTAGTCGCTTGGCAAGCGTAAGGAATTAAAGGCTGGTGCGGTTGATCGAACAAGTTTCCAAAGCCGCTCATTATAAACAACCACGAGGACGGAAACAACACATGGTAGCTTATCGAAAATCTCTCCTGGCCTTTGAAATAAATAAATTGACAAACGTTCGATGGGAACACTAGAAACACTCCGAGGAAACATCCGAAGTGAAATACGTGTATAATTTGAATAGAAACGTCGACGAGATGATCTTCACTCTTCGGCCAAAAACATCGAATTAAAAATAGACTTCACAGACAACGCGCGTGAGAACAGAAAATTTGCATACTATAATGAATTACACACATTTGTGTCTCTAGTTTGGAGGAGTTACATTGTAAAATTTATTCCTAAGAATGGTCGAAGAAAACCCTGTTTCAACGAAATAAAGTTACGAACGAGCACCATTAACAGTGAACATTAATCGGTACCGGCCACATGTACTGACACCTGCGCGTATCGAATGTCACGTTAAAATTATGCGTGTCTGTGACAAAAACATGCAACACTCAGATAAACTTCAGAGGTTGGCCAAGTTTCCTTCATCGAACATTTGTTACTTATTGCGAGATATTGTAGTGGTGTGGTCAGTCCTTGGCCAATGTTCTTTCTCAAGCGTTGATTTCTGCGAATCGCGGCCCATCTGTCAGTTGTAAGAGGTTCGCATATTTAGAAACATATCGCGTACTGAAAGACTACTCTTGCATCGTTTGCGTTCCTTCGAGTAGCTGAAGGAATATGTAAACGATGTGGACGAGCATTTTGTAATTGCTCCAAGTTGCTTTTCAAGATGTGATCCCGATTTGCTCGAAAGGTCTATCGAGTGATCAGTCAAGCGACAAGCTCATTATCTCTGATCTTCCGAGACGCGAACCTCGACTCGATTCTCAATAGCTGAGCCTCGATAACTGGCAGGAATCGAGGAACGAGGATCGAGTCAAGACTCGAAAGGAGCCGGTACTGTAGGTGAAAGTTGTGAACTCAAAGGCATGGTACGTTGTGTCGGTCATCATTTCACAATAGCTGTAAATAATCACAGTGAATGGATGTATGTAGATGATTTGAGTGTTTCAGTCTCGTTGGCACTCTATCGATAGGTATACCTAGTATATAGGCAGCATAATTCTCCTGAAACTTTCTTAAAATATTTTGAAGAAACAGTTGAAAATCTCATTATTTCTTGCAAACCCATCTATATAATGTCTGATACTAATTTAAATCTTCTGCACTTTAACTCCTGTAATTATGTTCAAGACTTTCTTTTCACTTTACAGAGCCTTAACATAACTCCTACAATTGATAAACCAACCCGTGTACACCGAAACTCTGCTACTTTAATTGACAATATTTTCACTAATAAGATAGAAGGAAATATCATCAGCGGGAACCTAATCTCTGATGTTAGCGATCACTTCGCGCAGTTCTGTATTTCACAAACACCTATATCAAAAGAAAAACCGGCCAGATTACTCTCACGAGATTTTTCTAATTTTACAGAGAGATATTTTATAAATTATCTATTACTTATTAACTGGGATCATTCTGTTCCTGATGACGAAACGAACGTCAATAAGCTCTTTTCGTCTTTTTACAACAAACTAAATAAAATAGTTAATAAACATGCCCCCTTAAATATACCTCTCGACGTAAAGCTAAATGTTTCTCTAAACCGTGGATCACCTCTGGAATTCGCAAATCTATTCAGACAAAAAATAAACTTCTCTCGGAGGGTAATTCTGCTACATATAAATTATATAGAAATAAAATCTTATCATTAACGAGACTAAGTAAAAAGCTTTATTTCCATAATTACTTTCAGGGAAACACAAACAACTTAAAGCGAATGTGGCAAGGCATAAATGATTTAATACATCGTAAAACGAAGCACACGAAAGTAATTACGAAAATGAAGCACTCTAAAACCCAAGAGATATCCCATGATCCTTTGGTGAATGCGAACATTCTCAATTCTTATTTTGCTTCTGTAGGTAACAGGCTAGCCTCTGAATTGCCAAATAGTAGTAGGCAATTTTCTGATTATCTACCGAGAACCACTTATTCTGGATCTTTCGTATTTGAAACTGTACTGCCCTCGGAAATCGAACTTGAAATTATCATGGCTCCGTCTAATAAAGCCCACGGACTATACTCTTGTCCTATGCACCTCCTTAAATGCTCACGTCAAATTATTTCGAAGCCTATTGCTAATATAATAAACAAATCAGTGCGCATGGGAATTTTCCCCTCTAAGCTTAAACATGCTAAAATTATTCCGATTTATAAAGACGGCAACGAAGACGAACCTAGTAATTATCGCCCTATCTCTCTTCTTTCAGTTTTCAATAGACTGTTTGAAAAGGTAATGTATAATCGACTAAAATCGTTTCTCAATAAATATAATGTTCTCTATGAGTCACAATATGGTTTCCGTGAGCGTCGGTCGACTAACCATGCCATCGTACATGAACAAGGGTATGTTCTCCTGTGGTGTCTTTATTGATTTACAAAAAGCGTTTGATACTGTTGATCACGCTATTCTTTTACAGAAGCTTTCACACTATGGAGTTCGTGGAATAGTGAATGACTGGTTCTCGTCGTACCTGACAAATCGAGTTCAAACGACACAAATTGGCTCACATGTATCTGAAAAACAAAATACCTTGTGTGGTGTCCCGCAAGGGAGTGTACTAGGGCCCTTGCTCTTTCTCATTTATGTGAATGATATATATAAAGCATCAAACAAATTGGAATTCTTTTTATTCGCTGATGACACTAACCTTTTGTATGCAAATAAAAATCTGAGATCCCTTGAAACTGTAATGAATGATGAGTTACTTAAAATTGTCGATTGGCTAACAGCAAATAAACTATCACTTAATGTCAAGAAAACTAACTATATAATTTTTCATCCTTACCAGAAGCGCTTAAATTACGACGTCAATATTAAAATTCTTGATAGCCGTGTAAATAAATATTTTAACCTTGAACGTAAGGAATACGCCAAATATCTAGGGGTCATGATTGACAACCATCTTTCGTGGAAACACCATATTAACTATGTTGCGCTAAAAATTAGTAGAAACATCGGGATATTAGCTAAACTAAGACATTTTGTTCCTCCCAAAACACTCTTCGGGATTTACAATTCTTTAATCCTTCCTTACCTTTCTTATGGCCTCGTTGCCTGGGGCCAGGCTGCAAAAACTCACTTAGAGAAACTCCTTAAATTACAAAAGAGAGCTGTGCGCCTAATTAACTTCGCACCTTTCCTCTCTCATGCTGTTCCTTACTTTCTCCACTCAAATATTATGCCTGTTACAATGCTTTATTTTAAGCTTTCTTCGATATTAATGTTCGATGTTTACAATAACATTGCCCCTTATAATATTTCCCATCTCTTTAAATCTACTAAGACAATCCACTCTTACAATACTCGCTCCTCCTCTTCTGGAAATTATTACATTAACTACTCTAGACTAAATCAGAAAAATGATTCGTTTTCTACTATGGGAGCCAAAATTTGGAATAGTATACCCGAAAATTTACGAAATTCTTCAAAATCACTCTTTAAGGAAAAAGTTCATTCAACTCTGTTGAAAATATTTGAAGTTCAGGATAGTTATGCTGACCTAAACACAATAATTTCCGACTTTAAAAACTATTAGCCTCCGCTTATCTAAATAGCTGCCTCGATTTTCTTATTACAATTACTCTCGTGACTGACCCTCTTTATTTTAAATATGGTACTTTTTCTTTTTTTGTTTTTCACCTCAACTATTGTATTTATTCTTAAGCCGTCCTCACACCACCTGCCTCGATTAGCCTTGCTATTTGCAGGTGGTGTGATACTTGTATATTTAATGAATGAAATAAAGATGTTGTTGTTGTTTTGCCAGAACCAGCATCGACGATGAATTGGAGCAGGAGCTTGACACTTTTTTCCAGAAGTCACTTTCCCTGATATTTGCAACTATCTCCTTGGGAAGACCGACGAGTATTCAGCAGAAAACCTAAAATCTTTAAAAAGGCTTGCTGTCCAGCCACGCACCGTCTCTTTCGATTGTCAAGACGCTCGACGGCGCTCGTACTTTTCATCTTCTTTGATACAGAAGGGTCAAAGATAGTCGGATGGCAGCCTGAACGAACATTTTTACGACCAGACATGAAAATCTCGATGTACGTTTCCTTAAAATGCAGTGAACCGATTTTTGGATCGAAGAGGGTCTTAAATGTTTCATCCGCTCGCCTAGAAAAAACAAGTTCCCATTTCTTACGAACCCTTGGGCTCAAAAGAAATGAAAAATAACTGAGATCCGGTCTTTTCTTTCTTCCGTTACGGCAAACAGCAACAGCACAATACTTGACCATGGCACACACTGAAATAAACTGTGAAGAGCCCAAATATAAGCTGAGATTATGGACGAAATATTTAAAGCACATGACTCATCATTAATTTTATGCCCTTCGAACACTAAGTCCCTCATTTGCCCACATTTGAAGAACCCAAGGGCCAAGACCCATAATGAGGCTTATTGTTAATAATGATATCATTCAATGAAAAATATACCGAATTAAAAATAAAGCAACTTTAGCAGCTCTGGAAAGTGCTGCACAATACCCTTTACAGGCTGTACCTCTCCCTTTGGTATTACTAGTTCATTAAGCACACTGGGTATGAGAATGGATCTTCTGGTTGTGTTATCTTGATGTTAAACAAATTCTCCCCACTTGCAACACAGGAAATATAATAAGGGAATAACATGACGTTTTTCGGGAATATTGTTTATTTATTTGTCATTATCATTATTATCAATAAACAAGGCCAAATGATATCAAGAATGCGATAAACACAATAATACCAAACACAAATCCGATTTAACTTCAGCGTAGAATTTCCGCAGTAATTCATTTAGCTCAACCGGTGTTACACAATTGAAGTCAACTTTCAGCTTTCGTTTGTCGCACCATTTCTCGAAGTTTTTGATCCCCCACGAAGTGGCTCTCTTTGTATTTTCCGCCTGACCTTTTGCTTCTAATTTGTCCAAATCTTCTAGCCCCAAATCTGAGTTTTGACTGCTAATTTCTTCCATTACTTCAGTTTTCGCTCGAAGACGATTCGACGACTGAAAAAACTGCAGCTCAAAACCGGAGTTTCGCAAATGAATGGTTTTCCCGCGTCAACACTAGGCTTACTCTAATTGGTTAAAATCCATCGGATGATGCAGCAAGAACCAATCAGCTGTAGGGCTAGTAGCAGCCCGCTGTCAGTCTTTTGCGGTCCGCTGAGCGTGTGTTTTGAAGAGGCCGATTTTCTATTTGGCCGCGTATATTGATAATAATACATGATATTATTATGTGAACAGTTAGGGTAATAGATACATGTATCTTCAGTTGGTACGGGGCTTCACTGAAGGGGGCTCAATTGAAGTTGAACACCAAAAAATAAAATAAAGTAAAATAAATAAATAAATAAGAAGAATAATAAGAAAAATAGACAGGATTACCCCATCAGTGTAACAAACTGTGGTATTAAAGGAGGTCCTGTAATTAAAATACATATAAAAAATTGCTATAAAAATACGAAAAGGGGTAAAAAGGTTTGAGAGTCGATGAAAATCTAAAAATGCTAAAATATACACAGTTATGGTAATAAAAATATTCTTTGGAGAACGTCAGCCTTAGAAATTCATTGGGAGATTCCGTTGTCATGATTTGGCGGGGAAGGCTATTAAATTCCGTTGCCCCGGCAAAACAAAAAGATCTCTTAG
>JAEMWC010001147.1:120000-165000 GCA_016490735.1 Pachyseris speciosa | reverse complement strand
GAAGTCTGTTCAAAGTGATGTTTTCATAAGCTAGAAGAAGTTCATCTGTTCGGATTCCCTAGCTGAAATTTTAAATGTCCGAAAATATTAGGGAACAAAATCTTTCTTTGAGAAAATGCAAGCTGAAATGAACTTTTCAAGAACTTTCTAGGGAACTATTTCATCCCGAAAATGATAGCTGACGTTTTTAACTGCCAAAAACAGCAATTACGACCTTCCCGAAAACCTTAGGGGCTATGATTTCTCCATTGCGAATCTTTTAGGCCTCGTTTTAGTTTCGAAAATCCGAGTGCACTCTTTAATCGACGCCGAAAACCCAAGGCGAATTACCCTCCACCGAACAGATATCTACCGAAACTTGTCGTTGTTTGCCCCTGAAAATTGTATGGCTGATTCAGTAATAACCGACAGAAAGCGACTGAGGTACCGGTTTTACCCGAGTTCTTTGGAAAGAAGTTTTTTTAGTTACTCCGTAAAGATGCTTTCGAAAGACTCAGCTTTTATGGTTTATTTGACGAAGAGAAAACTTAATGTTTATGTTTGATGTAGTTTGTTGGCCAAGCAAAATAAAATTAGTATGCTGGCATGAAATGGAAATAGATTACATTAAAAATAAACCGGTAAATTCGCTGTGGATAAGTTACTAAAATCTGTAGGTCTGTCCTCCTCGTATCACTTCGGGTGTGAAGCTGAAATAATTGTCGCTTATTTCGACAATTATTTTATTTTGATCAAGCAAAGGATAGCCGGAAGCGACTTCTGTATTCATTTTCCCTTTCCAGTCGCTTCAATCCTGACATTTTCTGTCGGTTTCGGTTGAAAGTAAAGTTTTGTCAAAGCGGTGAGTAATAAAGTGTACCGCAGTAACGTTCTTGGAACAGTGAGAGTCATGATTAAGTATTGTTCATCCAAAATACTACAGCTACTTGCTCATTCCGTCTGACAGAGTGTGTGGCTTAAGATCACCTCTGGTCAACTGAATAAAAATCATGCTTTGATAGAAATGTGGATTATACGTACCTCTTTAGAGTGACTGCATCAAGAGATTTTTATTCCTGATACGCCCAAGTTTTATAAACACTTCGTCGCTTGTCGGAAGCCGTGCAACGTATCTCAACTCAATTCTGCTGTTTCTCGCGTATTGAATTTCAGTTATAAATGTCAATACGTTGATGGTTTGTGAGATCCAAGAGGGCTGGCTGCACGGTTACCACCAAAAAGCACTGGTGTTGGTAGTAGAGTTGTAGCATTCGGCTTTTCGGGTGAGCTGTTTTGTTTACATTGTAGTAGAAGTCATTCTTGTCCTGGTATAATTTTCATGAAGCTCTAATATAATATAGTGACTCTAGTGAGTCTTTATCCAAAATTTTGCTTTGACACAGCGTAATAGCTGTAAAGCTTTTAAAGACAGTTTTGAGGTATTTGAAGCCAGTTTGTTGAATTAACTGCGAATTAATATTTTAAGAGTAAACGATATGAACTAGCTGGCTGCCAGGACGTTTGGATATATAATTTCAAGAAGTATTAAAAACGTAAGTTTACTGTAAACCTTCGGGGATCTCATTTTTCAAAATTTGAGTTTTCAGCTCTTTGGTTGGAGGAAATTAATGAAGCAACTAGCAAAAGAAAATTTGGAAAATATGTAAACGAGGGCTAGATGAAAAGGGCTAAGAAAATGATTTTAGGGAGCAGTAAGGTGTCGAAATCAGGTACATAAAATAAGGGATCATATTCAAAGCAGGGTTGGCGCTGTGGTGAGAGCGCTCGCCTTCCACCAATATGTCCAGGGTTCGATTCCCGGTGTTATAGCCAAACAATGAACGACTGGACCGCGGTTTTACGATGAATTAGCTTTCCCGCGGGAACGTGAGTGTATTCTGCCATACGTTTCGCTGGCCTTGTTCAGAATTTATCTTTTGATCAAGCGGTGAGAGATAAGCTGAAAGTTAATGTTAATGGAACAGTGGAAGTCGTGGCTGATCATGGAAAATACATTTGTGTGTTATTTTTGATGAACGTTAGGATTTCTCGTTCTTTGAATGGTCTCTAACACGTTGGTTTAAAATCGTTCATGGTCCAAGTGGAAATGATGTTTGCATAGAAGTTGGTTCTCACCTCTCTTTAGTATCGATCGGCTATCGCTTATAGGACCAAATGCGGTATCGCAGAGTTCTTTTGTTGTTATCGATTCAAAGATACTTGATGCTGATCTGTCGCTAAGATGAGACCAGACACTTTTTTATCGCTAAGCGGCATTACAAAATGAAGGGCTTCCTGTTACGCATGTAATGTAACATTAACGCGAAACGTAACAACTTTTGACGCAAAATGTAACAATTCTTCAACACGAATTGTGATAACTTTTTACCGCAAAATGTAACAACTTCATCAACGTGAAATGTAACAACGCAAAATGTAACAAATCTGGTCTTGATATAAAAAGAAGGAAATTTAGAGATATGAGCCTTCTTGTCAAGGTAAGCAATTCTTAACAGTCAAATTATACAAACTTACTGGTTACATATAACCAGTTCAAAATTTGATCTTCTTGAATTCAAAACTGTTACGTTGTTTGTCATCGGGGGCACCCAACGAGCCAAAATCAACCAAAAGCTGTAGAACGGCATTTTTAAGTACCTTACGGTGTTTGATGTCTGTTTAAAGTGATGTTTTCGTTAGGGAACCAAATCCTCCTTTCAGAAAACAGCCACTACGACCTTTCCGAAAACCTCAGGGGCTATTATTTCATCATTGCGAATCTTTCAGGCCACCTTTTAGTCACGAAAATCCGAGTGTACTCTTTAATCGACGCCGAAAGCCCAAGGGAGGGAGGGAGGAAAAGCCCAAGGCGAACTAACCTCTACCAAACAGATATCTACCGAAACTTTTCGTTGGGTGTCCCTGTGTCATGCATGGACAGTGTGTGTTCATGCTCTAAGGGCGGACGGAAACTCGACTGAATTTATCTTCTAATCATAAACAAACAACAACAATAACAAAACCCGAAAGCACGAATATTATTACTAACATCATTGCTAATATTTCCGTTATCGGACATGGTGGAAAGACGAAACTTGGACTTCCTGCTCAATTAGCTTCTTACCCAAATTATTGTCATCGTTAATTTCATTCTTAAGGGTGCGCTCACAAATAATATTGTGATACTCTGCAGTGGATGGTAGGCCCATTCTCGTCAGAGCATGTTGATAATCCATAAATGAAGATTTTTGAAAGTCATTTTTGTCCTCTATGGCGCCCCATAGAGGCCCCCCAATCTCAAGAATTTCATTGCTAGGCTAAAAAAACTTAAGCTGAGCCAGGACGAGTGCCGTTGTAATGTCTGTTCTAATTAACTGTTGTAGTCTATAGTATAGATAGTTAATTCATAGTTTTTATATGCTGTTAATTTACTATTGTAGACACACGTACATTTTTGTAACGAGCCTTCTTTTGGCTCATTAATGTCACGTGTTTTTCAGTTTCAGTTTCGCTCTGTGATTGGTTGTCACAGGTCACTCCACTTTCTCAACCAATAAAAAGGAAATTGAAACCAATCACGACTTCTTCGCGCGTATTTTCCCGCGCTTGGTGTCGGATGCATGTAGTGGTTTCAAATTCTGATTGGTTCATTGCGCTGTTTGCGTCTGCTGTGATTGGCCAGAGCAATTGCTTTGGTTTTGGTTTTACAATACTAAATTTAAAACTGCTCTAAAAGCTAGTGATGTGGTCGCATTTTTAGATTACTGAGGAACTGGAAGCTGTCAAAGTTCAGGTAGATGAACGTGGCACTAATATGACAGATGCCTGTAATACATGACAACACCAAGATATACTTTAATTATTCAATAGAATTAAAGAGCTTGGCACAAGAGAGGCACCAGTGTATGATTTCAGCGCGACTCCCAGAAAATTACTGAACTCAATAAAAGTGGGTGCTAAGTCGCTATAGATTGGTACACACGTAGGCTTAAAGGGGCTATCCACATAAGACTTCACCCTAACAACATCAAAGAAATTATTTTTCGCAAGAAAGGTTTCATTTAGGATATTTCGCCAGTTAATGACATTCCGCAATGCACGGAGCTGCCCATTTTAGGTGTTACGTTTTGAGGAGAATTGTAAATATAGCGAACACGTACGTGCTAAGTTGATTAAGGCAAATAATTGTCTGTTTGTATTAAGATCTTTACGCAAGCTAGGTCGTTTTCCGTCAAGGTGAAGTAGATCACCTATTTAGCGCATTAGTTTTACTGAATTTCACTTATGCTCTGCCTGTTTATGGTGCTGTAGTTGATAACCCATTTGGATTTGTCGACTTGAGGTGTTATGTCGACATGAGGTGTTCTAGTAGTTGAACAGAACACTAGCAATAGGTTATCAAACTTATCTTTCTGCCTGTCTCTGGTTTTATTAAACAGTCGTTGTGTATTGCATCACCCTAACAACATGTGTATTGCATCACCCTAACAACATCAACAGGGGTGAATTGCATCACCCTAACAACATCAACAGGGACAGTGGAATTGAAATTCCTGAAGCGTGGATGCCCACGATCAAACAACACAACAGCCGATCAGTACCAAAGCGGACCGCTGAGGGAACAATTTCTACTCTGAACGACAAGGATCGAAATCCTCCAATCAACAACAGCCTAAGCGAGGATCGAAACGCAACAATCACCACCAGCCACGGTGCTTCTTATACTCAAACGCAGCCAGTCGACACCATCGCCTGATGAAGACCAGCACTATAGCGGTCGAATATGGAAAGCCAAATGGTGCAAAATTCAAGAAGCAAAATTGGCGTCACATTCAACAAATTTCCTATCAAGGTCAAGACGGATTTCGATCAAGCTCAACGATTTTCTTTCAAGGTCAAGACATCTTTTAAACAAGCACAACAAAATAAAGCTATCACATTCAACAAATTTCCTTTCAAGGCCAAGAGATATTTGAGTCAAGCTCAAGAAATAAATTGAGTTACTTTCAACGAAAAAATTATCGCAGTTTCAAGCTGCGTTCGATATCGACCAACAACTTGGCCTTTCAAGGTCAAGCCGTGATTGCCGTCACGCTCAACGTAACCAAATTCTTGCATCAACAACCGCAACACGTTGTCAACAACTACCCCACAAACACTGTCAACAAATAAAATATTGAATCCGGAATCCGGAATCCGGAATGTGAACTAGATGTCTGGTAGAAAATGTCGAAAAAAAAATCGCTTGAGTGACAAGAAGGTCAACAAATCTATGATTGTAGCCCTTGAAAAATTACAAGGGCAGGGAAATTTCAAAACTGATTCAGCCTTAAATTTGCAGCAATTAACAATTAAGCCCATGGAATACTTTTATACTATAAATGTATTGTTTATTTCGAACATTCCGAAATCAAATCGTTTTAAAAGCGCCTTCTCTGATTTAAGTTGCCGGGAACTTTTCAAGCAGTCTTGATATTGGTACATGCTTGGTATCTTCAATCTTCAAATCGCAATGCCGACGAAGGTTAATCTTGAAGTGCATGAATATAAAATAAAGGTGGATTTCCACGGTCGCGTAATTTTTACGGCCGCACGGACGTAAACTTGAACTGGCTTTCCGTGCGTAAATAAAATAGAGACGATGTGCAAAAGATCGCGCGTAAACGTAAAAGTTGAACCTCGTTGAACTTTTACGTTTACCCGCGTCCTTTCACTCATCGTTTCTATTTTATTTACGCACGTAAATCCAGTTCAAGTTTACGTCCGTCAAGTTTACGTCTTTGCAGCAATCAAGCCCGTGAAGTTTATTCTAGGACAGCATTTTAATACTTTGGTTTTGCTTTTAATAAACCGCCTGATTCCTTTAAAGCACACAGCTTTCAATCACACCACAACGATACTAATTAATGTTCTGTGCATTTTGAATATTTAAATTCAAATCATTTCAATTAAAAGAACCTTTTCTTATTTTTTGTCGATGAAAAGTGTGAGGCCTGTCCACAAGTTGACGGCAACTTTTTGATCAACTTTCGATTTTCGCTCAACCTTTATGATTTCGAGCAACTTTTTTTTCCGTTTTCAATGTTTTATTATTGATTTCATCTTGATCTTTATAAAACAAGAGCTATTTTTGCTAATTATTTTAAACGCTTCGTGACCAAAAAGCAGAGAAAAATCACTTTGCATACACCTTATTCCAAAATGGCGGCCGTTCGGCAAGATCTGGGGAGAGCAGCGCGGAAACGAGGCATCGAGGGCCAAGTCAAAGTCAAGCATGTAAACAGCAATGGCGTTCGTAGTATCTATCAGGAGAATTGAAGACATACCTGGCAGTTCGTTGAACGGATGGGATCCTAATCAGTTGAAAAATGCTTAACTAAAATTTTGGTTCAAGTGTGGTGGTGATTCTTGTAAAGGTTTACGTAATTACCAAAGCACAATTTTGTAAGCGTAAGCTGCTAAGGTCAGTTAAGTATCTCATTTGCTTCGTTCTTTTACTGCGTGAATGAGTATTATTTGAATGCAAAGACCGACTATCTTCTGGTCGACCCGGACGAAAATCTCATCTATACCCGGGACATTACAACTGAGCCGGTAAAGAGCTTTTCAGGCTGAGGTTTAGCGCTAATCATTGATTAAGATACATGCATACATACATAAATATCATAAGACTCCGGGTTTAGCGCTAACCATGCTTCGAGCAACTGGGCCCACGGAAGCTGACCAAAACACTACAAACATGTAGAAAAAAATATTTACTCGGGAATAACTTTAACTTTTTAAATTTTATTTGCTTGGAACGCTAAAAGAAGATTTAAAAATTAAGGTTTTCTCGGAAATGTAGTTCAGAAAATCGGAAATAATCGTTCAAAATAGTCAGCAAACTGAAAATAAACGGTCATTGCCTGTACGCGAGTTATGTGCTTATGCTTACAAACACACCACATTTGACACACACTCCACGTGGATTTGAAGGGAGACAATTTGTTGTGTTTGCACAACTTCCTCAGAAGTCATTTGACCTTTTGTTCCAATAAAAAGTGCCCCGTGGAAAGTTGACTATTAAATGTTTAGGCACCCCCAGGTGAGATCCGTTCCAATAAGCCCCTTCGGATTGGTATGCCGGTTTTTATACGAGCTGAAAAGATCACTGTTTAAACGAAGACTCTTAGCAGGGGCACCCAACGAGCCGAATCAGCCAAAAGCTGTAGAAAGGTATTTTTAAGTACACTATGGTGTTTGAAGTGTGTTTAAAGTAATGTTTTCAATAGCTAGAAGAATTTCATCTGTTCGGATTCCCTAGCTGAAATTTTAATTGCCAGAAAATGTTAGGGAATAAAATCTTCCTTTGAGAAAATCCTAGCTGAAGTTAACTTTCTAGGGAACCATTTTTCTTTCCGAAAATGGCAGCTGACGTTTTCGACAGCCAAAAACAGCAATAACGACCTTTCCGAAAACCTCAGGGGCTATGATTTCCACATTACGAATCTTTTAGGCCACGTTTTACTTACGAAAATCCGAGTGCACTCTTTAATTGATGCCGAAAACCTAAGGCGAACTACCCTCCACCGAACAGATATCTACCGATACGTGTCGTTGGGTGCCCCTGTCTTAGGCATTTGACAGCAGAGCTCGCTGCAGTCAATTATGACCCTGGTAGAAGGAGCTTTAACCTTAACATCAGCAGGCATGTGGTCATTCATCTTTGCCCTTGAGGGCAATACTGAAGTGGTGCTGACCTTTAGAAACCAGGCTTAAATTGCCTTAGTCTTCCTTGTTCAGGGGCATTTTCATCATTTCTCTAATTCATATTTGCTACATCATGAGAAGGTGAATGCTAATAATTATGTTTTCACCTTCTTTTACTAGTTTTAAATACTGAATTATACTCTTGAAAATGTCTCTATTGGGAAATCCAGAATAAAAAGCTAAATCTTTAACTGACTTTATGCATCTGTTGACGCTAAATACTTTCGATTGTAAATCTTGGAAATATCCGCCTCCAGTTGTCGGAGTTTTTCAGTAAGTTCGGCTTTCTCACAGTCCAGATCATGGATAGCTTTCTCACAGTCGTTTGATAGCTCCCTAGAATCTCTATCACGAGAAATATCTGAATCACGATGTCTTGGTTGATTACAGTACATGTACGTCAGGAGATTCCTGGTTTTCCCGGGAATCTATGTCAAATGACACACTTGGAATACTGCTGCCGGCGCCTATCGTAGCCGTTGCTGAGGTTTTCCTCAGTCTTTTTCGTTTGATCGGACTACTGTGCTTTGGTCCTTTTCGTTTTACGAGCGAACACTTCTTTCACGGAAAAACGGATGGTACAGCAGTTGTTTTCAAACTTTTCTCGCGACCAGCAAACGAACAAGTATAACCCGAAGACTTGTAGTGGCGCAAACATACCCTTGATCGAGTGTTTTGTCACTTAAAGTTAATCCAAGATCCATTCGTATGGCAACAATCCATTCGGCTTGAACACACTACACGTCGGTCTTCTGGAAACTTCTGGTAAGAGATTTTTACACCATTTTCCACATAAATTTTCTTAGGACAGAATGGAATAGAGCAATTTTGAAGCATGATCGCTCACGATAATATGTAAACAGCACAAGATTTTCACGCCGGCCCTCGATGCCTCGTTTCCGTGCTGCTCTGCCCAGATCATTCCGAGCGGCCGCCATTTTGGAATGAGGTGTATATCTTGACTTATTTGCGCGTGGGAACGCTTACGCCTGATTGGTCATTGTCTGTTGCTCCATGCTGGAATGTTTGGGAACTGTATCGGCGCGTACATTTCAGGTTGTCGAGTGGCCGTCGATAAAACGAGGAACATGGGACATTCCGGAACATCCCGGTACATTCCGGAACATCTCCAAAAGACGAAAAAAGATCACTTTAAAAAAACTTTAAATATACAGAAAAAAGAAACTAACACGAAATAAATATAATCCGAGAGATTAACTGGAGAAAAAAAGAAGACAAAAAATAAAGACGTTTATAAATGCCCCACCTGGAAATGATAGCTATGGGGGCTGGGTGAGGATTGTTTTAGCGCTTTCGTTTGCTTACAACATTTTCACCCTCATACAGTTGTACCGTCTTCTGCCATTGCTCTTTTTTTTTTTTCCAAAAAACCTAAGTCAGTATGGTGCCCAATATACCTTGAAACTTTTATATAGGAACCTTGAGCACGCTGCTCTCCACTTCTGATTGGTTAAGGATATCTACAACAACTGAGGACTCGGTCAGGCCTACTTTTACAGTAGACGATAAACGTAGTTAATCTGCTCCAAGAAAGATTTTCTTCCCAATAGCAATGCTTCTCACTCCGTTTTTGCAGCGAGGGCTGCACTGTATGGGCCTGTTTGTTTCTTACGGTTAAACATGTACGAGGCTAGTGTAAAATCTCGCGGGTCAGCTCTTTAAGTTGCATTTAATGATCCTGCATACGGTCTTTCTTAATAGTTATCCCTATATCCCTCCACATCGACTCAACTGGAAAGAACAAACCAAGTCCCAGACTAAGACTTCACTCCTGTCACCTACCTCTTCCTGTAAGACATCTATTTTCTTCTTCTTCGGTTCTTTTAACCCTCAATCCGGATTCCAGATTGAACCCGAAAAATATAACCCGAAAAATATAAGCAAACATCTTTTATTTACATTTATTATCGCATAGCCAGACAACTTTCCTAATAACTGAACTACATATTAAATACACGATGGTGCTAGTCAGAGCGGGACGCAACCATACTGACACAAAACAGGACCATTTTGATGCCAATTTTCCATACCTGTTTAAGGATACAGGCGAAATACAGTGACGGTAGTTTCCTGCTAGCAGAGGCCTCTTTTCCTTGTATTCAGCGTCCCCAGCACGCTGAATACAAGGAAAAGAGGCCTCTGTTAGCAGGGAATGACGGTATTAATTGGTTTGATCATTTTCAGAAACATTTGGCTTCAAATATTGTCCTCTATCTGAGCTCTTTCTGTTCTCCGCACTGCAGTTTCTAGAATCCAGATTCCGGATTCCGGATTCCATAATTTTATTTGTTGACAGTGTTTGGGGTAGTTGTTGACAACGTGTTCCGGTTGTTGATGCAAGAATTTGGTTACGTTGAGCGTGACGGCAATCGCGGCTTGACCTTGAAAGGCCAAGTTGTTGGTCGATATCGAACGCAGCTTGAATCTGCGATAATTTTTTCGTTGAAAGTAACTCAATTTATTTCTTGAGCTTGACTCGAATATCTCTTGGCCTTGAAAGGAAATTTGTTGAATGTGATAGCTTTATTTTGTTGAGCTTGTTTAAAAGATGTCTTGACCTTGAAAGAAAATCGTTGAGCTTGACTTGATTTTGTTGAGCTTGATCGAAATCCGTCTTGACCTTGATAGGAAATTTGTTGAATGTGATAACTTTATTTTGTTGAGCTTGTTTACAAGATGTCTTGACCTTGAGAGAAAATCGTTGAGCTTGACTTGATTTTGTTGAGTTTGATCGAAATCCGTCTTGACCTTGGTAGGAAATTTGTTGAATGTGACGCCAATTTTGCTTCTTGAATTTTGCACCATTTGGCTTTCCATAGTCGAAACGTCGCGATCCACATCTTTGTGACTCAATCGTGAGACAAAAGATTAACTCAGCTATCATTTGAAACCACGATGACGAACAGCTTTCAAAATATTTCGGGAGATGTCTCTTCAACTGATAGAATTTATCCCTGGAAGAGAAATGAATGAATGAAATCTTTATTTAAAACACGGTAAAAATATCAGTATAACAATAGAAAACAAAAGAAATTCATCTTAAGTAAAATTTCCTATTTACTGGTTTACATATTTGCCGTGTGGGAGTCCGATACAGAGAGTCATTTATCAATTCTTCTTTTGAAGTTACTTAGAGATGTTGTAGTGCGGATATCCTCAGGAAGATCGTTCCAAAGAGAAGCTCCGCTATAGCTGAAACTACGCTTCAGGTAGTCAGTTCTCGGTTTCGGCAAGTACAATTTTTGACTTGCGTCACGAAGATCAAAAGGCAAAGCTCTCGGAGTGAACATGTTACAAAGATAATTTGGGGAGAGCTTATTAACACATTTGTACATTAAATTTGCCTTTTGCTTCGTCCTTCTGACGGATAAGTTATCCCAGCTGAGAGAGTTGAGAAGATAGCTAGAGTTCGTATTGTAACTTGATTTAGTAATTACTCTGGCAGCGCGATTTTGTAGTTTTTGTAGTTTCTCACTCAGCTGTTGAGACAAGCCATCCCAAACAACACTGCAGTAATCAAAATGTGGTTCGATAAGACCTTTGTATATTCTAATAGCAGTGTGCATTGAAATAAAAGGTCTGACTCGCTAATGATAAAGGCCCTAGCAAACGGCTTCAACATTTGCTTCAACATCCTTTCGATTTTGTTGAATGGCAATGTTGAAAGCGTTTGCCACCCCCTTTCCGCCGTGTTGAAACGTGTTGAAACGAAGTTGAATCGATGTTGAAAGAGTTTAAAAGCATTTAAACTTTGCTTCAACATCCGTTCAACATTTCTTTTGTTCTCTGGAATGTTCGGAATGTTGAAGCGGAGTTGAAGTCGTTTGCCCCGCTCTTTCAACATTGTTAAGCAAGCGCATACGCAATTAAGAAGACGTAACCATGGTCACCATGGATGCAAAGACGGTAGCAAAGGAATTTTGTGTGTGGCTGTAGTACGTCCGGGAGAAAGTATTTCGATGGGGGAAATAACTTTATTCCCACCAAGGACTTGTTTTCGAGTGATATCCTGTTCGATGTAGCTCAGTATTCGTTTAAAATCGGCATGACTCATTCGCATCATTTCTTTATATTCCGCTGTGTCTACGATCGCCAATTCCTTCACGTGTTGTTGAAATAGCCCCTTTCATCCCTTCTTCTGATCCATAGCCTTGTTTTTCCCCTTCCTGGTTTTTTATCCTCATCATTCAAAACTTCGAAAGGTACAAAAACTACTAATAACGAGCGAACTTTGTTGTAAACATACGCGCGATCTATTGTGTCATCAAAATGGCGCCCTTGCATGTGTCTCGGCCTGAAACTAATTACCAGGCCACTCGCGAAGTTTTGTTGAATGAAATGTTGAAACCGTTTGCCATCCCACCGTTCAACATCATTCAACAATCTTTCAACAGCGTTCAACAAAATCGAACGGATGTTGAAGCAAATGTTGAAGCCGTTTGCTAGGGCCTTAAGGATAATGATAAAGTTCAAGTTTTATGGTAGCATAAACTGTTGATAATAAACATGAGATTATGCCCTATGAATGCACACAGATTGTCATATTAGCAATAATCATGTCTCCGTTCTCTGGTCACACAATAAGGAGTTTAAGCAAATCGCTACGGCGGGCGATATTACGGCTGTCGTGGCCGAGGAGGTCTTGGCTGAGTACGTTGCCGTAGCCCTTCAAAGTTCAAGTTTGAAGAACGCGAAATCAAAGACAGTGCGGCAGCTGTGAAGTTGGCGTTCGAGTTAGTTTCTTACAGTGTACCCGAGTTAACTTTGGAGCATAAATTCCTTCAAAGGAGCAAGAAATTTCACTATATTTTGTTATGGCGAGGGTTTCTGCGGAGGCGTTGAAAAACTTCTAGCATTTCTCAAATAAGATTAAAACTGATTTCGCAGTCTAGAACAGCAACGCAAAAGTACAAAAAAAAGGGCTTAAAATTATAATTTTGATATCCACAACCCCTACTGGTTCAATGCTAACAGAGGCCAAGACTCACGGTATGATCTATGGGACCAATAATTACAAAATTACTGACAAATCGTGTGGAAACGATTATTTATTCACAGTCACTTGCGAGTGAAATGAATCAAGACATGTCACTCACGTTGGAATATAGTGTAATTATTTTTAAGTAAAAATACACATCGATTAACCGTCCGAACATCCTTGCAAATCTTACTACGTGCTAAGAATGTCTGAAATTAGCATTAAAATTCTGGAAATGGAGTAACACACAGCTTTTGACATGAAACCAATGAAGCTGTACTAACGAAATCCTCTTGCCATTTGCCGCCGCTATTTCACTGCATAAAAACAACTGCTGAAAATAAACGCAGATTTGTTGGGTTGAAAGAAGGTACATAAATGTCCATTCTGAATGAATTAAGAAGGTTTTTCAGTAAGATTAAACGGTTGAAAAATAAAAAAAAGCCTGTTGAAAAGTAGAAAGAAGCGATTTAAAACTCACGTACCAGAGACTACGCGAAACGTCTTCTCCCGAAGTAGTAGGATTTACCGCTACGGCTGAACGCGAATGCCTGCCATGCGCAGTAGTCCATACCGTTTTGCTTAAATTCCCAAATGTTCAACGTTTGAATAAGCTTTTGTACTAAGTACCTGTAGATACTAGTCCAAAGTACAAGAAAGAACAATGGACAGTAACTAGTTGTTCGATTACAATGTATCCTTCTCCTTTTGCAAAGTCTACTATAACTTAGCATGATAGATTTTCTAGACAGCAAAGGTTGCATTCGTTTTATTACGCGCTCATCGTGCACATGTGCTCCTCTTTATGCCGTGCATTGTCCTTTCCCAGCCAGTTCTCGCGCGCTTCGGTTCATTCACAACTGCGATTTTTCCCTCCCATCCCATCTACTCCCCCGCCCCTTTTACCATCACCCAAAGGTGGTTTTCAGGTGGCCCGATGATAATGACTTTATTGACGTGATGTGTTATCTAGCGTACGCAGTCGTAAACTAATTGGAGACTATCTACCTATATAGTTGAATTACATGATGTACCCAAAATTATATTAAGATATCCAAGATAGGAAGTTTTGTTGTGCACAAAATCGTTTTGCAGACATTCGTTCCAGGCTTTGAGTGGTGAATGAAACGTTTCAAAATAAAACGCTAAGATGAATGAATGGTGTTGAGAACACAATTGTTTCTTCGCAATACGCGTCCCCCCAGATAATACAGTTAATAAGGAGCTTTAGCAACGAGGACGGCAACGGCAACGAGAACGCCACAAAACAAAAGGTTTAATGTGCAAAAACAATCGCTCTGCACGTGCGTTTTACATTTTGGTACATTTCTTTGCCGTCCTCTACAAAACAACAACGTGAAATGACCAAATTTCTTGAGAACGTGAGCTCATGACGGTAAATTTGTCTTTCTTTTTGCTTATTTTAAAGCCGTTGTTTGTAATATAGTTCCTGAATAGTTAGCCAACATTTTCCAAGTTAAACAAATTGGAATAATCGCGAAAGAGTTACTTCAAAAACGAAAAGTTAGATTTTGCCATCGCCGTCGTCGCTGCTAAGGTTCCCTAATCCCACAATCGCGTGCGCGGCCACTCGGTCCCAATCTTTTTGTAAAGTGAGCTGTTAAAGTATTACAAACTCATTTTAACGTTCTTTCTTTTCAGGTGGAACATTCTCTTCTTGTGGCAGAGATTCGTGATGGCAGCGCCATACGCGGAGACATGCATGCCCCCGTCACCGATGCCGCCAACTTTGGAGATTTTAAACCATTTTAAACCCAAATGCTTGTAATATAATCTCGTGTTATCTAAGACAGCGAGCAGTCTTCTTTTCCTTTCTTCACTTGCCCTTACTGAGCACACACGGGCAAGTGCCCTCGCAGCTCGTCATTGCAGTCTTGCAACTGCAACTGGTTCTTTAGAAACTATCATTTGGGGTGGAGTACTTCTTGCCGCTGGTAATAGTCAAGGGTGGATATTTATAAAGCACACATGCTTGGTGGTGTTCATGTCAGTTCATGACTCTATATGACCATATGAGCGGTTTAGGACTGAATTTGAGTCATCGATGTTTGTATCGTTTTGTATTCTGGTCTGAAAGTGCGATACGTACAGAAACGTAAGAGTACATAAACGTATTTATTTCTTATCGTAGAGAGATGACATCATGTGACATTTGATTAATAACACTGTTCACTTGGTCAGATGAGCAAGTTCCAGGGGCCCGTTTCTCGAAAGTCCCGAAAACTTTTCGGGCCCGAAAAGCAAGTTGTAAAACTGCAACTCCGTTTATACTAAAAGCTGGTAATTTAGTATGTTTTCAAGGTGAGAAAGAGCAGCGTTATTGCAAGATTTGATGCCTAAAGAGGTCTTCGTTTTAAAGATACAGTGGGAATCATGGTACCCGAAATAGGCCCGAAAAGTTTCGGGGCTTTCGAGAAACGCACGCAAGGTCCGAGAATAAGAATGGAAAACCGGATACATGACTGATGGCTAACAAAAATCTCCCCCTCCCCCTGTCCCAGTCTCTCGCTTAAAAAAGAGAAAAGAGTCTGCTTTCATTGACCCTACTTTACAATCATGGTTCTGTCCGTTTGGCTAAACACCTCAGAAGTTGCAGTTGTAACAAAAAGAGATAACTGTCAAAATCTGTTTTTGTGGTGGTCGTGTACTGGCAGAAGCGAATCACGCCTCTTCTGGAACTGGGCATTTAATGAAATAAATTAACCTTGTAAACAGATGTATTGTAAAGTTATTCTAATTTATTGACCGTGTGTACTCATTGATAATATACAATCCGTTACGCTCTTACGTCGGGAAGATGTAAAATTTGAGGATAATTCTGTTGAAGCGAAAAATTGCATTCTTACAGATGTTATGGTGATGTTCAAACAAGGTGTAGATATCCTCCTGATTTTTGTCGATGTGTATTTCTTTTATGTTGGTTGCATGACTTAATAAACGCCCCGTGATGTCGTTAGCAGCGGGAGATGTGATACCTTGTTCTGCTCTTCTGATTTACATCAAGGGTTGGTTCCATGAAATAGTCCGTTCTTCGGCCGTCGTCCCACGATTTTCCACTTATTTCATGAAAAATTCTGCTTGTTACAGAGGAGCTGTACAATGGAACTGTGTTTCAGAATATTTTAATGATTCTAGTAATTTTGACCCTTTGGCTCCTGAACATTTAGCCGAAAAACATCTTTTAAAGCTTGTCGAGCCGTTTTCTGGTCAGAATCTATCCGAAAAGAACCAAAACGGCCTAAAACTCTGTTTCTTGGTAGAGCTCCTGGTGTCCTTCTGTTCCTGATGCATAATTTGAGCTTTCAAAGTTCGGGCATGCGCAGAAAGCAAAATTTCGAGATTTGATTTGGTTGAAAAGTTTCACTGCCCCCTTGTCTTTTACCTTTCGCTTCCTCTCCTCCCCTTTTCTTTAGATTTTCTTGCCTCACTTTCATTCTCTCTTACTGGGCATTTTCTTGGCTTCCTTTGGGTGGGAAAAGATTTGGGGAAAAGTTTTAGGATCGTAGGATTAGATGGTAGCTAAGCAAGAGAGAATGTCATTCTGTCTTGATGGTAGGAATTGCAGGTGGGTAGTGGAACAAGATTTTCACTCAAATTTTCGGGTCAACGTTACTTGGTTTTTTTTGTGTTTTCTCCGGCCTATTTGACGCAATCGTGCTCATTTAGGTATGGTTTAAAGATCTCTTCTCCCTACATATGTTACATGGTAAAGTTGTCCGCGAGCGTCAACCTGATGACGTCACATGTGGTACGAGGGACGTGGTTCTGCACGGCCGGTTTTGGCCGGTGTAGGAATCAAAGGGTTAAACAATTTTATTCAAAGGCAAAATCTAGTCCGATATGTAGGGAAATTAGATTTGCGATAAAGTAGGTTAATTTCTTATATTTTATTCATTTTACCAGTAGGTAATTGGATAATTAATTAGATACACGACCCCTCAAGCATGAAGTGCTTAAACGATAATCGTGTTTTAAATAAAGGATTTTACTTTACTTTAATTTACTTTATTTGTTTGGAGAAATGTTGTTTCTGCAGACATTCGATTGACTCGAATTTAAATCAGGCAGAAAGTTGCCAAAGGCTGTTTTTGGTAGGCGTTGGTTACTATCTCGTTAGGTCGAGGGCAATATTTCAAGGGAATGTTTTCCATGGTTAACCATTAGATTATTATTTAAGAATCGTATTCCTCTGTTGCAATAAATCAAACCGCTATTGCTTATTGTCAACCGTACGGTCATGCAATATATTCTCCTGAAAAGAGCAAGATTAAAAAAACGGTAGGGTACATTTTAAACTGCACGTTTAAAGAACGTTATGCACATGTCATCTGCCTCCCCGTGGGGTCAATACTCGGGCCAACCAGGGAGATATGTGGGCGAATACAAAGAGGTGGATGGGATTCTTTGCCCGAGGGTAGGGAAAATCTCGACATTGTTTTACAAGCAAAGATTAGGGGCTGGGGAAATTCACAAGTTTGTAAAGGATGTCAGGAGGATTTTCTGCTGAGAGACACCTCACCGAGGGGACTTTGTCATGCAAGATTCCCTGACCCAGCGGGGAAATTCCTCAAGTTTGTTTGACTGATTTAACAATCCCCTGGTTAGCCCGGGGGGGAGGTCGACACTGCGAGGAAGCCGATGATTTGCATTATTCATCAACTTTAAGCTGTCACTTTATTAGTATGTCACTGCTATTTTTAGTCTTACCCAGATCACTCGCAATTTCTTTTTAAATATAAATAGTTTTTCATGTCATAACGGTTACTTTTGAAAATGTATGTTGCCACATACGAAACGTCAAGTCAGATTTCATAAAATGCGTTGCTTCACCATGTTTATAACCACCTTATGTGTTGGTTTTCTTATAAAACTTCGATGGCCGCAGGACAAGAGTCTCTATGCAATCACCATGATTTGGCACCGACGTTCCAGTTCATAATACACTACCTGGACAGCAGGAAGCTCACAAGAAGTCATAAGTTTCAAACTTGAAAATCATTTTATTACGACTTCTCGAGTCAGTGAAAGTAAAACAGGTTTCGTTTGCGTAACACAATAACAGAATTTCAGGCCAGTGGGGTGAAAAAAAACTCATAAACGGAGCTTCCGACATTTTTTTTTTAGCGGCAGCCGCATCTGGATGGAATAGAGTCAATCCAGAGCTTACTCTTTACTCCCTTTTTTGATACCAAGACAACACGCAGGCTCGTGTATTCCACAGGAACACAGCAGATCGTCTTAAAATTTTTCTTTTGTTCTTCGGAGATTGGAACGTCATCCAGGTTGGCGAGTTGACGTATCAGTACGTCATAAGTGACGTAGGTGTTATCTCTGGAGTCCAGACTGTAGGGGCTGTCACATGACCCAGCGCAATAGGTGAACCTTATAGGGCTCCTGGGTGATATGATGAAGTGTTCCATGCGAACCAAGGAGAAATTGGCAGTGAAGGAGTGGAGGCGACAGTGTGAGTGAGCTGCTGCATAATGAAGATGTGTTAAGTTCAGCAGCGGATCCTCATGGTCCTTCAGATGGACTTCGTCTGTTGGCGGATGCTCATGGTTCTTGTGATGGACTTCGTCTGTCACTAAAAGAAAAACGTAATTATAGCAACGCGCGCAGACCCTCCTATAAAATTAAATTTCTTGTTAAGTATCTGTTGATAAAACACTCTTTCAAAAACTGAAAGAAAAGTTTGAAACATTTTGCAAAAATGTTGGAGACAAGACGACAGTAAGCGAGTGAGAAATGCGAGGTCGGTACGATGGTCCTGTACTGGGCGAAAAGAAGAAATGATCATAGCCCTTAGAATCTGAGGATTTGTAAAACGTTTTGCACTTTTTATAATTTTCACCGTATCTTAGTATTTTTGCCATACCCTTTGCTTACTTTATGTATTATTTTCTTAACTCTAGTCTTCTCCTATCTATTTTATAGTATTTTCTCTCTCCATAATCTTATTTTTGCTCACGGTTTGTTACATGTTTGTGTATGTGTGTTTGTATCTGCTTGTGTACCGACCTAAATTAGTATGATCAGTTTTGCTAAACTGGCTGCTTGCCCTTTTTAACTTTATGGTTATTTCAGGTAGCCAGTCCACTCTTTTTCTTTTTATTTAAACGTTTATATGTCTGTAGTGTCACTAAATGGGGGAAATAAAGCATGTTGTTGTTGTTGTTGTTTTTGTTGATGTAACCTAATCTCATGGAAACATATTTTTCCTAGTTTTGATCGTTTGCTGTTGCAATGATTGACTATGTTCCCTACATGGTCTCTTTCCATTCCCCACAACAGTGTACGAGCGGAGAACTGGAAGCCAGTAGTATGTTTTCATGGTTTGTTCCTTCAAGTTCAAGTTCTTTATTTACCAAAATATTGTTACTAGTTTTGCCGGTTGACACGTTTCTTATTTATTTAAGAAAACCATCGATCTTTAAATGGCAATTTAACCTTTGAAGTTTCATTTTTTAAACATATTCCGTAAGGTCGCCCTTTCATCGATAGCCTCTGTCTGTTCGGTGCTCCCCCACATGCGAGCATTTAGTTTATTTACATTTCTGAACGATCCGATCATCTTTCTCTCTTTGCCGCGGCAAACAAGCCCGTACTGGTGTTTTACGGGAAAACATCAGGCCTCGAATACGCCCCGTCCCTGTCTCCCCCCTCCCAACTTTAACTGCAAAACACCTGTTAGCTGTAAGGCCAAATAAAATTAACAAGCAGCAAGTTATATCTTTGCCACTTAAAAAACTTAACAAATACTGAAAGCGTCGAAAACGTCCTTTAGTATTAAATCTAACTCTAGGGGACCTAGCGTTCAGTTGTCGAAAGAAATTTCTTCGCCGCTTACTGTATAATCAACGAAGGGATTTGAAAAGATCTAGCCGCTTTACCTTCCGCAAATATCCCATTTAAAAGACGTCTAAGCTATATTCGTGATAACAGCAAATAGCATTTTCAACTTTTGAATTTAATTTCAAACCTGGCGCGTCACCGCAAAATGACTTTAATTTTTTTGGTTCTTCAGTGGCTCAACGCAAAGGCACTGAAGTGATCTGACATTCTCCTTTATCTCGGTAATTTTAATTCTTTATGCTGGTTGGTTATGGAAAATATTAAAAATACTGGAAAGGCCACGCTTAAAATTGTCAACATGGCCCAGTTTCAAAGTCACGTCCTTTAAAATAACGAAGATAGAGATACATTAAGCATGAAATACTACAAATGGCTGCAGGGAAACCGGGAAAAACAATCCAATACTACAGAATACTGAGCTTTGTAGCGATTTACAACAGAATCAAAAAACGAAAAAGGAAAATACTTGATAGACACAATTTGAGCAAACTCGAAGACAAATAAAATCGCTTTTTACGCTGCAATTAATGCCTTTCAAGACAATTGAACACTGGCTGAAGTCGAAGGAAAACTTGAACATTACCTTGCCGCGTTGGGTGCAGCGACGTGAGTGACTTCAAGGGAGCAGCGTCGTAAGAAGCGAACAGAAACAAAGTCATCAAAATTGCTGCGTTTCTCATCTTGTACTGGCTGGTATATCAGGGTTTCGTTCGCAACAGGATCAATACTAGGCTCCAACTGAAGATAATTTTATTTACTTTGGGTTTTATCTCCTTTCCACTGTGACTCACCATGTAGGGAGATTTTGACACTAGAAACCACGCCCCTCTCTCCAAAAATGGAAATGGTTTAACAAAACAGGACTCAGCCAGATTTAGGTAAACAGGGCATCTCAGCACGTTTCATCGAATCTCTTTATTGAAAGCAAAGGGAGATGAAAGTAAGGCCGATTTCAGATATAATGGCTTATCCTTTTTGTGCCTTCCTTCAGTGATAAACCGATTTCGTAAGGTGCAGCATCGGATGAATTGTGCCATCAAAATATTGCACAATGCTCATCAGTATAAACTAATGGCATATATATTTTGTTTGACGCAGAAATCACTTTCTGATCAAACCCTTAATGTAACTAGAAATCAGAAAAGGAAAATAGGTATTATTCCGCAAGGCTACCAACCTTTTGCCAACAAAGTCTGGACTATGTTAGCAAAGTTAATTCCTGCTCGACATTAGATGTTCCATGCAAAAACAGTGGGAACAGTTTTAAAAATAATGGTAACATACTTTTGTTCCTTTTATTGTAACTTAAAGATTCAATAAAAATGTTCGGATAATTTTGATTTATCAATTGAGGCCATAAAACAACATTTAAAACGACCATAACAATACTTGTAACAACAAAATATCAGGGCTTGGAGAATAGAACAATCGATAAAGCGTAGCCCTTTAATAATCTTGATGGAAGATATAATTAGATTTCGAAACTTTAGCGTCTGTCGAGTAATGAAAAGGCCTTCTTGGATTCTTGGTGAGGCTTCATTGAAAAATCATACTGCTGATACAAGGAAAGCGGGAAACCTAAATTTCCTTTCTCATAAAGACGAAGGATTATGCTTCGTGGAATGCCGTGAAAGTTAATGTTGTTGTTGGGGACTGGTGAAGAGTCCCGCCGTTTTCTTCTTCCCTCGCATATTTTTATTACTGCTTTTATTTTATGCAGCCAATCATCAAAAAGCATTTTCCACACGTTGCGTGCCTATCTGTACTATCGTTGAATTTTCCTGTTCAGTTTAGACGTGGATTGGTTATCAGAAGATACGGGTGGATTTCTAGTTTTAATTCCTCCGATCTTGAAACAACAATGCTCAACGGATTCGTCACGTGCCTATTGTGTTGGTAGACTATCTTGTTTTAAATCTAAACACCTGGTGCACGTTTGACTTACAATAATAGTCGCAAGACACAGCTTCATGAAAATTCAATGGTATTACACACACCATTTGACCTTTCGTTAAACGTTTTTTCCGTCACTTTTGTCGCTGGATTGCGATTTTATCTTTGAACAGAAAATAAACAAATGAGTAGCCCGACTTCAACAAGGCCAATTTCGTGAGTTATTCCGTCTTCGCGGCACCCATATCTGTAAACATTTTATAGGAAGTGTAGATTACAGTAAACAGTTTGCCAAGCATGGTTCGTACACCGCTCGTACTCGTAAATGAAGACGAAATATTGTATCTATTCCAAATTCTTTCCGATTCTCGAACAACCAACAATAAACAAAACGACAGCGGAACTTAATAGCGCGAGTTGAATTTAAACAAGCTTTGAAATGATCGAGCTCAACACCACCGCACTCGCCCCTCCCAGTTCCGACTGGCACAAAAGTATTGTTCAAAGAAACTGAACTGAGAAAACAATAAAACATAGTGCCTAATATAATAGTTTGGACTGAACTTTCTGACAACTACTTCACGTCTACGTGTTCCAGCATACCCCAATTCAGCAGGACACAAGCATGGACACATCCTTGCTGTGGGGCAATTACGGATCAAACTATTTATAAACAGGAAGCTGAAGAGGCTTGTTTGTTTCTAAAACAAACAAAAAAACAACAAGAAAAATTAGGAATTAGCTTCCAAGAAAGTACTTTTCAATGACGACAAGATAAGAGGAATGCCTTGGCCGGCAAGTGTCGAGACCAAAAGTGAGAAAAGCTAGTTGGTTTGAAGGTTCCTTGGGTGTTGTCAATAAATTTCACCAACTTCCACTGATAGTGTGAAACGTTTGGTTTTTTAGCGTTTTCTAACGTTTTAAACGTATTTCCACGGCAAAGTGATCATTTCATAATGTGAAAAATGTGATGAAGTATGAAATAGTTGATGCAAAGAGTATCCTTCTAAAAAGACCACACCATTTCCTGATAAGGGGTTCATCGTTTCACAATTCAGGCGACATCAAATACGAAGAAATGCACGATTGGGATCAATAACTTTAATCCTGCTCAGAAAAAAAATCCTGGTTGCTGTGATAGTTTCCTGACACAAGCATTGAATGTTACATTGACCATCAGTTACTCTTACAAGCAAAAGACTGACTTAACATTTCTTCACGGCTAAACTGGTTAAAACTCGTTTTCTCACTCAGTGACATAAAGCGTTTTACAACCTAAACAAATGGGTAGTTTGGCATCATTACCGGTATTAGAGAAAAAAGTACAGAACTCACTAATTAGCGAGTATAATAAGAACATATACAAAAGAGGAAAGATGCGCTTAATTTGTCTCTCAATGGAACACCCACTCGACATGGCTTTGTGCTTTTATTTGTCCTTCTACAGGTATCACGATTAGTCGCTATTATTTCATTTTGACGATAGCTACGTTGCAGGTATACTACCCGGCTTAATATCGGTATTGTGAACATCCGTAACTCAGTCGCTACGATACTCTTGTGTAGGCACGAGACTGTCGCAATTTGTGTGCGATATACCATGTTGTTCCGCAGTCGTTTAGGTTAGCCAAAATACTCACGATTTTTGACTGCGAGCATAAAAGACTTGTTCTATGATTTGCTTTTTGTTGCGTGTGTTTGTTCCATGTGTGTCATCAATTTCAAATCTCATCATTGTTATGGCGAAACAAAAATAACATTTGAAACTCGCCAACCAAGGTCAGAATGATGTCTGAAGAGAACGTTACCTTGAATGAAAGAAAATAACCTTTAATTTATGGAGACCCATAGGTCCAAGCCTAGTGCAAGTTAATCAGTCCTTGAAGAAATGTGTTGCCCTGACATTGCATCATAATCTTTATTCGCCCAGCCTAGTCTAAGTTAATTCCTTGGACCGATTTGTCGTCCTGACATTACATCATAATGCTAATTCGCCCAGCCTTCAAATATCTAACCTTGGTGTACCTAATGTACTGGTTATTTAGCTGGTTCGTCCTTTTACCACAATACATAAATACATTAACTAAATCAAGCCAAACGCGAAATTGTAGCATAGACAGTACAAAGTGGTATAAACAACTGGGTGAATGGCTGCATGCAGCTAGTTGAAGTCAGAAAATCAAAATATATTTCACCGGATTAACCCAAAAAAGCAAATAAAGGCCACCCTCAATCATATTGTCTAACAAAATAGAAAATTCGAACGGTGGATTTAACGAATATTATCTGTTAAATCGAAAGACAACCCCACTAATGTCTACATTAGAGTTATTATTAAACACTTTGATAATACGAGTTACAGTTTAGCGATCTCAGCGATGATTTGGCGAATTATTACACTTAGCTGGAATTGATCTTTACTTTTTAAAATTGCTGTTTTGTTCAGTAAGAAACCAACATTCACATGAGTTTAGGGAACCAACGTTAAATAACCTAAAACTGCCCTCGCATTTTATTCATCTTTTTCACCAAGCCTAGCTTCTACAATACCATTAGTGTATCATCCATTCTTCATCCAAACATATTTTTTTCAAAGTAAAGACTTCTCTTGTTTCTTGGCATCCAATTTTTTGTCTAACAGTTGAGAAGAAATTTCTACTGATTGGAGTTGCTAACTAAATGATGTGGTGTTAATTCGTTTAGCTTCAAACAGGATTGACCATGGAACAGTCACCTCAACAATAAATAAAGATATATAGTTATGTCAACTGAACAAGCAATGAAAAAGTGGCTTTCAATGAGCTTCAGTGTTTCGAGTTGTTTATCTTATCGCCGCGAGATGCAACTTAGTTACAACAGCGCTACCTTTCCACTAGCAAATTCACACAAAAATAACTCATCAGCACAACGCTGTGTTTGAGGTAATTGATACAATTTTCTTCAATACGTGGCCTCTCCCTTCCACATATATATTATAGATATCTTTGGTGCAACGAACTTTATGCAGGGGTCTTTGGGCCAGATCAGTATTCTGACGCATTTGTCATGAAAATAATAAAAACATGTCATTTTGTCAAGCCGGGTAAGATCACAATTTTACCCTCACTGGCAGCTTGCAGTATTTCGTTTAATCTGCAAATATCTTTTCTCCCTTCAAACCGTCTAGCTGAAGATTTCAAATTCATCATTTTTCAAACGTGTAATTCACCATCCTTACATTAGACATAACTATGAGACGGGAATATGGCCAGAAAGCGACTTTTCGTTGAGTTAGTGCCTTTTCTTGCAGCTGTGCTTTGGAGCAACCGCTAAAACTAAAAGATATGGAGGCCGGAAATTGTAAGCAAGATTGTATTTTTATGGGATCTCTGATACGAGGGCAGTCTGTTTCCCCCCATCATCTCACACGTCTCAATTGAAAAAAACATAGAGCGAGTGGCTTTCTGGTGCCATTCGTTGTAAGAAAAAATCTCCTCATTGAGCAAGATTTCTTTATATTTAAGCCCGGCAAAAGATATAACGCTGATTGGTGAAGGACAAGGGAAACCACATCATGGGCTCCTAACAAATGCAGGATTCAAGTAGATTATGGTTAACGCAATTATAAGTTTATCATTTTCATGAAGGCAGATTTATCTGTGTGTTATAAAGAATACTGTTTGACACATTTACCCGGTAAATCGGAAGTTTCAGTTTATAAAATCCATTGCTCTTCCTTTGCAACGTCCGTTTTTCCAACATGGCGGCGGTCGCGCACGCGTTGCGTAACGGCTTAAACAACGTAACCGAGGTTTAGAGACATGTCTGGTGAAAGTAATGCTCTCTAATGCCCACTTTTAACTTCTGGAGTCAAATCATCTCGTTCAAATTGATTACCCATGTGTAAGAGGTGTAAGTACAGGCTCTAAAAATACTAAACTGAGCTCTATTATTGTGCATATAAGTGCTACGTTAACCGCCGCACACTCTCCAAACTTCTATCATATTTTATCATAAAATCTTTTATTCAGCAAGTGCTTTCTGTAACGTTCACCATTCTGTGTTTGTATCTTTTGTTCATAGAGTGAATAAAATGAACCTTGAGCCATATAATAATAAAAAATGCTGTGAGGAGCAAACGCTCTTAGCAGCGCGAGAACTACACTTTTCAAGTTCTAGCGACATTTTAAATCGAAACTGAAAAAGCTTTTATGTAGGAAATTGTTTTAGTGATCGTTTAGTTTTTTGATCGATGTTATTTTATCAACTGTTTTGACTGGGAACAGTTCCTTCTATTGACCGAAAATGTATGTTCTCAGTTAATATTAAAAATACTTGAGGTAATTCTCCTCTAATTTTACTTACCCTAAGTTATTAATTCAATTACTTAAAATGAAGCGCATTCAGTGAAATGTTAACATACTTGAGCTGCTATTAACAAATTTTGTTTATTCGTAAAATGAAACAAAAAAAAGGTTCTTTCGTTGTCTTCCCTTGCTTGTTATGCATATATCACAACTCTGTATCAATATTTCTTCCCGAAAATTCCACATCTTTTATATTGACTGTGAACATATGAATATCACTTTCATCTTCAGGCTTTTACACTGCTTTTATAATCTCGAGTCTGCCTTAGGAATACTTTAGAAATGCTACAAAGCAGAAAACTATTAAACTTATGTTAACACACCCTGAAAAAAACAAACAATGGTTTCTCGTGACTTAATTGTTTGCATCTGGTATGTAATAAACTGACGCAATGTATCGTTTGAGAAGTCTGCTTTGAATGTGTAGTTGATAGAATCTTCTGCCCTGAAGCAAGTGCGAAAACTGCGAAAATGGACTCAAATGTCTTAGAATAGAATAGAATAGAATAGAATAGAATAGAATAGAATAAGTTATTTAATGTCGAAGTACGTGGGAAGTGTTTGCACAATCTTCCGAGCCAGATGCTCATGTTGAAAACGCTCGACAAACTAAAATTACAAAGCAAAGTAAATTGTGAATTATGCAGGTACAACTGTATAAAAACCTAACTATTAAGTACATCAAGAGTATGTAAAAATGTAAAAACAGATAAAAATTATATACAGTTCATACACTGTGAGTTTAACATTATTCAGGCGAGCACGAAATTGTGCTAAAGTGGTCGAGGATTTGGCGACATCTGGTAAACTCCATATGTGGGCAATCATGTACAAATGTACAAATAGGAGTTGTGCATGACAAGGCTATTATATGGAGGCTGAACAACATTTAAGCCACTGCCTCGTAAATTGTATTTAGTTAATCGAGGTGTAAAAAATTGAGAGATATAATTTGGGCCATCTAGTTTAAAACACTTGAAAAAAAGAATAAGCGATTGCAGGATACGTCTTTGCTCAATCGTATTCATAGCAGCCATTGCTAGGCAAAAGTCATAGGTAGCCGAATTACCAAGATTCATGCCTTGCTCGCATGATTAGTTAAGAAAGTGTTCTCACCTTTTGCTCACTGGTCCCCACTCCTCCCTCCGTGTCCCGTTGTTCTAACTTTAGGCTCTCTCGCCTTGGTGTCGTGAGTGCGGATTGTCGTGAGTGCAGATTTAAGAAGGGCGTCGTTGTTACCTCACATCTGCTGTTGTCCTGTCCAAGATAGAAAGGCCTTGCCACAACGCCTGCACTGGATAGCCTGGAGACTCTGGCGCGGTCGAGGTTTCGACTTTTTCTGTCTTCCATGACACAGGTTCTCCTATTGTTCTCTAAAAATAAGGTTTTCTGCCTTATCTACCGTCTGGTATCATGACCTGTAGCTATAGGTTTTCATGCTTGTGTCCACGCTGTTGACACGCTTCAATTGACAGTTGCTAATCACGAAAGGATAACTGCGCACACTCAATAACTACTGTTTCTTGATGTTCCAAGATATTCGCGGATACGCGACTGTTGTGCTCAAGGTGTGCCATGCTGCTGGCATTTTTGAATAGTAATCGAAAGAAATCGTTTAGGTTCAACCGCAGCGCAATATTAAATCTCAACCGTGTCTAATCGTTAAAAAGAGACCTCGTAGTTCATTTATATTTTTGTAGCGGCTTTCTATGCTCAAAGATCTTATCAGCGTTAAAGCGAAGTTGAACGACTCAACTCAGTAGCTAAAGATAAGGGGGTGACTTATGACAAGTTGTTTTACAAAATTAAATTATAAAAAAAATTCAGTATATACATAGTAAGGCCTAAGGCCATTTTACCCCGTTAAATTCCATGAACTGATGTGTAACATCCAATGAAGTCTGAGCGTTTCATAATTTTGATTCAATGAACCTTCACCACATCACAAAATGAGCCGAATGCGGGGCGCTCCTTATGTGCCACAAAAACACACCTCTGCGTTCTATTTTTGGGGGCAATCAAAGAATAAATAGAGGCATAACTGGGTGGCTCTAGACACAGGCACTTGAGAACAAACCCACAGGACTAAGAAAAGCATTTCAATGCCATTCCTGAGGAATACAAATATAGTTAAATATAGGTTTCAGGAAATTTATCTTCTAATTAAATCGAAAGAAAACCATGACCATGTCTGCAAGTTCAGCTTTTATTATTAGGTTATCTGCTGTTTCACCCTCATCCGTGCAAATTCTTTAAGACACTTGTTTCTTTTTTCTAACTTTTTCTAGCTTAACTTCCAACTTTTTTGTTGACCACTGAAGTCTGTTCTTCGATCGTCTACACTTCAGAACATTGCTAAGCTGATTTACAAGCTACAGGCGCCCGAAAAACATTTCTAGTCTTTAAAGCGTTGTGAATTCAGCTCGAGTTTGTTCAAAAAGGTTTGTACCTGTTTAGGTTAATCAACTTACAGCAATCTTACAGCCACCACAATACCGAACTGAGATGACTGACAAAAATTCCCAAAATAATGGCCGCGAGATGTAGTTGAGTTACAACAATTCTGCCTTTCTTAACATGTTTCCAAATACTTTTAAACAGTAGCAACGGTACAACATTCGTTCATTCTCTACTGATAAGGCTGGGCACACAATTTTTTTTGATAATTTCTTGCAGAGATTTCCTCCTTTATTTCACATATTATAAATTAATATCAATATTGCACCCAACACGAGTATTTTTGCGCCAGTATTGAGGAGAGTTTTCTCCGGCTAAACGGATTGTATATCAGCCTTTCGGCATAACTTGGAAAAATAATGCCAGTTCAATGCTTTGGAAGAACGGCTGCATGGATGTGTTGTTTTGCTACGATACGAGTCACCACTGATTAACATTAAAGTTTTGTTTTGCGCTTTTCGTTTACCACTACATGTAACGGTGACCATATCTTTTCTCCAGGTTTTCCTTGAAAACCTGAGCGGATCGACAAGTTTAGATTGGTACACTAGTGATCCCAAATGTCTGTTTATCAGTGCCTCAGTTTCAATCCCCATACCTGAGGAAAGCTTCGAACGTGTCTGCACGGCGTAACATCAAAACTGAGTGGGAGATGAAGGGAAGGTTATTGCGGGAACACATCACGGTATGAAAGAGAAGTTTCAATTCTGCGTGTTCAGTTATCAAGGCTGAGCATTATAGACCTCGAGCGGCATTACAGGGCAAATGACCTGCATCTTCCCTGTTCACAGTTGTATTCTTCTAGTTGAGTGTCCACCTCTGTAAACTACAAGCAGTCGAGGAATTGTACGAAACCACAGCTCAAAATAGTCTGAAATGAAAAATAAATGTCCGTCACTTCAGTCTACTTTGGAAGAGCTTTAGGTACCCATTCCTTGATTCAGCCAACTGGACAAGAAGTTACTTGTGTTTGGCTGCAAAAGGATGAGCAAATTCACACGCCTTTGTCAACGCTAACAAGAAACGTTTTCTAACTACCATCTAATCTAATATTCAGACGTGTTTGGGTTAACAGACCGTGAGACCGGGACATTTTAGACATTATTCATCCTAGGAAACCTAAATATACCCAGTACGCGACTACATAATCTAACAACAAACTGGCCGTTTCGGATCGAAGGTTGTGCGCGGACAGCTGGAAGACCTTCCCAACATTACAGGCATAGGGTGCTCAAAATGACAGTTAAAAATGAGAAATATCCGAGTCTTAGAGGTTAACGTAGCAGACATTTGCTTGGCTAGTACATCCTCTTCCACCGTAATGAATACAACGACGCTGCATGAAAGCAGCATCTTGGGGTGAAAAGGCTTTGCACTATAACATGAAAAAACTACCCATGTAACCATCGATGGTAATGCTATATCAGTCTTTCGCAACATCCATGGAAAAAAGATGCCTGGCGCCAGAAATGTTGCTTTCTATTCGATCAAAGTCTCCATGATTTGAACGCTGGATTTATTTGGGATTTCTTACAAAATTTGCTGTTTCAACTCTGAGGCAAGCATTATAACACGAATTGTAAACATTTCCGAGAAATTAACCATGCATTTATAAACTTCAAGTGTCAAAAAGTTAACGTCGTGATTAGTCAAACTACCTACTGAATATCTCCATCTAAATTCGCAGCAATGCTGAAAGCGTTCATAAAAAAGTTAGTTTCAGCAAAGGCTACATAATACACGGATTAATTCCAGCTACCTTTTCATGATGAAACCAAAAACAAAACGACAAAATGTATGATGTATGAATTGCTCTCAAATCACTCAGGATATTGATTATAACTGTGAAGAGAGTTTCTACTATTTCGGTAATAGTCCTCGAATTTCCATTTCGAAACTGACGCTAGCTGGCGCTATGTTATGCTATTAAAAGTAAATCTGTACATAAAAACACGAAATGGATTGATTTTCCAATTTTATGAACACTTGAGGTCCCATTTTACCAATGAAAACTGCAGATACGCTCAAGTCTAGCATGAATTTTGTGTGCCGTAAGGCCTTTTTGCTTATTACAATTCACCGGAAAAAGAATTAACTTGTTCCCTAAGTTGAAGATACGTGGCACAAGCTAAATCTCATGCGTATAGAGAAGTACAGTTAATGGTGTAGGACTATTTCCTTGGGTCTTACCAGTTTGTCATGAACGTGTGGCAAGAGTCGCATCTGAAAAATTCAGCTTCACAATTAAGAATTAAGCTAAATGGGCAGTGGAGGCTCTTGTTGGGGTTAAATTGTAAACTTTGGGTATCTCTGAAAAGAAAAAAAAATGGTTTGCTCTAAAACATGAAAACATGACCCATCTAACCATCGATGGTAATGCTATATCAGTCCTAAAAGTCTGTCTATTGCATGCAACATCCATCGAAAAAAGACGTCTCAGGGCGCCTGAAATGTTGCTTTCTATTCGATCAAAGTCTCCATGATTTAAACGCTGCATTTATTTTGGATTTCTAACATCATGTACTGTTCCAACCCTGAGGCAAGCATTGTAAGACGAATTGTAAACATTTCCGAGAAATTAACCATGCATTTATAAACTTGGAGTGTCATATAGAAAGCCAAACTAGCTACTGAATATATCTCCATCTAAATTCGCAGCAATGCTGGAAGCGTTCATAAAAAAGTTAGTTTCAGCAAAGGCTACATAATACACGGATTAATTCCAGCTACCTTTTTATGATGAAACCAGAAACAAAACGACAAAATGTACGATGTATGAATTGCTCTCAAATCACTCAGGATATTGATTATAACTGTGAAGAGAGTTTCTACTATTTCAGTAATAGTCCTCGAATTTCCAGTTTCGAAACTGACGCTAGCTGGTCCTATGTTATGCTACTAAAAGTAAATCTGTACATAAAAACCCGAAATGGATTGATCTTCCAATTTTATGAAAACTTGAGGTCCCATTTTACCAATGAAAACTGTAGATACGCTCAAGTCTAGCATGAATTTTGTGTGCCGTAAGGCCTTTTTAATTTGCTTATTACAATTTACCGGAAAAAGAATTAACTTATTCCCTAAGTTGAAGATACGTGGCACAAGCTAAATCTCATGCGTATAGAGAATACAGTTAACGGTGTAGCACTATTTCCTTGAGTCTTACCAGTTTGCTATGAACGTGTGGCAAGAGTCGCCGTCTGGTGAATTCAGCTTCACAGTTAAGAATTAAGCTAAACGGGCAGTGGACGCTCTTCTAAAGCGCGTTTGTATTTAAACTGGCCGTTAAACTGTTTATTTCTACGGCGTAAACCGAAGAAGTGTTGCCTTAACTCCTTATGTGTTTCGTTGCGCTTCTAATGTTCATTGAGAAACAGTACGTAACAACGGCATCTTAGTCACAATTGGCTAGGACATGAACACAGTTTTCTGTATATAATGACACTTACATGACACTCGGTGGTTGCCGACTGCGACTTTAAATCCAGCTGTTTTGGGGGAAAGAACTAATTGCCCCGTGAGTGCGTCAAAAAGTTGTAGGTCGACTTCATGTGTAAATTTCAACTCTGCTTCACCGCGACGTTTGATACAGCTGTCGCAAATCATTCTACGCATCGAACAACAACACCGCAGAAATACGCTTCTCGTCAGCCACCGGTTAAACACATAAATTACTTTTAAACTGGAGTCAAATCTTAAAACTACATGCGCATCAGTAACAGTGCACTGTGCGGCAAGTGTGAGTAAAACTACTGCAACGTTATCGTGTTATCTATGGGAGATCATGAGGTATAGTGACAAGAAAACTGTACTATTCACAACGCAAAACCTAAAAAGAGGGAGATCATAACGACGAGGAACCAAGATCGTCACTGGCATCTTTCCTTTACTGAAACCACCTAATCTTTACTCCCGGTTAGTATCTAGATACACATACAAACATGACATTCTTATATCTAAGTGCGTCTATCATTGCTACTCATATATATATTGCACAACTGCAAATCAAACTATTTATGAAGTGTGCTTTTGGCCTTCCTTTAAACTGAAATGTCCAAACTTTGCACCTACCAGTTTGAAGAACGATATCGCGCTATTACGCTGAAATAAAGAAGTGTCGGCTGTTTCGTAAGATGGGTACATGCGACGGTTTGTCCCAGGTCTGTGGTATCTCATAAGTTCTCATAAAATTTACTAAGGGATCAACCGCAATACCTGCTGATAAAGTGCAATTTTATCACAGACTTATGATTGAGCCGCAGTTGTCGCTGAATTATTGAACACGAAATTCTTTCTTCTTTGTAAATACATAATCTATAACACATTTGCCGCATTTCTGATCCTTGAATCGAACTTGTTTAGAAAACTGTCAAAGATCTGAAACGTAACAAGAAACCGATGCATGCGCCACATTTTATTGCTAAACAGTATCACTGCTAACAAACAAAGATGGCTTCGTCAAACTGAGCGCCGATGTTTCCAGCATGTTCAGAAAAGCTAAGACTGTGTACCATCATTATTTCGTAGCTAAGGCTCTCGGTTGGGCGATAAGGAAAAATATTTCTCATACCTCCTCGCCAAAAACCTTGAAGTTCACACTTGACACTTGACGAGTAACCTTTCGTGTTCGGGGCGTTGTTCGTGCCTGAATCCCGATTTTTTTAGCATTATGAGCAGTGGTTATGAGGGATATTGCTCCGGGAATGATGTGCGGGTGTATTTCTTAATATTAAACTGTGGTAATATATTCAAGCATGAGATACCTATTTATCTCTTAGCCTGCATTGCAGCCGGACAATATATATGCCGAGGGGTTGAACTGTCTGCGACGCAGGCTATTTATCTCTTTGCTGATGATAGTCACGTGTGCATATCCATTGGATCATGCGTCGAAAATAATTGTTTAGAAATCTAATGCATGGATAATCCGCGTAGCATGTATTAAGCTTTTCCGAAGATGCTGGGAACCTCAGGTGTAAAGTCTCATGTTAATGTTTGTTAGAAGTATTCAGGCTCTTCAGAGTTCAGCCGTGGTGGCATAGCCCGGGACACGTTTGATTCACGGCTGAAGTAAGGCAAGACGAAATTCATTTATTAAGAAATCTCACTGTCTCCCAAAGCCCACGTTTAAATGCATCCCGTAGATTCTCGATCAAACAAACACGCGTAACTTGATAACTTTAATGATTAAGGGTCATTGGTCAGCACAGTAATTTGTAGCAGAAAAGTTTAACACATGTTTCTTGTCAATATACACGAGTTTCAGATGAGTGATACTTTCGTTTTCTCAATAAAGGTCAAGGATTTCACCGAGACAATGGCGCTAAAAACAGTCACAAACAAGAGACGATTTCAAATTCCTTTCGCAGTTCCAGCACTGATCAATCACGGCTCAGTAAAACTGCACTTTATGGACGGGTTCATTTTCTGAGATAGTTTTTATACATTGGTGATTACTTTCAAATTTTCCAATGACCAAGCTTAGTCACATCAAACTATGATAAATAATGACCTGCCACAAACCTGGGACAAACCTTCGCACCGGCCATTTTACACTACTGCTGACATTTCGCTACTTCAGCGTAAAAGCGTATCGTTCTCAGTTTTGACATTCGTAGATACATTTTAGAGACTTAAAACTGACGAAGGCAAAAAGTACTCTTCAGTTCTGAACGAGTCTGTAAATGGTTTGATTTGTGGTTGTGAAGCATAAAGAGTAGCAATGATAGACGTGCTCAGTTATAAGAATGTTATGTTTTTATGTGTATCCAGATACTAAGCAGGTTTCCGTAAAGGAAAGAAGGCAGTAAATTAAAAGTTATTTAAATCTCAGTAACAATCTTTGCTCCTTTATATGACCCTTCTTTTTCAGTCGCTGAGTACCTAGAATACTTTCCAATACCTTAAACACCGCCCGTAGATAACACCAAAGACCCGATAACTTTGCAGTGGTTTTACTTACACACGCACAGTTCACTTTTATGCGGTTTTTTTGGACGTATTTACTTTGTTTAACCAATCATCGCCAACAACATTCCGGTCACGAAGAATCAGCGCAGCGTCAGCGGTGCTGCCTGTGAATCCAACATGACGGTCGTGAGTATAAAGAGAAACACGAGCAAAATTGATTTCAAACAACTCCGTAATCTGTCATCTGTGGTGTTGTACGATACGCTTAAGAGAAGGCAGAAAACGTACCCTCAAACTTATGAAGTGCGGAAAAGAAGAGGACTAACAGACCATCAACAAAGGAAGATATATGTTTGTTTATATTTTGAAATTTTAATGTAAGAGGCTAACTATAAAGATTAAAAATAACCTCACGTTGTTTGAAGTCCTATGTGGAAATAATACATGCGAAGTTTTAAAATAATGCTGTTTTTTCTTTGCGTTTGAGATGTACTTACATTTAATTTATAATCACAAGTATGCCCCTTAATTGGTTTTGACTCTCGGAACAAAGTCGTCTCAATCGACCGTCAAGCCCGGAGCAGTCTGGTTTTACCTTCAATCCATATTTCTCTTCTAAAAACGCGTTTAGAATTTCTAAGTAACTGGTTGTCAGTGCGTTATTGTTCTTGAAATCCAGTACCAGCTTTTGTAAACAGTCGCATGTGAAAGCGACTTTAAAGACCACCTCCTCGGTATTAACACACTGATCATGTGTATATTTTAGGCTATTAGAAACACTGACAGATTCCTTCAACACGGATGAGGCTGATTTGTCGAGTAAATCAGAAAGGCGTAAATTGGTCGCTCACCTCGATACATAGTCCTATTATTTACAGAGAACACAGAAAGCAGTCGTTACAATTGCATCCCGCTCCGACAAATGTTCCATCTGTAATTTTTAACCGACTTTTTCGAAATATTAAAAACCTCTCCATACCGGTTTCTCTGTTAAATTTGAAGCCATTTTCTAAGAAACCGCTTACTTTACGCGGGCGCTTGGCCGCCATAGTTTTTGGCGATGACACAGGCAGCTAACCAGTAGCATGTTTCTATGATGTCAGTTGTTTTAACAGTATGCTGCATATTGAGATCTGCGCTGGTTTTTGTGAACTTTGATCTTAGCTGGGAGTTATTAAACTTGACAGTGTCAACGAAGATAAGTACGACCTTTCAATGCCGCCCCTCCGTTCAAAACTAAGGAGAGAGGCTTGAAGTTTACGGTGGCCCAAAAGGGCCAACACAAACAAAAAAAGAAAACGCAATCAAAGGGGAAAACATCACCAAACAAAAAAAGAAAGCGTGTTAAAGAAAGAAACAGTTAATAAAATTGAAGCTCAATACGTACGCAGGGAATGCACAACTCAAAGAAAAATAAAGTACAATGCAAACAAAAAAGCACAATGCAAACAAAAAAGCACAACGCAAACAAAAATCACAACCCAAACAAAAAAGCACAACGCAAACAAAAAAGCATAACGCAAACAAAAAAGCACAACGCAAACAAAAAACAAAACGCAAACAAAAAATCACAACGCAAACAAAAAAGCATAACGCAAACAAAAAAGCACGACGCAAACAAAAAAGCACAACGCAAACAAAAAAGCACTACGCAAACAAAAAAGCACGACGCAAACAAAAAAGCACGACGCAAACAAAAAAGCACTACGCAAACAAAAAAGCATAACGCAAGCAAAAATGCTTAACGCAAACAAGAAAGCACAACGCAAACAAAAGCAACAGCGTAAATAAAAGATCTTTCTTTGCTTGACTTTGGAACTTGGAAACGAGGCTGGCATGAAAAAGAGTTGAGAGTCGGTAGGAAACTGGGCAGAAATGAAATTTCTCGCATTATCACTCTTTCAACCCAAATAAAGGAGTAAAAGAGTGTTTCCAATTCTTTAAGAAAAAAGTCATTTGGAGTAGGAAATTCGGTAACTGTATTCCACTATTCGCTGGATTTCAACAAAAATCATCATCCTAGGATAAGAATATCAAAAGGTTCTTCATTAAATACCCATGCTAGATTTTTCTCCCGAAGTAGCGTGTCCTTTGAGAATCTCTTTCCACCCAGCCATACAGCTACTCTATTGTAGTCCTATATTCCTATACTCAGGGTAGCTACTGTGATTGTGTTTCTCAATCGAAAAGAGATTTATGTGGTCAGAGAGATCACTTGAGAACTGCAGAAACTAAAACATTCACACTAAGCAACTCGTCAAAAGCTTGGAAAACCTGTTTAGTAGATCATAATAAATCCAAAGAAAAACTAGCAAGGTTCAAGTTCCGAAAGTAACACCCTTAGCTTATTCTTGGCTTGAACGTGACGTCATAATTTTTTAAAATCTTAAACTAAGGAGCCAAGAAAGTTTTTATCCTCATTAGGCATAAGAGGGGGGTAAATTTGTATCTGTTTACAACGTTTTAGCTCAGTAGCTTGCTTCGTCTGGAAACCAGCGCATTTTCAATTTCAGAGTTATAGCGGTGCGTGACAGAAAGTTACGAACGCGTTTGTCGAAAAATATATACTTAACTCGTGATTTTTAGCCTATTCAGAGATTAAAGTATTAGGAAAAGTGGTTACGTAAATGCTTTTTTCTTCAGCACAGATAATCAGTCGCCTAGATAGCCAAAGTACGTTCTAGAGTTTACACTATTTTCTGGCCTGGCCGCCATCTTGGTGTACCACGGATACACCAATATGGCGGCTCCATACTAGGCTCTGTAAATTTGTGCAAAATATTTCGACGAATATCTGAGGTTTAGGAAAACGCAAAGACTCAAAACTTGGAGAACTGTCTTCTTTATCAATCTTCTATAACATGACAACATCAACAACATCACTTTATCCACTGTTTTCGAATTATTTTTTTATTGCGTGACAGTGCAAGCCAGGAATTTCAATGGTTTGCTATGATATTTTGGGCGGGAAATTTCTCCGCCGGCGACCAGAATTGAAGTGTTTGCACATGCGCTACATTTGACCGCGACAATTTTGCCAACTGACTACGTTCCTGCTTGGTTTTGAGTTTCTACCACGATGTTCTGTAGCCAATGTGGATCAAAGTCGCCTGAAGATGCCAACTTCTGCCCTAATTGTGGATATTCCCTTAAATCAGCTGCTGAAGTTGTTCCATCAACATCGTCTGGTCACGAAACTGTGAGCTTTGATGAATTTAGAACGCGCAAAGAACGAGAGAGAACGTCAAGGTTCGAGTCAAAGAGCAAGAAGGCAAAGATAGCTAAGGGCAAAGCAAAAGAAACCGAGGTTAGCATTAACGTTGGTTTTATGAAGTTGGACAAGGCAGGTAATTTTAAAAAATGCAGGGGCAAGACTTTACCTATTAAAGTACTGCCTTCGGCAGACAAAGAGAGCATTTTGGCAAAATCCGTGAGAAAACATTCAAATCATGACAAAACCATTCACGAGGGGCTCGAATACGTGCTGCTTTTCCCTGATGGCAATGAGGTGGTGAAACTACCTGGTACTGACAAGGATTTCTCCTTAAAAGAGTACAGAGAAGACGTTGGGAGAATCTATAACCGCGTGACTCTCTTCATTGCCACTAGGAGTGATTTCCTGTTCTCTGAAATGCCCAACTTTGATGACGATTCAGACTTTGACCAAGATAAAAGGTTTTCTGACAGCGATCTTGACTACAGCATTTATGAAACTCGTCGCACAGATTCCAGGGGTAGGGGGAAAATGGGAGCCGGTTCATCATCTGAGGCAGAGGTAGAAGTACCTGATACCAGAAGCAGTGTTGATCCAATAAAAGTCCATGGACAGAGTACTCCACAGATGCAGGGTTCGATGATGGATGTGGTGAAAGAGCTCCAACAAATAGAGTGTCCAACCTGTCAACAATTATTTCCGGTCACGGAAATTGCAGATCACGCAGACGCATGTTGTGACATTTGGGTCGGTGAAGTTGCTTCCTTTGACTCAGATCCTCTGCCTTGTTCTTCGTTTGAGCTGCCACAAGATAGCGAGGAACAGCCAAGAATTGACGGAGATACTCCTTTGCAGGATGTGATATCAAATTTGGCCGAGTCATTATCCGAGAATCCAGTGAGGTTAAATGTGCGAAGAAAGCACATGTGGTCTGATTTTAAGGAAGCAAGATTAAAGCAGCGAGTTAATCCTGGAAACCGAATAAAAATCGTGTATATTGGGGAGCCTGCAGTTGATGATGGAGGGCCCAGAAGAGAATTTTTCTCAGGTATTACTTGGTATTACTTCATACATAAATGTGGCCATAATTTTAGAATAACAAAAATTAATTTTTCATTATTTTCTTAGCTAGGGTTCTCCATAAGCTACGGTGACCGGCGAAAAGGGTGGGTGCACCGGCTACTCAGGCATACAAAAAATTTTTTTGCATGCAGGATTTTCTTTTAGTTTTTTTTGTTTTTACCATTTAAGCATATACCCCTCAACAGGATAAGGTATCAATTGTTAAGTAATTCATATTGTGATAATGTGTAGATTCACAGTAATACTCTTTGTTAAAATATTTCGTAGACTGGATGCAATTTTCTTTCTAGAAATGCTGGAGCACATTGAAAGAAAACTGTTTTTGAATGGAAAACCTATCGATTCCACTGTCTCCCTCAGCAATGGAGACTTCATCTTTGCAGGCGAGGTTATTGCCATGTCAATCCTTCAGGGGGGACCAGCACCATCACTTTTTGATCCAAATGTTTTTGACTACATCTCTAATCAGCCATTATCACCAGAAAGTATCAAGACGTATAAAGAAGCTGCTTTGAAGGTACTATACTGTTACTTAAGTAAGCTCAACAGGGACCTTTAAGGGATCAAGAGGGAGGAGAGGCCAGAGTTAAGATGTTTTGAATTTGAAGTATGCAAATGACACCTTTTTGCTTTGTTCTTGAAGTGCTTGAATTTATGCAGCTATATTTATGTACCCCAAAATTGCTCAGTCATGGAGATGAACAATAATTATAATTTATTGTTTTATTTAGATTAAGAATGCTCATGATGACAAAGAATTACAACAGCTCCTTATGACAGATGATATATTTCAAGTACTTGAGGAGATAGGATATACTGGTGTCCCTCAGAGGGAAACCATGAAAACCTCTTCAAACATTATTCAGTGAGTAGATTGTTTGTGTCTGTTACTTTACAATAATACAATTAAATATCTTCTAGGTAAACAATGTATACATTGTTAATGATATATGAAATAAATCATATATGAACTGCAGAAATGAAATGAAATAAATGATCATTGCAGTTGTGAACACAATTTATGCAATTGCGTATAGAAGCCGGAACAAAAAATTCAGGACTTCAACTGGGTTTGAACTCATGACCTTGCGATTACCGGCGCAATGCTCTACCAACTGAACCATGAAGCCACTGACGCTGGGAGCAGGTCAATTGTGGGTTCATCCGTGAAAGAAATGTATACATTTCTGGTCTTGATTTATTATTATTTCTCTTTTGATTTTAGATCCATTTGCATTAAGAGTCAGTTTGCTACAACACTTCCCCAGTTGATGCAGCTACAAGAAGGACTGAAGAGTAATGGACTCCTGGAATCAATAAGGCAGATCCCGAAGCTGTGGAAGGCTGTATTTCTACCCAATGAGTCTTCTTTTTCACTTTCAGCAGATGATTTTCTTGATCAACTTGTTGCAACATTCAGTTGCTCACAGGCAGAAAAACAACTTGAAATTGATGTTTTTAAACTCTTCAGTGACTTTGTGCAGTTTATACCTGCAGAAGGTCTGTTAATTATTCTTTGAGACATGCAATTAACTCAGTGAATGCAATCGAAGTCAGAGATAGCTATGTTATTGTTTAAACTTGAATTATGTGCTGTATGTCCTTTTTCTTATTTCAACTTGTAATGGTTGTAATTCATTTACTGGGTGATAATGCAAATGTTTATTCAACAGGAGATTTAACCATCAATGATTTGATCAAGTGGATGACTGGAACAAAAACAGTGCCAGTGCTTGGTTTCCCCAAGAAGTTTTCCATCACCTTTGTACATGGGTGTGTTGCCGGCTGCAGGTGCAGACCAACAACATCAACATGTGATCTGCTCTTGAAGATGCCAGTGCATATCTACAACTTTGAAGACATGGTGGAGATGATGTCATCAGCACTAAAAGATTGTATTGGTTTTGGACTGATATGAGTCAGTATCCAAACTTGTGTGCCATTGGGAAGTTTGTGAGGAGGATTGGGGTAATAACCAAATTTGTGTATGTGGAGGCTCCACCCTGAGGTCCAACCCTTACCTCTTATGTAACACTTTAGACATAATAGGCACCCACAGAAGACATGCTCCACTGTTTTCCTACAGTGTGGGATTGAGTAATCCTTCACATGGATAATGAGTCATTAAGTGTGTCTGTTCAAGAAAACTGGGAAGGCTCATTTCAGTTTGCAAATTTCAATTTCCCCTGCCATTTTTTATTCTTCAACACACATGTTGAACTTTAAACCTCTTGGGTGAAACCTTCCTTACATTCTAAGGAGAACTAGTATGTATCCCCATCCACTGTGGGAGTGTAGTGTATTTCTGAACTACCAAACAACATAGTGTAAATAACTTTATTTTATCACATTAACAGGGTCAAATAAATTATTATTAATATTAAGCATTCCATTTTCACCTGCTTCTTCCAAATTTGAGGCATTTGTTGGACATGTTCCTTCTTCTTAATTAATTCTGGCTTAAATTAGAGAATTAATGAGGCCTTTTTAGTACTACTGAATTACTTTTACCATGCCTGAAAGCCTTAGAGTCATCTGCTTTAAGGTGTGATACAGTTGTATGCCTAAATGTTATATAGTGGCAACTTCTAGGAAGTGATGTGGCCACAAAAGTTGATTTAACTAGCACATTGAGAATTATCAGCTGAGTTATATATTAAACTTTGTTCACATTAGGTTACATTTTCAAACTAAAACTACTAAGCAAAAGAAGTTGTGCTAGTAGCACTATTAATGTTCAGTAACTGTTGTCACTCATATATGTAATGCTTTTGAAAATAACAAGTTCAAACAGGCAGAATTTTCACAAATTACAGTGAAGCACATCATTTCTGTAATTGCTGTAAGTTTCCCTTTGGTGCTTAATTGCTTAATTCCCTTAAGTGTAATTGCTGTAAGTTTCCCTTAAGTGTCCCTTCGTGACTCCACCCAATACGGAATATATTTTCTCCCAACTAGCCGTCAATATAATGTGGTATTGCCATCTCAAAATTGCAATTAGTTTTGTATCGCGATCCATCATTTATAAGGATAAATAAAACTGTAAACTAATCAACCTGCACCTGATCGAAATTTCAATTCTTTCTACCTGTGAAATAGCACGTTTGAATGCGGAAGCAATTTGTTTGCGTACGTCAGCAACCCAATTTAGTGCAACAACATCAATTTCAACATTAGAACCAATCACAGGCCGCAAAAGTGAGATGGCAATACCATAGGCAAAACTATAAGAAGATCATGACACTGATTATAACTGGTTCAAAAAAACCTAAATAAAGGGTCAGGCTGTATTCATTTAATTAGGGTATGCAAAGGCAATCAGTTTTTGGAACAAATAAAGTGCACCTGCTGCAGTAGATGGAAATTGAAGATTTTCATTTTCAACAACATAATAAAAATATTCTTGATAGATCTGCAATCCATTTGGCTGATCAATTTGCACCTTCTCTTCCATTTCTTCTATTTGCTGAATCTCAATAGGACATTTACATTCAAAAGCACCTGAGCGGTGTGGCAAATAATATAAAATGTCTGGTACTCCTGGTACTGTACACTGACTTCTTGAAGAACGAATGCGGTGAGTATTCCAGTGCACTTTGACTTTGTCAAGTTCACTATCAATGAGTGGTTGAAAGCAAAACCATAAGCACTCCATATGTAAAGTATTACCAAGGTCAAGTATTCCTGTAGTAACCATGTACTTAAAGAAGTCAATCCACCATCCAGCTCTCCCCCTTCGGAAGAAGGACCACCAGCACTCAATCCTTTGATTAGCGGGTGAACTCCCATATTTATGTGCCTTGTCACCAGCTAAGTCATCATGTCCATTTTGACGGAAAAAGCACTGCAAGGCTGCCATTATGCCATTTTCTGTGCCACAGTCACTTCTAACAATGATTGGACAACCCTGAGTCTCTTTCACACAGTCAAGGTAAAATGAGGCTGGAATTTCTGGTTTGTTATTGGATCTAGCGACCTCAAGCCATAGGATTTTGCGACTGTAACCATCGATTGCACCATGTATTGGAAAACCGTATGGCTTGAGTTTATCATATCCTACAGAAAGCAAGTTTGCAATTTTTGTCAAAAGATCCTTTCCAAATGGTGTATTTATTGTGGTTCAATTATGGTCAATTTTATCTTTAGTTTAAATTTTATTCTTCTTTGTTTCTGGGTGTGGTGATAATGAAAATGAGTTTGAAACAATGGAAAATAAAATTTAAACCAGGGGTAAAATTGAACCATAACAAATCAATAAATTCAAACCATTTTGGAGGTGTGGTTGCAAATATGAACAAGCTGCCTTAATATATTACTGTTTGTAACAACAACACCAATAACAATAATACAATAATAATAATAATGTAACCATTAGTAAACTCTCTTTAATAATGTCTCGAAACAACAACATTGACACAGCAAGAAAATGGCCGCCTTCTTCATACAACAACACATGTTCCTCGTCCCTGAAGAGACTGCTTAGCACCGTTACAATAATAATATAAGAGAAAAGAGCAAAACTTCAAAGTGAATAATAATAATGATAATAATAAAAATAATAACAGTAAAAACAAATATAATAGCAATAATAATAATACTTGCAATAAAGTTTCACAAGTAGACTTACCATCCACGTGCCAACAAAAGTTAGGACCGTAACTGGAGTACCTTCTTCTAGTAAGCCTTCGTCGTCGCCTTTGTACGACACCTTCCGGATCGAGTTCTCGAATGACTGAAGCAAAGATTCGTCGAGGAACATGTATATGATGTTCCAGTCGAAGGGAATGCCAGATTGCTCTGTAACCTAGTGATCTGCCGGATCCATTTAGCTGTTGTTCAATAATATCCCTCAGTTGTTCTCGATCTGTATTACCTGTATTTCCATTTCTTCGTAGGCCAAAGTCCTGTAGCCTTCGTTTCAGTGTGCGCAAACTGAGAGTAATATTGTGATATTCGTGCAAGAACTCTCTAATAACTTCGTTCTCATATCCAAGATGGAAGTAATGAGTGATTATCTCTCTCTCCGTCTTACACACTTCGGCCATGATTCTTGCTATACATGTAAGACCTCGATTTCCTGTTACCCTCGTTTCAAATCATCCGTATCTGTTTTTTTTGTTTGCGTCCTGCTTTTTTTATGTCATGCTTTTTTGTTTGCGTTATGCTTTTCTGTTCGCGTCGCGCTTTTTTGTTTGCGTTAAGCTTTTTTTCCTCTTTTTTTGTTTGCGTTATGCTTTTTTGTTTGTGCTGTGCTTCTTTGTTTGCGTTGTGATTTTTTGTTTGCGTTGTGATTTTTTGTTTGCGTTATGCTTTTTTGTTTGCGTTGTGCTTTTTTGTTTGCGTTATGCTTTTTTGTTTGCGTTGTGATTTTTTGTTTGCGTTGTGCTTTTTTGTTTGCGTTGTGATTTTTTGTTTGCATTATGCGTTTTTGTTTGCGATGTGCTTTTTTGTTTGCGTTGTGCTTTTTTGTTTGCGTTGCGCTTTTTTGTTTGCATTGTGGTTTTTTGTTTGCGTTGTGCTTTTTTGTTTGCATTGTACTTTATTTTTCTTTGAGTTGTGCATTCCCTGCGTATGTCTTGCTCTTCAATTTTATTAACTGTTTCTTTCTTTAACACGCTTTCTTTTTTTGTTTGGTGATGTTTTGCCTTTTGATTGCATTTTCTTTTTTTGTTTGTGTTGGCCCTTTTGGGCCACCGTAGAAGTTTACACAAGGAGTCGATCCAACATTTTTTGACGCAATTACATCTTTGTCTACAAAGAGACGGATTTCGGTAAAGTTGAAGCAATTACCGAGTGTCATGTAAGCATACACAAGCTTTCCGAAGAGATATACAGAATATTGTGTTCATGTTGTAACGTAGATGGTTACGATTTTATGTAGTATGTTTTAGTGTTCAGCGATGCAGACAATTATTGCTGGAAAGCTTTTTTCAATTAAAATCATCAGCGACCACTACCTAATGTACGTTGTCCTCGATATGAAAGTGTCTAAGCCTCCACCCACCTACATCACAACCCAGAGTTTTAAAAACTATACCGCCGACCAGTTCTCCAGTGACATCGCACAAGTACCATGGGAAATTGTGGAATTCATGGCCTCAGTGGATGACAGAGTGAACGCCTTTAACGACCTTTTTCTAACATGCCTCGATAATCATGCTCCTATAAAAACTCTGAAACTAAAGGGCAAGTCAAATCCATCCATCACTGCTGAGATCAAGGAACGGATAAATACAACGAATAAGCTTCATAGGAGGGCGCGTAAGAGCGGAAGCCACGAGGACTGGAAAGCGTTTGCAGACTTGAGGCGGGAGATTAAAGAGTCTATCCGGCATGCAGAAAGAGAATACTTCACATAACAAGTTATCACCAATAAAGGTAATACTGGCTCCCTGTGGAAAATCATACGTCGGGCTCTCCCCAACAAATCTAGCCAGCGCCCGCAATATACAAGGGATACCGACGTCCTAGCGAATGAGTTCAATCGATTTTCCATC
>JAEMWC010001147.1:62500-115000 GCA_016490735.1 Pachyseris speciosa | reverse complement strand
GAAAACTGAAAGAGAAGTTCGAAAGATTTTGCAAAAATGTTGGAGACAAGACGACAGTAATCCAGTGAGAAATTGCGGGGACGCCGGGGTACAATGATCCTGTACTGAGTGAAAAGAAGAACTGATCATAGTCCTCAGAATCTAGATTTTTTAAATGACTTCTGAGGATGTAACCTAATCTCATGGAAACGTAGTTTTCTTAGGTTTGAGCGTTTGCTGTTGCAATGATTGACTATGTTCCCTACATGGCCTCTTGCCATTCCCACCAACGCAACTGTGCACGAGCGGAGGACTGGAAGCGCTGTTTTCGTGGTTGGTTCACTTCAAGTTCAAGTTCAAATTCTTTACTTACCAAAATACTGCTACTAGTTTTGCCGGCTCATACTTTTCTTATTTATTTACGAAATATATTTTTAAATAGCTATTTAACCTTTGAAGTATCATTCTTAAAACATTTTTTCCGTAAGGTAGCCCTTTTATCGATAGCCTCTGTCTGTTTGGCGCTCCGTCACACACAAGCATATAGTTTACGTACATTTCTGGACGATTTTAATCATCGCTCTCTCGTTGCCGCGGCAGACAATTCTTTTTGGGGTGGTTTATCATTTACTTCTTGTTTTAACGTAAAGTTACGGGAAACCATCAGGCCTCGAATCGAAGACCTTAACGGCAAAAAAGAGGCCTGTTAGATGAAACATGAAAGGTTGGACCAAAACGGTCAGCAAGTTATGGAAAATAAGAATACAACTGGTTTCTTTGCCACTTAAAGAACTTAAAAATATTAAAAGCGCCGTAACGTCGATTAATCTTAAACCTAACCTAGCACTTTGTAGATTGGGAGATCCAAAACGTTCGATTATCGAAAGATACTTTGAAAAGAACTAGCTGCTTTTCCTACCGCAAATATCCCGTTTAAAAGAAGTCTACGCCATATTGATAACAGAAAATAACATTTTGAGCTTTAAGCTTAATCGTATCAAGAAATGGCCCATTGTAATGGGTCCAATTAGTCTTCACAAGTCCAAACAATAGGCTCTTTGTTGTTTCTTGCGATGGGGGAATTGTGCCGAGACTCGGCGAAGATGAATTCGAATCGACGCAAAATTGTCGGCGTGTCAAATTAGCGGCACTAGGGGAGAAGGGTTTGGTTACACATTAAGGTGCTGTTTACACAGGGGTACCCAGGGGAGAAAATGCGCAACAGTATGCTTAGTCTCTCAATATGTTCTGTGCATCGGCGAACCAGCTGATTAAAAATTTAGGAACGCGATAAGGATGATTTTTTGTTAAAAACCTTCACGAACTCGGTGCAAAGACGAGAGTAAAACACAAACCAAACAAAACTGAGTCTTTTTTGAGCATCTAGCCCTTTTCAAGAGTTTTCGATGTTGACATAAGCGTAAATATTCCGTAATGTAACATGTCTCAAAACTGGTGCATCACTGCAAAATGAATTTTTTTTTTCAGTGGATCAGCGCAAACGGATTCTGAACTGATATGACATTTTCCTTGATCTTGGTAATTTCAATTCTTCATTCATGTTAGGTAAATGGAAAATCTGTTGACAGCACTGGAAAGGCTCACGATTAAAATTCTCAACATGGCCAAGTTTCAAAGTCACGTCCTTCAAAATAACGAAGATAGAGATACATGAGCGGCTGAGAAAATCCAAATGCTTGCAGGGAAACCGGGGAATTAATTAAAAGTTAACCATATGATGCAATAGCTTTGAAGCGATCTACAACACAAAAAGGAAGACATCTGATAGAGACAATAGGCCTTATCACGGTTTCAGACGCCATATTGGCGGGTAGGCAAACGGAACAGAAATTGCAGTGTTTGTATACAATTCCGTTGTCAAAAAAAATGCGTGAAGCGCTTGTTTCTCAGTAAAAAATATACTTCTAATTAATAGTACTAGGAAAAGGGTTCCACTGACAAAATTTAAAGGATTTAGCCGTGCCAGAAAACGTTCTCTGAGTTTTTTTAATTTTCCATATATTCGTCTGTTATCTTTTCCCGGGAATTTTTCAGCCCGCGGCAAAAATTTACAGACGAATGTATTGAAAAATTCAAAAAGCCAGAGAATGTTTTCAGTATTGCATGTTCGATAATCGGAAAGAACTTAAAAGTTCTTTCCGATTATCGAACAACAAAGGTGATGTCAAACAACCTCTGAAATGAGCTCAAAGCCTCCCATCTCCGACTGGCACATACATAGCATTGCATCAACTTCAAATTCTTTCCAAAAATGACAGCGGAACTAACAGTGCAAGGTGCATTCAAATAACCTCTGAAATGAGTTCAACGCCACCGCCCTCGCCCCTCCTAGTTCCGACTGCTACAAAAGTATAGTTCAAAGGAAGCTGACTTGAGAAAAAATGAAACATTGTGCCCAACATAATAGTATCAATTTTCTGACAACTACTTGACGTCTACGTATTTCGGAATACGGCACTTCAGTGGGACACAAGCGTGGACACATGGTGCATGGGCAAACAACTTTACTGTGGGGCAATCGGGGATCAAGCTATTCGTAAACAGGAAGCTGAAGAGACTTGTTTGTTTTTAAAACAAAACACATTGAAGAATCTTGGAATTAACTTCCCAGAAAGTACTTTTCAATGATGATAGGATAAAAGAGTGAAAAGCTATTTACTTTGAAGGTTCGTTGTGTGCGGCAATAAATTTCACCAACTTCGTCTGATAGTTTGGTTTTCTTACCTTGACATTAAAATTCATTTGAACTGAAATGTTGTGAAAATTTAAATGAAGTATTTGATAGTTGATGCGAAGAGTATCCTTCTAAAAAGATGCAGAATTTTAAATTACTTAAACCTTCAACACATAGTCCGTTATAAGTCAATGCGAACGAAAATGAATAATGTGAATAATCAAAATATGGCAGTTATGTATTGAACACCACGCAGTAGTGAAAAAGCCTAAAAAGAAAAGGCTTGTACGGGATTCGAAACCACGACCTCTGCGATACCGATGCAGTGCTCTACCAACTGAGCTAACAAGCCAACTGGGAGCTGGTCATTTTGTTGGTTCGTAATATACCCCGTGAGTGATGGAATGAATATATGAAAGCCATATATTTTATCTGCGGATTAAAGAATGAATATGTGACATAAATTATTCATTCTTTAATTCGCAGTTCGAATATATGACTTCCGAAACCGTTAACAAGTTAGTCAATTATGCAACATGGGACATACCTGAACTGAAAAACTAATCTAGTCTGTGCAGTTTCTGGATAATTCCTTTAAACATAACCCTTAGCTCAAAACAAAGAACAGCGCCACAGGAAACGATCCTTGTCTCCTAGACTTTATTCGAATGGTTTCTTTTAAAGATGTTACAGTCATAATCCATTATTGTTGACTAGGCTATTTAAACAGACATCCTTCTGCACGACAATTCAGTATCCCGAACTCTAAGGATTGGTGGTCGCTCTTCTAAGACACTGGCTCTTCTTCAGTTGTATAAGGATAAAGCTTTGTGCCTTTATTCGTCCTCTTTAGGTATCACCGATTTGTCAGGTATACTACCAGGCTTAATATCGGTATTGCGAACATCAGTAACTGCTCTACGATAATTGTGTAGGGACGAGATTGTCGCAGTGGGTGTGGGATATGCCATGTTATTCCGCAGTCCTTTAGGTTAGCCAAAATACTCATGAATTTTTACTACCAGCATAAAAGACATGTTCTATGATTTGCTTGTTGTTCAGTGTATGTTTTTTTTCCATGTACGTGTGTGGTCAATTTCAAATCTTATCATTGTTGTGGCGAAATAGAAAACATTTGAAACTTCTCCAACCAAGGTTAGAATGATGTCTGAGGAGAACGTTCCATAGAATAAAAGAAAACAGCATTTGATTTATTGAGAACCAAAGGTTCAAGCCTAGTCTGAGTTGATTCCTTGAAATGATGTATCGTCGTGACATTGCATCATAATCTTAATTACACCAACCTTTAAATACCCGCCTAGATGTACCCAATGTACTAGTTAGGTTTAGTTATTTAGCTCGTTTGTCCTATAACAACCGTAATAAAAAAAAGTTGTAGCATAACAGAACATGGTGTAGAGAAAACTGGGCGAATGGCTGCATGGACTTTACTGATGCTCACCCTCGATCATACTCTCTAACGGAATGGAAATTTCGAGTGTGGATTTAACGAATGCTATCCGCTAAAGACAAACCCACTAACGTCCACATTTGAGCTGTTATTAAACACAGTTATGATCGGACAAGAGATACATTCTAGCGATCTCAACGATGCTTTGGCGTAATTTATTACAATAAGCTGTGAATGGCTTTAATCTTTACTTGTTAATCACAATAGTTTAGATAATTAAATATGGAACAGCTGTAGTCAGGAGATGACATCGTTGAAAATAGTTAATGTTTGTCACTGACTTGTAATCTTTAGGCGGTTCTTTAAGACGTTTCTGCTAACTCTTAAGCCTTCATCAGTTATAAGGACACTTGATGTTGTAACGCATGGTTTAAAGTTAAAAATTGACTACAGCGCGTGAGTACAGAGAATGTTTCTGCGCGAGACGGTCTTAAGTTAAAAGGGGTGCCAAACATTTATAGACTTTTGGGTGGCGATATGGTCATTCCCAGCGTTCCTATCTTTCACAGACATCCAAGCTTCAAGGAAAAGCCGTTTATGGTAATTTGGCTCATGTCCGACGACTTTAACATTGTCAAAGTCCATCTGATGGTGACATTCGTGGACATGGCTCGCAACTTTTGAATTTTCATCAAACATCAAACATAGCCTTTTTGTGCTCGGACACCCGCGTCTTCAGTGATCGTTCTTTCTGGCCATAGTATACAAAATCACACTGTCTGCAACTGATTTTGTACACTATTCCAGAAGATGGACGGTCGGTTTTATCCTGCAGCTTCGCTCGTGGAAGTAGTTTAGATAGCCAGGGTTAAATAATTTTTCTCGAGCTTGTTCACCAAGCTTTCTTCAATACCATTATCATCCATTCTTCGTCCATAATTTTTTCAAAGTATAGACTTAGCTTGTTTCTTGGCATCCAAATTTTTGTCTAACAGTTGAGCCGAAAATTTCTACTGATTGGAGTTGCTAACTACCTCACGAAAATATCACATCATTACTTATGTGGTGTTAATTCATTCAGCTTCAAACAGGAGTAAAGCATCGTAGGTCGACCAAGAGCAATAAACAAGTCACCTCAACAATAAAGTAAAGATATATAGTTATGTCAACTGAACAAGCAATGAACAAGTGGCTTTCAAGCTTCAGTGCTTGGTGTTGTTCATCCCATCGCCGCAACATGCAATTCAATTACAATAGCGCTACCCTTTCACTGAGCCAATTCACAAAAAATAACATCGGCACAACGTACTTGAATTGTGAGGCTCGTTAAAATTGAACTCTCCCTTTCATATACATATTATATACCTGTGCTGCAAAGAACCCCACGCAGGACCTTTGGGCCAGATTATCGGGCGCATTTGTCTTGAAAATACACGAGAGTTTCCTTTTGTGACACTTCAAGTTTTCAGAAGGAAATCAACCCCTCTCAACAGTGTTGCTTTATAACGAGGGATGAATATGTCGTTTTGTCGACGGGTAACATCACATTCCTACCTCCACTGGCAGCTAGCAATATATCTCTTTTTCTACAAATAATGTTTCTCCCTTCAAACTCTAGCTGAAGGTCCCAAATTCATCATCAATAAACTCAAAACTCGTAATTCATCTTAATTTTATGAGACCCTGGAATATGGTTGTTGAATCAGTAAGCTTACGTTTTTTCTTGCTTGTACCCAGCATTGTATTTTTACAGGGCCTCTGCAGAGGTAATCACTATTCCCTCACAGTCTCATATATAAGACAGATCACCTATTACCTAAGAACAAAAACGTATTCTCACTGACCAGGATTTCTTTATATTTAAAAGATATAGCATTCATTGGTGAAGGGCAATGCAAACTATTTCACGGGCCCCTGACAAATTGGATTCAAGAATCAGAAGTTTCAGTTTCAAAATACAATTGCTATCCCTTTGCAACTTCCGTTTTTCCAACATGGTGGTCGAGCGCGTTGAATAGCGTAACCGAGCTTTAGAGCTATGTCTGGTGAAAGTACACCTGGTTCAACGATCGATTTCCCATGTGTAAGTACAGGCTCTAAACAACTATGACTAAGCTCTGTTATTGTACAAAGTGGTAGCCAACTCTAAAGCTGCAGAAGTTACTTTGACCGCCACACATTTCGCAAACGTCTCGTCTTATTTTACCGTTAATTTTTTATTCAGCAAATGGTTTCCGTAACTTTTCTACGGATCTGATCTTTTGCTCACAGAGTGAGTAAAATGCACCTTGAACCGGCTCATAACAATAATAATAAAAATTACTGTGAAGAGAAAGCTTCTCTGCAAGTGTTGCTCCATAGCAGTGGAAAGCTCTTAGGACTCTCTTAGCACCTCCAGAACTACGCAATTCAAGTTCTGGCGACATTTTATATCAAAATTAAAAAATGTTTTATCTGGAAAAGTTGGTTCAGTAATCTATTAGTTATTTGATGTTGGTTTATAGCCTGTTTTGACTGGAAACAGTCCTTTCTATCAACCGAATAAATTGAGGTACTTGAGGTAATTCTTTTCTTTTTTTTTTTTTTTTTTTTTTTACTTAAGCTAAGCTGTTACTTATGTTTAGCGCATTCAGTGAAATTTCATATACTTGAACCGTTATTAATAAATTCTGTTTATGCTTAAAAGGCAACGTTAAGACTTTCTTTGCCTTCCCATGCTTGTTAATGGGGACCTTTAGATTTGACTACGAGCACGAGATTTAGGACGAGTATGACTTTTCATATTTAGTTCGCGTGCTTTACATAATCACATCGTACATCAATCCTGTTTCTAAAATCTCCTTATCTGCTAGTAATCAATGAGGAAGAGTGAGGGGTCTGTGGAGGTGACCGGTTTGCAGTTTGAAAGTCGTACTCGTACTCGATCTCGTACTCGTACTCAAATCCCCTTATGTGTGTATCACAAATTTTTACCGATATTTCTTCACGAAATTTACACAACCTTTATATTCTTAAACAAAGAGGTGAACTATGCCTTCCAGCAATACTTAAGTAGTGCTACCGAAAGAAGAAAACTATCAAACTTATGCTCACACACGCTGAAATAAACAAACAGTGGTTTTTCGTGACTTATTTCAATGTTCTCATCTATTATGCAATATTTGTAGACTGATGCAATTTATCTTTTGGGGACTCTGCTTTGAATGTGCAGTTGATAGAATCTTCTGCCGTCAAGCAAGTGCGAAAACTACGAAAATGGACTTGAATATCTTGAGAAGTTTTGAAAGTGTTCTCACCTTTTGCTCGCACATTCCTCCCTCTATACCCCATTGTTCTAACTTCGGTTTGGTGTCCGGCGCGGGAGTGTAGATTTGAGGATGGCGTTGTCGCTACCTCACATCTGCTGTTGGCCTGTCCAAGATACACCGGCTTTGCCATAAAGCAACGATCGATAGACTGGATAATTGTGAACTCCGGCGTTGAGTATTCCGCTTTTTCCGTTTTCCATGACACTGGTTCTACTATTGTTCTCAAAAATAAGTTTTTTGCCTTATACACCCGTCTGGTATCATGACCTGTAGCTAGGGTTTCATGCTTGTGGAGGCCGAGTCCACGCCGTAGGCACGCTTCAATTCATTGACAGCTGGTTTTTCTAATCATGAAAGGATAACCGCGTATACTCAAAAACTACTGGATTTTGCTGTTGGACTATATTCTTGGATACATGACTGTTGTGATCTGTCATGGTCTGGCATTTTTCAATGGTAATCACTATAATCGTTTAGATTTAACCGCAATATTAAATCTCATTCTTGTTTGGTCGATAAAAAGATCTCGTGGTTTATTTGTTTTTGTTGTGGCTTTCTATACTCAAAGACCTTATCAGCGTTGTTCAAGCGAAGTTGAGATTCTTGGTAGCTAAAGCCAAGGAGGTGACCTATGACAAGTCGTTTCACAAAATGAGATGGTTAAAAAATCTCAGTATGTACATAGTAAGCCGGTCTGAGGCAGCGAAGTCTGAGCGTTTCAAAGTTTTGATTCAACAAACCACCACCAAATCACAAAATGAGCCTATTGCGGGGGCAATCAAAGAATAAAAAGAACGTAACGTATCAAACAACAACACCGTAGAAATATGCTTCTCGTTAGCCACCGGTTAAACAAAGAAATTACTTTTAAAAACTCGGCAAACCTTAAAACTGCATGCGCATCAGTAACAGTGAACTGTGCATGTGTGAATAAAACTAATGCAATGGTCGTGTTATCTATGGGCGATCTGTTAGGTGTGAGGTTTAGTGAAAAGAAACGTGTGTTATTCGCAACGCAAAACTAACAAAGAAGGAGATCGTAACGACGAGGAACAAAGATCGTCACTGAGGTCCTAATTGGAGAACTTTCCATTTACTGCCAAACCTCCTTTACTGAAACCACCTGATGTTTGCTCCTGCTTAGCATCTAAGTGCTCCATTAGAAATAGACATGAAAACATAACGTTATATCTGAACGCGTCTATCATGATATATGCTATTCCCATATCAGACTATTTATAGGCTCGTTCAGAACTGAAAAGTGGTTTTGAGCTTCGTTTCAAAGTCTCAAAACTGCATCTACGACTCTGAAAAGAACGAGACGCTATTTCCCTGAAGTGCAGAGTCAGCTGTATTGTAAGATGGGGTCTGTCCAGGTCTGTGGCAGGCTCATAATTTGATGTGAATGAGCTTGCTCATATTGATTTTAAAATGATCAACCGCAATACCTACCGTCTTAAAGTGCAATTTTATCACTTTAGATTGAGCCGCAATTGTTGCTGAATTGAACAGGAAACCGTTTCTTGTTTGTAAATAATAGTTTCATTGTTTGGATCTACAACATTCTGATCCTTGACCTTGTCTGATCTGAAACTTAACAAGAAACATACGCTATATTTTTTCGCCATAAATGTATCATTTTCATGACTAATCACTCTTTATCACCAAAGTTATTAGTAAGAGGGGTGTGCTTTGTATGCTAAAGTTTTCGTACTCCAGTAGAAAAATTAAATAAATTAGTAAATTAGTTTTCATATACTTTAAGATCTTTTACCTTTAAATTTTTTTACTTTTATATGTGTAAATATCCTACTTTTAATGTATCCACTTAAGCTTTTATTAGGGTTCCGAATTAGTTTGTTAAAAGCTAAATACCTTGACATTTAAATAAGGTCCTACTACTACTACTACTACTACTACTACTACTACTACTACTACTACTACTACTACTACTGCTGCTGCTGCTGCTGCTGCTGCTGCTGCTGCTACTACTACTACTTCTACTACTACTACTACTACTACTACTACTACTACTACTACTGCTGCTGCTGCTGCTGCTGCTGCTGCTACTACTACTTCTACTACTACTACTACTACTACTACTACTACTACTACTACTACTACTACTACTACTACTACTACTACTACTACTACTACTACTACTACTACTACTACTACTACTACTACTACTACTGTTAACCTCACAAAATTTTCACCGCTAAAAACAAAGAAAGAAGACCTACATACAAGATAGGGCTTCATCAAACAGAGCTCCAATGTTCCCAGCATGTTCAGAAAAGTTGAAGCTGTATGAGATCATTATTTTATAGCTACGGCTTTTTATGGCCCTACTTGCTCCCAGTCGGGCGACGGGTACTAGATTTCAGTTCTGATAAACCGGGACTTCAAGACCATGTTACACGGATTAGCCACGCAATTTTATAATACTTGATCTTCGTCGAGATAAAGAAAATTATTTGTCATACCTCCTTGCAAAAAAATCATTCGAAACAGTGTAAATGGTTTCATGACACGAACACCTGACCTGACGCGTGACCTTCCAGTTCAGTGCGTTGTTCGTGCCTGAAGCTAACTATTTGGAATTCTGCATGTGAACAATGGGTATGACGGAAAATGCTTCTAGAATGATGTACTGGTGTATTTCCCAATATTAAATTGTGGTAATATACTCAATCATGAGATGCCGTTTCATCTCTTTGCGAACGATAGTCACGTATAACGTCGGCACCAAACTTTGAAGAGAGGAGAGGAGAGTAGACCGCGAGCGGTCGTCCTTTGTTCTTCACTGAGCCACGCGGGGCGCGCGAAAAGTTAAAATTATGCAAATTACTGGCTTCGCCGCTAGCTTCTCGCGCGTTATCGCATTTTACCGTGACGCAAAAGAGAAATAAGAGACTGCTCGCAGACTAAGAGGACAGGGAATATGTGCAGTATTAGTATTTTCAGAACACCTTCTAATAATTGATCTGCTTTGAGATAAAGAAAAATACTTCTCATACCTCCTCGCCAAAAACTTAGAAGATAAACGTCCTGAAAACTATATTTAACACAGGTTGATTGGATAGTATTACAGGAGTGCTATTCTTACTGCCGTGTGGTTTTGTTCTCAAGTGCCTGTGTCTAGAGCCACCCAGTTTTGCCCTGGTTTGTTCTTTGATCGCTCCCAAAAATAGAACACAGAGGTGCGCTTTGTTGCTTATCAGGGCCGGCCGCAATCAGCTCATTTTGTGATGTGGTGAAGGTTCGTTGAATCAAAATTACTGATGAAACGCTCAGACTTCGATAGATGTTACATATCAGTTCATGGAATTTTAAACGGGTAAAATGGCCTTAGACCTTACTATGTATATACGGACATGTTTTAAAATGATTTCATTTTGTAAAACGAATTGTCATAGGTCACCATCTTGGCTTTAACTGCTGAGTTTCCGACTTCAATTATTCTGATAAGGTCTTTGAGCATAGAAACCCCAACAAAAACATAAATAAACCAGAAAACCTTTTTATTGCGTTAAAACTAAACGATTTCTAGCGATTACCATTGAAAAAGGCCAGACCATGACAGATCTTGAACACAACTGTCACGTATCCACGAATATCGTTCAACAACAAAGTCAAACAGCGGTAGTTACGAAGTTTGCGTGGTTAGCTTTTCATGGTAGCAACACCAGTTGTCAGTTGAAGCGTGCCTACAGTGTGGACTCAGCCTCCAAAAGCATGAACCCTAGCTGCGGGTCATGTTGCCTGACGGTGAATAAGGCCAAAACCGTTATTTATTTATTTTTTTTTAGAACAATAGGAGAACCAGTGTCATGGAAGAAGGAAAAAGTCAGAAAACTCGTGGCGCCAGAGCTCGCCATTCTCCAAACTATCGACCGCAGGCGTTGTGGCAAAGCCGGTCTATTTTGGAAAGGCCAATGAGCAGATGTCTCATGTGAGGCAGCGACAACGCCCCGGCCTCTTAAATCGGCACTCATGACGCCAAACCGAGAGAGTCAAACGTTAGAACAACGGGACGCAGAGGGAGGAATGGGCGAGCAAAACGGTGAGAACACTTTCAAAACTTTTCAAGATATTTGAGTCCATTCTTGCAGTTTTCGCCATAGCTTAATGGCAGAAGATTCTAACAACTGCACATTCAAAGCAGACTTCCCAAAAGATACATTGCGTCAGTTTATTGCATAACGAGATGTAAACGAGAAACCACTGTTTGTTTATTTCAGGATGTGTGAGCATAAGTTTGATAGTTTTCTGCTTTGTAGCATCTTTAAAACGGGCAACTCACTTGTTTGTTTAAGAACTGAATATAAAAGCTATAAATCTCGGGCAGAAACATCGATACACATTTGTAGTATATGTACAACAAGCAAAGGAAGGCAAGGAGCCTTTTTCGTTGCCTTTTACGAATAAACATAATTTTTTAATAGCAGTTCAAGTATGTCAGTGAATATTTCACTGTATGCGATTCACATGATTAACAACTTAGCGTGAGTAAAAAAAGAGAATTACCTCAAGTACTTTTAAGATGAAATGACAACATACATATTCAGTTCATAGAAAGAACTGTTCCCAGTGAAAGCAGGTGATAAACCGGAGTAACATCAAATAAGTAAGAGATTACTAAAACAACATCCTGGATAAAATGTTTTTCAGTTTCGATTTAAAATGTCGCAGAACTTGAATTGCGTAGTTGTCGAGGTGCTAACGAAGAGCTCGACTGCTATGGAGCTTCTCGTGAAGACAATGTTCACAGCAAGTAAGGTTTAAGGCCCATTTTATTGGCACTATTAACAAAAGATATAAATAAAGAATGATGGAAGTTGCAGAAAGCATTTGCTGAATAAAAAATTTAATGGTAAAATAAGGAAGAAGTTTGGGGAATGTGTGGCGGTCAAAGTAGTATATGCTTTCAAGTTGGCCACCTACTACTTTTAAGCAGCTGAATTGAATACAGGCTAGAGCTTAGCAATGGTTGTTTGCCAAAATAACAAAGCGGCTTAGTTATGTTTTTTTTTTTTTTTTTAGTGCCTGTTCTTACACAATTTAAATTGATATGAACCAAGACTGACTAATATGTTTAAAACAGAGAAAAAATTGGAAAAGGAAAAAGAAGACACTTAAAAGCGGGCATTAGAGGGCAATTACGTTCTCCAGACATGTCTCTAAAGTTCATCTCAGTATTCGAGACGTTCAGGGTACGCGTCTAACCGCCATGATGGACGCGTTACGAACAGAAACTACTGATTTACTGGGGCAATGTGCCAAACAGCATATATGTAACTTACATATATGCTGTTTGGCACATTTCTCCAGTAAATTGGTAGTTTCTGTTCGTAACCTTCAGTCTTTCTTACAACACGTAGATCTCCATTCGTGCAAATGATAAACTTAGTTATAATTACCTTAAAATAACCATAATCTCTTTTCAAGAATCCACTTGTTAGGAGCCATTGAAGTGGTCAGATTTTCTTTTAATACACCAATGAGTATTATCTTTTAAATCCTGGTCAGTAAGAAGACGTTTTCTTACAACGAATGGCGCTGGAAAGGCACCCCTCGCTCTATCTATATCCAAGACGTATGCGATGGGAGAAAACTGATTGCCCTCGCACCAGAGGTCCTGTACAATACAATCTAGCTTACAATTTTCCTCGATATCTTTTAGTTCTAGCAGTTGTTCCAAAGCACAACTGAGAGAAGAGGCACTAATTCAACAACAAGTCGCTTTTTGGCGATATTCTGAGGTCTCATATAGCTATGTCTAATATAAGGCCGGGCACAAAATAAATTACGCGTTTGAGAACTGATCGATATGAACTTGGAATTGAAGGGAGAAATTTCAATTGATAATACATTCATGACTACCGTGCGAGAAAAAACGAAATAATGCTGGCTGCCAATGGAGGTAACATTGTGATCTTACCTCGACAAAATGATATATTCAGTCCTCCTTGTTAAAAAAAAAAAAAGAAGAAGGAAAAACAGGCCATGATTTCATTCTGAAAGCTTGAAGTAGAACATCATACAAGAACATTGTGCATTTTCATCGCTGACAAATACGTCGGGATATCTGTCCCAAAGATCCTGCATGAGGTTCGCTGCAACACAGACATCTATAATTAGGGAGCTTGAACTGAAACGAGGACGGCAACGGCAACGAGAACGCCACATAAGAATAGGTACAATAACTCTGCACGTGCATTTTACATTTTGGTAGATTTCTTAGCCGTCGTCTGCAATGAAATGGACAAAGTTTAGGTTTTCTCGAGAACATGAGCACTTGACGGGAAAGTTCTTTTTCTTTTCCTTACTTTAACGCTGTTCATAGCAATTTAGTCCCTGGATAGTTCGTCAACATTTTCCAAGATAAACAAATTAGAATAATCGCGAGGAAGTTGCAAAAGCGAGAAGCTATATTTTGCAATGATATTTTTATTGCCGTCGCCGTCCTCGTTGCTAAAGCTCCCCATTTGGAAAGGAGGGGACACTTATTGAAGAAAATTCATTTATCAAACTTCTCAATTAAATGGTGTGGCTGTTCCTTTATTAATATAATGAACAAAACAGCAATTTTAACAAGTAGAGATTAATGTATTCACAGCTTATTGCAATAAATCGCCAAAACCGTTTTGGCTGATCATTAGGATCGCTAGAATGCCGTATCTCGAATCATCATAGTGTTTAATAATAACTCTAATGTAGACATTAGTGGCGGGTTTGTCTTTCGATTTAGCATATAACAGTCGTTAAATTCACACTCGGAATTTCATTTTGTAGACAATACGATTGGGGTGGCCTTTATTTGCATTTTGGGGCTGCATGCAGCCATTCACCCAGTTGTCTATACACCATATATTGTCTATGCTACAATTTCGCGTCTGGCTTAATTAGTAAGTTTATGTATATTATGGTTTTAAAAGGACGAATCAGCTAAACAACGGGTAAATTAGATTCATCTGGTTTAGGTATTTGAAGGTTAGTGTCTGTGTAATTAGAATTCTGATGCAATGTCAGGACGGCACATTAGTTCAAGAAATCAACTTAATCAACTTTTCATAACTTAAAAAGTGTTTGCTTTTATTGTACGGAACGTTTTCCTCGGCCATCATTCTGACCTTGGTTGGCGAGTTTCAAATGTTTGATCACACACATACGCAAGAAAAACGTGGCATATCGCACCCACGTTGTGACAGTCGTGTCTGTCGTGTCTACACAAAAGCAGAGTAGAGCAGTTACCGATGTTCACAATACCGATATTTAGCCGGGTAGTATACCTGCAACATAGCTATCGTCAAAACTGATGAAATGACAGTTACAAATCCTGATACCTAGAGAGTGCAAATAAAGGAACAAAACCATATCCTTAGCACAACTGTCAAAGAGGCAGTGTCTTGGAAGAGATGTAATGACTTACAACTCTGGAGAGATCACCAAGCCTTAGAGTTTTGAATGTAGTTGCTGTGGAGAAGCATTTCTGTTTGAATAGGCTAGCCATTAATAATGGTTCCTATGACAGACGGGTTTTTGACTGTAACATCTTTGAGGTGAATCCATTCAAATGAAAGCTAGGAGGCAATACCTTCTTGTGGCGTTGTTAAGTTAAAAATGATTCTACTTAGGACTGAACTGAGTCCAGTTTCTTTGTTTTGAGCGGGATAGTCTTTGTTTCACCGAGTTGCAGAAGCGGCTAAAGATTAAGTTCAAAGGAATTAGCAAACTGCACCGACAAGATAAGTTTTTTAGTACAGGCATTTCACAAGTTGTATAGTTGAGTAACTTTTTAACGCTTTCGGTCGCATTGGCTTGTAAAAGATTGTGTTTTGAAAGACTTTTGTAATTAGAAAATTCTGCGTCTTTCCTTTATATTCTGGGATATATTTGGTTTCCCCTTTTTGTCATCTCCAAGAAGTGAAAGAATACTCGTCGAGTGTGTTGCATTGAGAGACAAATTAAGCCGATCTTTCCCTTTTGTAAGATGTTCTGATTATACTATAATTGAGTTTTGTACGGCGTCTTCCTTCACCGTTGTAAATCTAACACCGGGAATGATGAAAAAATGCGCGTGTTACTGAGTGAGATTTCAAACGAGTTTTAAACAGTTTGTCTAAAGATTTGTTAAATCAGCATTTTGCCTGTAAGAGAAACTGCTTTTATTTTCAATTAGACGTTCAATACATGTGTTCGGAAACTATTAACAGAAACAAGGAAATTTTTCTGAACAGAATGAAAGTTATTCGGCATCCTAGTCGTGCTAATTGCGTGGGTTAATTCCTAGTTTTTTCTGTTTTTGTTATTTTTTTTATTTTTATTTTAAAACAAACAAGTCTCTTCAGCTTCCTGTTTACAAATAGTTTGTATCCTTGATTACCCCACCGTAAAGATGTTTTCCCATGCACGGTTGTGTCCTAATGAAGTGGCGTATGTCGGAGCAGGTAGGCGTGAAATGCTGCCTTTGAACTATGTTTTTGTGCCAGTCGGAACTGGGAAGGGGGCGAAGACGGTGGCGTTTCGGCTCTCATTTGTTTATGTTGGTTGTTCGAAAACGGGAAAGAATTTGAAATAGATATCGATACCGTATTTGGAATCTTCTCAACTTCCAAGGTCACCGCTGTGGTCTTCATTTGTGTCATTTTCACTTCAAAATGATGCTTCTTTCAGGTAGTTGCAGCAGAAAACGGTAAAAATCAAGCAAGGCTGGTTACACTGCGAGGAATATATATATTTAAGCCAATATTTCGGGAGGCAAGCCTTCCTTCATCAGGGTGTTACAAATTATGACCCTAAGCTGAAACGACGTTACAATTTGAAAGAAGTTGTTGATATAATATGATACTATTATCAAAGTAAACAATACAACGGAAAATAAAAAACGTTACAGTTTTAAAATTTGAAAGATACGTAACATGAAAACAACAGGAAAGGTATTATATTTCTTCTTTTCTATTGATACATAAAGGTTCAAGAGTTTGACCTCTATCAATTAAATATGCTTCTCTGGCTTTTCGCACACCATCACGATTAGATTTAGAGATTTCTAGGGGAATTAATTGCATTTCAGTAGCGCTGTGACCGTTAGAGAGAAAATGTTCTGATACTGCAGTGGGTTTAGTTTCAACAGAGGCTGCATGTTCAAGAAACGTTTTGCTTCATTAATTTCTTGTACCCTCATCTCGATTTATGGGTGCGAGCGATGTACGGACCACGATGCTTGGGAACCTGTTTAATGTAATCTACATTCCATAGAGAATGTTTATAGATCTGGGCGTCACGAAGACGGAATAACTCACGAAATTGGCCTCGTTGAAGTCGGACTACTCTTTTGTTTATTTTCTGTTCCAAGATAAAAACGCGATCTAGTGGCAAAGTGATGGAAGAAATGTTTAACGAAAGGTCAAATGGTATGTGTGATACCCTTGAATTTTCAGTAAGCTGTGTCTTGTGACTATTATAAGTCAAACGTGCTCGAGGTGTTTAGATTTAAAACAAGATAGTCTTCCAACACATTAGCCACGCCACGTGAAGAAACCGTTGAGTATTATCGTTAAAAGATCAAAGAAATTAACAATAAAATACCATGCGTATCTTCTGATAATCAATTCACTTTCAAACATTCAATGTTCGTACAGGTAGGCACGCAACGCGTAGAAAATACTTTTTAATGTCAAATGTTCACACGTTCATCACACTAAAATTGAAATTGGACATTAATTTATTCGCTTAATAATTACGTGGACGATAAGAGATTTTATGGCCAAATATGGTTTATTAATGTTTTTCTGAATACGTGAACTTCAATTCAAGTTAATGGTTTTCGGGAAAGATAACAACATTAGTATCGAAAAGCTTTAATTTAGCCTCAAGACGGTAAATAGCTAAAAACAATAAAATAAAAGCAGAAGTGAATAACAGAATGCAAGGGAAGAAGAAAACGGAAGGACTCTCCACCAGTCCTCATCCCTGTCAAAAGTTGCTATGGCAGTTATTCAGAGAACGTCATTTGATTCTCGTCCATGGTGCCGGGACTCTCATCTCATGAAGACAAGATTGATTTCACATTTATGGCATCCCACGAAGCATAATCCTCCTTCTTTTTTTTTCCGCTTTCGATTTCGAAAGATTGATATTTGTTAAACATTCGAAGTCGGCCTTGCTTTCATCTCCCTTTTGTCAATAAAGAGATTCGATGAAACGTGAAGATTTGCTGTTTACCAGAAACTAGCTATTGTCTGTTTTGTTAAAGCAGTTCCATTTTTGGAGAGAAGGGCGTGGTTTCCAGTGTCAAAATCTCCCTACATGGCGAATCCCAAGGAGATAAAAGGCAGGGTAAAACAAATATCTCCTGTTGGAGCCTAGTGTCGATCCTGCTTGCCAACGAAACCGTGATATACCAGCCAGTACAACATGACAAATGCAAAAAGTTTGATGATTTTGTTTCTTTTCGGTTGTTGCGAAGCTGCGCCCTTGGTGTCACCTACTCTGCCGCACCCAACGCAGCAAGGTAATCAGTTCAAGTTTTCCTTCGATTAGAATTCAACCAATTCAATTCAATTGTCTCGAAACGCATTAATAGCAAAGGAAGGAAATGGTTTTATTTTTCTTCAAGTTTGCTCAATTTTCGTCTTTCAAATATCTTTCTTTTTGTGTTGTAAATTGCTCAGATGCAAAAGCTCAAATGGTTCATTTTTACCGGTTTCTCTAAGCGCAGTGTATAAATGTATCTCTGTCTGCGCTATTTAAAAGGGCGTGACTTTGAAACATGTATTTGCCACAGAGGGAGAGGCAGCAGCCTCGAAACGTTTGGCTTCTCATACTGCTGTTGGTACATTTTCACATATTTTCCCAAGTATTAATTTTTAACATCTGTGCTACATAGTTAATCGAAGTTTTACCATGACTTTGAAACTTGGCCAAGTCGACAATTTTGGTCTGTCCAGTGTTGTAAACAGGTTTTGCACGCCTAACCTTCATGAAGAATTAAAATCGCCGAGACACAAGAGAATGTCAGATCAGTTCAGAGTCTTTGCGTTGTACCTCTACAGAATCAAAAAAATTAACGCCATTATATTTTACAGTCATGCACCAATTGTGAAATTAAGCTTAAAGCTCAAAATGTTATTTTATTTCTGTTGTCAATGTAGTTTAGACGTCTTTTAAGCGGGATATCTGAGGGAAGGTTAAACAGCTACACCTTTTCAAATTTCTTCGTCGATTGCATTAAAGTGGCGAATACATTTTTTCGACAACTAAACGTTAGTCTTCTCTTAAAAGTGATGTTTACGGCGCTTTTCAATAATTTTAAGTTCTTTAGGTGGCAAATATACTAGCAGTCTAATTTTCCATAAGTTGCTGGCCGTTTTTGTTCAGTCTTTAATCTGACAGGCCTTTTTCTTGTTGTTAGGGTAGGGTTGGGGGAGGGGCGGAGAAGGCGGGGACGGGGTGTAGCTTAGATTCGGGGCCTGTTCCCCCGTAGCTTTAAGTTAAACCTCCCGTGACGGCTTGTTTGCCGCTGCAACGAGAGAAATGTTCAGAAACGTAAATAAGCTAATGCTCGTGTGTGGCGGAGAGCCAAACAAGCAGCGACTATCGTTAAAAGGGCGACCTTATGGAGAAATGTTGACAGAATGATACTTCAAAGGCTAAACAGCCTTTTAAAATGAATCAAACATTGCAATAGTAAAGTGGTAAATTAAGCACTTAAACTTGAAGGAGCAAAGCACGAAAACATATTATTCGTTTCCAGCTCTCAGCTCCTGCACTGTAGCGGAGGATAGAAAAAGACCCTGCATAGGGAAACTACGTTTCCATGAGATTTGATTCTGAGGGCTACTATCTGTTCTTCATTTCGCCCAGGACGGGATGGTCTTTCCCGTTACACATTTTTCACTCGATTAATGTAGTTTACCCCAACATGACTGCAAAATGTTTCAAACTTTTCTTTCAGTTTTTATATAGGTTGTTTTATCCAACAGTACTTTACTAAAAATTTAACTCTTTCTCCACACGCAATTTGGTCGCCATTTTTGCAATTTCCGGAGGGTAGAAGGTCAAATCGACCCGGCTACTCCAGATAAGGGGTTAACAAGGAGATTTCGCTGGTCCACAACACCGAAGGCTCTATCTTTGTTGTCACGTTCGTCACGCTAGCTGTCGTTTATTTCTAAACGATCAATGCAGCTACAATTCGTTACTTATTAAGTGTGTTTTACGAGCAATTTTCCACCTCAGAAGCCCGCTGCCTGGCATCATAAAGCTGGGTTGATGGGTAGAGGCAAATCTTTGAAAGAAAACAGAGGTGAGAAGCAATTTCACGCGAAGTGGGCCGCCGAAAGTATTCGAGCGAGTGATGACAATTCACGGAGTGAAGTTGTGTTTTTAGCCGTTTTGTGAGTGGATTCCGGGACCTGGCATGGCAATTTTGGCGGGTTTTGACTTGTAAATAATGCAATCGGTGCAATATTTTGCCAGCAGAACCGGGTGGCTCGACACGGTTCTAAAAAATATGTGAAATGGAAATTGGCGGTCTTCCATACTGCTGTAGGCAAGAATATCCCAGAATTCCTTTGGGTCAGAAACGTGAAAGTTATAAACCGTGAGAGCAACTGAAATCAAATAGCGTTAACGACGTCACGCTAAAGAAGTGAGCAAGAAAATGAGGAACAGATTGCAAGAAGTTGAGTCGAAGTTTGCTTCCAATGTAAACTTTTAGCGGCAAGAGGAAAGTTACGTGAATTTTGGTTTTCTCCGAGGGCGTTTTAGGGTTTTGGAAACAGAATAAGCAGTCATATTAAATGAAAATTGGAAGTTTTGTTTAGTTTCCGGGGTGATGAAGTCTAAAGAAGTGATCATTGGCCATAATAATGGTTCATTTCAACCATAGTTTGGAATTTGGGGAAGTTGCGAGCTTTTCAAAGCATCGGTCATCTGTGACCGATATTTTGGTGAGCTGTAGAAAGAGTTAATAGGTGAATTGCTTTATGCGTAGGACTGTATTACTATAATAACATTTTTCTTTAAGCAGAAGACAAAGTCCATCTCAAGAACCACGAGGATCCGCCAGCAGACGAAATCCATCACAAGGATCACGAGGATCCGCTGCTGAACTTGACGCATCTTGAGTACGCAGCAGCTCACTCACACTGTCGCCTCCACTCCTTCCCTGCCAATTTCTCCCTGGTGCGTATGGAACACTTCATCATATCACCCAGGAGCCCTATAAGGTTCGCCTATTGCGCTGGGTCACGTGACAGCCCCTACAGTCTGGACTCCAGAGATAACACCTACGTCACTTATGACGTACTAATACGTCAACTCGCCAACCTGAATGACGTTCCAATCTCCGAAGACCAAAAGAGAAAGTTTAAGAGGGTCTGCTGTGTTCCTGTGGAATACACGAGCTTGCGGGTTGTCTTGGTATCAAAAAAGCGAGTAAAGAATAAGCTCTGGATTGACTCTATTCCGTCCAGATGTGGCTGCCGCTAGATTATTCCTCTCTGGCCTGAAAAAAAAACTTTGACAATTATGTTATGCAGGCAAAACCTTTTTTTACTTTCATTGAAAACTTGAAAAGCAATTTATTGTGAGCTGGAGCTACAAATCATGGTGATTTTTACGAATGTTTATAAACATCTTTAAATTCTGTTCCCTTAATAGTTGATGAATAACTTTTAATACGTGTAGTTTAAAATGTACTTCCTGTAGTTTTCAGTCTTGATTGAGTACATCTGATTACCTATTTTTGATTGATTGATTGATTGATTTTGTTCTACTTTTATATTATTAGGCTCTACTTGGTAAATACGTTGAATAAATCGAAATTGAATTGAATTGATTGAAATTGTCTTGATTGAGTAAACACTTAGAATTTGAGAAAAAAACATTTTTCAAAAGCACAAATTCAAGGGTTGTTCGGATGCGGATTTCATTTTTGATTGCTGGAGGTCAAACTCTTAAACCCTTAGGTAGAAAAGAAGCAATGTAATACCTTTCTTCCTGTTTTCACGGTATCACTTATGTATTTTTTTTATAATTTTAATATTGTCATGGTTTTTATTTTACGTTACATTGTTTGGTTTTTCGGTCTAGTTTACACATAACTATAGTATCTTTATTATATCTGCAACTTATTTCAAGTCGTAACGTTGTTTGCCTTTAGGTCATAATTTGTAACACCCTGACTAAGGGAGGCTGCCTCCGGAGATATTAATTTTTTTAAAATATTCTTTTTAAGATATATTCTTCGACGTGTAACTAATTACCAGGGGCTTGTTCGAGGGTGGTGTTTCTGGTATTTGTGCTGTCGAGTGTGGCGATTCAACGGGGAGGACCCTTTTTTTAGCAAAAATTTAAGGTAGCCGTTGAGCATCAAAAGAGGTTCGACTTTCAATACGCACCAAATGCTCTTAAAATGAAAGTCCAAAAAATGTCAAAGTTTTGAGCATTACACGGGATGATCGTCATTCGGCAAATTGAAGTTTTTAAAAGTGGTTAAATATGATGAAACTTTCACAAGTGATTTGCGCCCGAGACATTTCTTGAGCTGCAAATCTCCTCTTTAAACAGATCAAAAATTACACCATACCTTTCTTTACAAAAATACTTTTTAATCGAAGCTATGGAATAAAAAAAAAAATTACTACACCGCATATTTAGAGTAAAAACAAGTCCACCTTGACTCGGTCCTGCAAATAGATAGACTACTACTACTGTACTACGTCAGAAATACTTATTTAACCGCCTTGAAATTCTACATCAGGCGCATAACTTACTATGGCTACTGTCTCCGTTATACAAAAATACTGCAAAAATAAGTTTTGCAAATGACTTCCTTTTTCAGTTTTGTTCATTAAATATCTTTTTGCAGTCAATGCAAATAAATAATACAAAACTACAAAGCGCTATTCTAACTAAACTTTACGAAATGTTTACTTTTTTGCTTTCTTGTTTGCTGATTTGCCCATAGCGGACTGCAGTTTTCTCTCTGCTTCCTGTTTCCTCTCGCTCTCTGGTTTGCTCGCGTGCTGTTCTAACTGAGCTTGTTTTTCCTCCAGTATTTTCTTGAACAAGTTCAGTCGCTCTAAACAGTTGCTCTTTTGCAGCTCTGTGGACTCAAGCGAAGCCTTTGCGGTCGTGATCTTGGTGGTGGTTTCACGGACGCATTCTTGTGTTGCGCATGCTCCGTGCTTCCCTCCGCTGACTCCCTGAGGAGGTCTGTTTGAGCCAGCAGTTCTTGCTCGAGCTCACGCAGGTTTGTGGTGATCTCTACAGATTGCCTGGACAGCTGTGCGATATCTTGGTTCAACGCGTCTACAGTGTCCTCTATATCATCTACTTGAACCTACGAAGATAAAAGTGAGAATGAAGATATAAACTTCATATATTTGCACTGCAGATTAAAGAATGAACATGCTAATGATCATCGCAGTTATGAACACTACTTAAGCAGTGGTGAAAATAAAGCCAGAAAAAAATTCAGACTTGTATTCAAACCCACGACCTCTGCGATACTGGAACTATGTTCCCTACACTTTTCTATAAGTGTGTGAGTTCTGTGAGAATGAATCCATGAAAATCATATATTTGAACTGCAGATTAAAGTATGAACATGCGAATGATCATCGCAGTTATGAACATTACTTAAGCAGTACGGAAAATAAAGCCTGAAAAAAATTAGGCTTGTGCGGGGAATCGAGCCCATGACCCTGCGATACCGGTGCAAATTTTTGCTGGCATTCAATTTTGCTGATTGCCGTTTTATTGCATCTGCAGTGGCTCCGACTACTTCTTGCTTCCTGTTACGATCCGCTCATTCACACAAAAACTCAACAGTTTTCTGTTCACCCAAGCATCAAGATCTATGTGATTCAGAAAGCTCTAGTGAGATCACCCGCTAACCTAAAAACATTATTCGGAGGTAAGCGACGAAAAACACACATCTAGCGTCGCTGGACGAAAAAAGGCACGTAAGCTCTTGGCTCGATGACACAAACAACTATTTTTTTCTGAATGGTTAGAAAACCTACGAAACCTTGCAGCCAAAGCAGAACCAAAATCACGACAATTATTTTCGGAAATGAAACGAAAACCATGACGGTACGACTGAACTCAACAGAAGCAGTAGCATTCATGTGTGACATACCTGCAGGAACGTCTTGTAAAGGTCTTCATCCTCCGTTGGCCAAACAGAAGGTGATTTTCTAGAGATTGGTTAGCCAGTAGCAGTGCGTGATGTGGCCATGGTGTGAGAGATCTGTCGTGACACACCGCGTGAGATGAAATTACCGCGTGACTGAGCATAGCGTTATATCGGTCGTTCTTTAACCTGCGGTCCTTGAAGTTCGTGTAGTCTCTTGTCAATGAACTCCTCTGTCCCTTGTAAGCGTGCTTGAGTAGCCTTGTCTTCCACATCACCCAGGAAAGATCGCAGCTTGGAGTCAACGGCAAAGTTGCTATACTTGGACAATCGCTCTACGATTGCCTCACTTGTAAAATGGACGCCATCTTTGTTAGCTCCACGCAGCAGTTTCGCATCCAGCAGTCCTTCAACAACGTTGGACTTATCAGCTCCCGTATGAGCGTCACCAAATACGGACTCCAATAACATCCGGCTTGCGCTCTCCAGATCATCATATGCCGGAAGTGACGACAGCGTGCGCGCAAGCGCAGAGGAGCGCCTGTAACGTGCGAAGAACAAGTCATCGCACAAGATGGCGAGGGCGTGATGGAACTCTTTAGGGAAGCCCGGATGGGGATCGTCACGCAAGTCACCACAAGCGATGTGTGACAAACAGTTGCGATACGCGTTCCTCTGGAGGTGCGTGTTAGGAGGCAGTTTGTCGGCGAGCAAGAGCGTGACCGGAAGATGGTGGCAATGGACCGCTAACAGATCCACAATGAAGGTTATTTATTTATTTGTCACATCTTTGTCATTTGAACTTCAAGAAGGCTCTAATTTATAGCATTTACAATATCTCCTACTTTAAAGCACCAGTTCTGATTTTTATTCTGATTTATATTCTTATTCAGTCTCTCTTAAGAAAAAGTAGTCGCCTTACCCTTGAAACTCGTTACGACTGATCATTCTTGATGGACCCTCCACGTTACTGGAGAATTGTTTCTGCCTGCATGCGGTTGGTGATTTACTTATTAAGCATAAAGCCTGTTGTGGGTGCAAAGACGAAAAGAACCTGTGACTTTAAACTTCACGGTAGCCCTGTGAAATTACCTTAGCCTGCCGCTTAGCGTCGCGTCTTTTCTTTAGTCTTTCCTCCAGGGAGCTTTGCATTCTAATTCTGTCGGCATCCATCTCATTCATCAGCTTTGCCAAGTCTTTACTATGTTCTTTCAAGATGGCCTCCTGGTCTTCCTTGGACGCTCCGTGTTTGCTCATTTTCTCGATTTCTTGCTTGACTTTGGCCTTCTTTTCTTTCAGCAGTGCTTCTTTGCGAGCGTTCGGAGCGAGGATCGCCTTCTCATTCTTCTTCTGCTCCACCTCAGCTTCTTCTTCCAGCTGTTTGTCGAAGACAGCCAGCTCCTCTTCCAGCTTCCGCTGCTGCTCAGCTTCAAAAGCTAAAGAAAGCAAAAAAAACAACAACAACAAACAAACAAACAAACAAACAAACAAAAAACAAAACAAAACAAAACAAAAACGATTTTAGTATTTAGTTAACTTTATCACTTAGCAACATTAAAGATGGTAGCCGTCTGCGGGACTTGACTCAGTCATGTGCATGAAGTCACCCAACTGCGCGGAAGGACGTGGGATCGACTCACATGGCGGGGTAAGAAATTGATTGGTTGGGAAACAGTCTATCAAACCATAAGCGTCTCGGTAGTTAAAGTGTACGGGACTAGCAAGTCTCTTTCAGTTTGCCTTGAAGGAGAGCTAAGGAGTTTCTTATTTCTTTTGCTACGCTATGAAGCACACGGGCTCTCAGAAAAAAGATGCTTTACGCTCGGGACAAATTTAACACTTTTATGTAAACAAGCTCTACAGTTACACCTTTAATTTGTCTCAATGACAGTTTGTATTTGACAAGTGTTGCTGTCGACCACTCACCAAATGATGGGCCGGGAAAAAAACTCACAAAAAAATCAAACAAACCTTCATTTTCCTGTCGGAGCTTCTCTTCGTTCTCCAACCGCTGTTCATCCAATTTCTGCTTCACTACTTCAAGTTCTCGCGCCGCTGCCAGGGCCTTCTCCACAGACCGTCTATGTTCCTCGGCTTGTTCTGGGGTCAGCTCATTCAGCGCGTCAGCATATTCCTAAGGGAGGGGACAGAGTGAACAAAAATGTCACTGACAGCGATATGAGACACTCGGTATAGTAGGATTCAGCGATTTCATGAAATCGAATTCGCCAACTAACTTATGTTGCGGCTAAATATATTACTGACTTCACGGTACAGTATTTTGAAAGATACCCTTTTTCTATACACGCATACTCGGAAAAAAATTCCGAGTTCTTCCAACAAAAGTCGAGCCTACGATCTTTGGATTACCAGTTCGGATGCTCTACCACTGGGCTACAGAAGACTCGTGGGAGCTGGGCCATGGATCCCCCTTCGAAAGATTTTTTTAAGGAAAGAAGGTTGAATTGGGTGTTGTTTCTTCAAAACTGTCAAAATACATGAGTTTGTCGCATACGTTGTTTCCATCAAAAATTTTAAATGCCTGCGGAGTACAATTTGGGATTACTTGAACGGCTCGTAACCAACCAGAATTGCCTGAGGGCCTCTGTTCACAGGAATAAACTCATCCCGGGATGAGTTTCACCTCGGTGTCTGGTTAAGTACCGCTTGGTGTTTGCATGAATCCGCGGTGACAGTTGTTCATCCCAGGAACATCAAAAATCACACTGGTAGAGTTATGTAAGTCAAACTCTACCAACCAAGGATCGGTAGACGTATGTGGTAGTAAGGGAGTGCAGTTCAAGTATCAAACTCTGAAAAAAGACATTGCAGAGATAACCAGTGTCCGTAAAGTGGGGTTGACGATATATATGAGAGTTTGTCACTCGGGACACAGAAAAGTGTCCGTTGTCCGTACTAACCGGTGTCCGTATTAAGCGGGTTAATTTAGTGAAAATGTATGAGCTTTTTGTCGGGACAAACGATACTGTCTGTAATATGCGAGTGTCCGTATTCAGTAGGTGTCCGTAGAGCGGAGTTCCACTGTATAGGATATAGCTACATTGTAGCCTGGAGCCAGCGTGTCTTCACATAAACCTGACACGTGACTCTCGGACGCTTTTCTTTTGCATGCAAAAACAGGTTATTCCGGTGGTAAATCAAATGGAACAGACTTTTCCACTGGAAATTAAACGGAAAAAAAAAAGAAAAGAAATACCTTCCGAGGTATACCTCTTTTTTCGTTTTCACCGGAATGATCGAAAAATCCTGTACCATCTTCGACGTCCCACTAGTTCCATGCTCGTTGAAAACGCGTGGTTTGGTGCTGTTTTTGTTAGTACCCAGTCTCTTAAAGAGTAACTCAGTGCAAAAGGAACAAGCTCTTGCCCTTCCATTTTGATTGAGGAAATTTGTCCTTTTCCTTTCAACAGAAAATTCTTTCTGGCTTATCCATGCAAAAGGAAAGCGCCCCTGCTGTAGTGACCTAGCTCCTACAAGTCTAGACACGTACCTTAATTAGTCGTAAAGCGCATAACAAAGTTAAAGTTCAAGTTTCAAGTTCATTTCAACTCTTTTACAAGTCGATAATTCTTGGTGGACTGGGCCGCAAATAGCTTTACAGCTAATCAAGGCGGACCAGTCCTTAAGTATTACTATTATAAATATAAATATTGTTATTAATATTATTACTGATTCGTCTTACGATTACATTAAACAGAATCAAAAATCGCTTAACAACATGTAAATATTACTGTTTAGGTAGAATCTAAAGGGGAAAGCTAGAGACTAAAACTTGACTTCATTCGGAAATTTAATTTTTCATCATGTCAATTAAGGTATCTATCTCGACATATGAGTTTTCAGATTCTAGTATTTCAATTAGTTTTGTTCTTATAGGAGGAAGGAAATATGCTCCAGGATTTTTATTTGAGGGTTATTTTGCCAAGCGTGAATTATGGCCTTCTTTTATGGGGTGCTTGCTGCAACACTGATATTCTTAATTCCTTAGAAAAGCTGCATTGTAGAGCGGCTAGAATTATTGTAAATAAATCTACCGCGAGTTAAGGCATCTCATGTTGTTTTGGAAGGTGGAAAGTGGTTCACCATTCGTTTTTACAATAAACTAGTTGTTTTAAATTCATTCATAAGGCTTATAATGGGAGGCTGCCTATCATCCTAAGTATACTTCACAACTTAATGTGATCAGTGTGAATGATATATGAAATGAATCATATATGAACTGCGGAAATGAAATCAAATGAAGAATGATCCTCGTAGTTGTGAACGCAATTTATGCAATTGCGAAAAGAAGCCTGAAAAAAATTCAGGACTTCAACGGGGTTTGAACCCGTGACCTCGCGATTACCGGTGCGATGCTCTAACCAACTGAGCTATGAAGCCACTGACGTTGGGAGCAGGTCAATTGTGGGTTCATATGTTCCCGTGAAAGAAATGAGTGTGAATGATATATGAAATGAATCATATATGAACTGCGGAAATGAAATCAAATGAAGAATGATCCTCGCAGTTGTGAACGCAATTTATGCAATTGCGAAAAGAAGCCTGAAAAAAATATGATATATGAATGATATATGATTCATTTCATATATCATTCACACTCATTTCTTTCACGGGAACATATGAACTCACAATTGACCTGCTCCCAACGTCAGTGGCTTCATAGCTCAGTTGGTTAGGGCATCGCACCGGTAATCGCGAGGTCACGGGTTCAAACGCCGTTGAAGTCCTGAATTTTTTTCAGGCTTCTTTTCGCAATTGCATAAATTGCGTTCACAACTGCGAGGATCATTCTTCATTTGATTTCATTTCCGCAGTTCATATATGATTCATTTCATATATCATTCACACTCATTTCTTTCACGGGAACATATGAACCCACAATTGACCTGCTCCCAACGTCAGTGGCTTCATAGCTCAGTTGGTTAGAGCATCGCACCGGTAATCGCGAGGTCACGGGTTCAAACCTCGTTGAAGTCCTGAATTTTTTTTCAGGCTTCTTTTCGCAATTGCATAAATTGCGTTCACAACTGCGAGGATCATTCTTCATTTGATTAATGTGATCTAGTAAGCTGAAGCCACTACAAAAGCTTACTTCAGCTTACTTGATCACATTAAGTTGTAAAGTATCCTTGTCACTTCAGCCACATCCCACAAGCTTTACGTTTTCATTGCTTGTTTTATTGATATGTGGGTACTTGAGCCCGAGCATTAGCTATGCCATGCTGATGAGGCCTAACAAAGCCGAAACAGCTGTCCATAGCTGCTAATGCTTGGGCTCAATCTTTGCTTTGGTAGATTTAAGGGGTAATTCCCGCTACCTTGTGGCCTTAGTGCCCTTTAGAGTGGCTTCAGCTTACTTGATCACATTAATTTGTGAAGTATCCTTGTCACTCCAGCCACATCCCACAAGCTTTGCGTTATCATCCTAAGTAACTGTATGCACTTTAAAATGGGCGCGCTCGCGATGCAAAACTTTTCCTTTCATTCAAAACACTGACAAAATATCGGGCCCTAAGCGATCTATTAAGATCACTGCTCGTTTCACGTGTACCTCCGCAAATATTATCTATTGCATAACCTGTACATTATGCAAAAAGTTATAGATCAGCGAAACAGGAAGACGACTAGGTGACCGATTCTGAGAACATCTTCGTGATGTTGAGAAAGATGACAAAGATGCACCCAAAGCAGTCGCTCGGCATTTTAATCTCCCTTGAAACTCCAAACAACACACGTCGATCCCCGGTCTTTCCTTACATCAAGGTACCACGTAAAGCCGTAAAAATCTCCAGCAAAAATTGATCTTTCAAATCGGCACTCTTAATCCCCCCGGTATCAACAAGCGCTTTTCATTCAATTAATTTATTTCTGTTTTTTACGTTACCATGTTACCACCAATAACTTAGCTCCATTTTCTGTATATAAACCATACACAACCCACAATTCCTCGATTCGCTCCGACGAAATGGCCAACACTCGAGAAACGAAGGAAAGTTGCACGACTCACAATGATGTTTAAAGTAGTTTCTGGTCTATCAGCTATACAATTTCCACCCTATATAATTATTATTTAAAGGAGACAGGGCAATAGGCAATTCCACCCTAAGAAATCCATTCAAGTTGGTGCTAAGAGAAACAAATACCAACATAGTTTTATTGCACGTACAATCAGAGACTGGAACTCCTTACCAAATAGTATCATTGAAAAGCAGTCACCAGAAGCTTTAAAAGAGGCCGTCATGTGCCATCTTTAAAAACGCTGACGTTTTAACTTAATACTCGCACCATAATTGTATTAATTTATTTATATTTTTTTGATAAGCACGTGCACATCTGCACATCTGCCGTGATGGGATATACCCTTTGCAGATTATACGATTAGAATAGATGGTTCCACGGTTATTGGCGCCATATTAACTGGGGGGCAAACGCGGCTAAAATTACAGTAAATGTATGGGATTTTGACCGACTTTGAACCGCTGTAACGCCGCTAGAAAGAGACGGATTTCCAACATTTGCCACTACTTTTAACGGTTTTATTGATATCGTTCATTCAACAGAAAATAAGGCCATTAACGAAGGTACGTATATTAGAATTATAAATCTTCTCATGTGGCTTCTAAATTCGCGGTAATTTGCATAATCTTGATTAGAGAGGTTTGTATGAAATCTTAAAAATTCGTTTACGGTCGTTGTAGCCTGAATCTGTTCTTTATACTTCATGAAAATAATGTCAGTACAAATGTCTTTTGAAAGACATTTTCGCTGCGAAAATCCGCTTCTTGGTAGCGGTATTACAGTGGTTCAAAGTCGGTCAAAATCCCATTACATTTACTGGAATTTTAGCCGCGTTTGCCCCCCAGTTAAAATGGCGCCAATAACCGTGGAACCATCTATTAGAATTAGAATTAAACGAAGGGCTAACGCTCGAAACGTCAGCTAATGGAATCCCTGTACGGTGGTCAATTTACATTATCACTCCGTTGACATAACAAATTTTCGTGTTTCACTCCCTCGCCGACGCAGCACCACAGTTTCTTTAGAAACTAATCCCCTTTATTCATTATATATAACAATTGTTCTTGCAGATCGTTAATGACTGGAGCACTCAGATCTTTGCCGTTTACTTCACTGGGATAATATGGCAACTGTAAAAGATCAAAGTGATAAAATTAATTGATAATTAAATGCTCAGATTTCTGAAAAAGCAAAAATATGAGACTACAGCTGTACCATCTGGTGGCACTATTACGCTTCCATCTACAGCAGCCATTAAGATAGCACATTAAAGTTAAAAAGCATGTTTCTTTACCCTGCATATAATTTTTCTTCTGCTGAGGCCCTGCCAGAGGGAGGTCCCATGTCACTTGTCTGGATTTTAAAATCTCTATAGTCGGTGTTTAAATCGCTAATTCTCAGCCTTGATCTCACTGTTGGAATTTTGCCGGGAATGATGTCTCTTGTCGGGATTTCATTTCATGTGCTGTCACTACTTTTTGGGCCATGTCGCTTGTCGGAATATACCCTGGCAGGGCGTCAATGTTCGAATTCTCTTTTTAAATTTATATTTGGGCAAATTACAAAGATTAGTTAGTATCTCATTCCACAATTTTGCACCAATTCTCAAGAAAGCATATTTTTTAATTTTAGGATTTGATTTTTTTATGTAAAAATTACGGGATGTTGAGAATCTGGTGTTGTATGAATGAACATGAGAAGTGGGAAGAAACAAGTCTTGAATGTTAGAGGGTGCATTGTTTCTGAAATTAGCTGATAATAAAGAAAGTTAAGTGGTAAAATCTTCATGATTGTTTCAAAAAGCAATTACTGTATGAAATACTAATTTGGTGACATGTGATGAAAGTCAGCCTTACCCAAGAAGCCCTCTTCCACTCCATGTGTTTGGAGTAAGAGACAACATCTGTGTTCTATCTTCTCTTTCAATAGTAACACTCACTGGGATCTGGTAGAACAAAAATGGTAACAAGCCTAAATGAATATGAATGGTTTAGACTGTGACTGGCTGAAATCATTGCTTTTACAAATAAAATATATTACCCCTTTACTGTGCTGAACTAAGGAAGCAATGTCTTGAAGATCATGAAAGTTGTCACCAGTGATGGAGCCAAATTTTAGAATGTGATCACCAACCTTCAAATCTCGCAAAATGAAAATGGATAGGACAATAATAATCAACAGTCTGTTAGTCTGATCTCAGTTAGTTTATCTCCTTATGTAAAAGTCCTCCATGTGTTTGTTAGCCTCCAATGCAGACTGAACTGCCACTCCCATTCACCAGAGGGTAGCCTTTGTTTTAAGGAAACCAATCAGTATCTGCCTATTGTATAACAAATAACCAACAATGAGCTGCTTAAGAATGGAAACTGACACCAGTGGATTAATTTCCACCAAATGATGCACATGCATCATTTGGGAAAATAATCCCGGGGTCAAAGTCCTCTTTTTCACAAATTGGAAGACAAGCTAATTGACCGGCTAACCACAGGTGAATGGAAATGGCAATCAGTTGAGCAGATGTTTGTGGGGAAGGAATGAGTGACAAGTCCAAAGACATGTGTAAAAGGTCAGTGATTTCCTTTATTCTCAAAACCTGTTTACTGCGCAGTATGTCAGTATTGTGGGGAGAAATTAAACTACGATCATGCTTACTGCTTGTGATGATGGGAATCCTTCAGTGACTGAGTCAACTCTGAGAAAGGCCTTTTATTTAGATGAAATATCTGAAACCAAGATGATGTACATAAATAAAGGCACAAACCACAAACACGCCCCCCCCCCCCCAAAAAAAAAACAATGTTTTTAGAATTTCCCTCTGTATAACCATATTTTTGCTAATTATTTATTTATTTATTTATTTATGTATTTATTTATTTATTTATTTATTTATTTATTTATTTATTTATTTATCATATCAGTCCTAATTAAATACTGAATATCAAGCAAAAGGACTGCCTTAAAGCCTGGTTTTCATATGTCGGGAAAATCCCAGACGGTCGGGGATTTCACTAGTATTTCCCGACTGTCCCAGATTTGTGCCGAGAAAACGAAAACCACAGAAATCTGGGATGTAGCAACAAAATAGAAACCTTCCCGATTTTCCCGATTTGTCCCCGACCATCCCAGAAGATCAGGGATGTCTACGATCTCCAGTTTTCATTAATCGGCATAATCTGGGATGGTCGGGAAACAGTGAAATCTCCGTCTGTCTGGGATTTTCCCCACATATGAAAACCAGGCTTAAATGTTAAGAAGGTCGTAATAAAACTAAATAATAATTTTGCAAGATGTGGTTCTCAAACTTGGCCAATTTACTAATTTTTAGGTGCTCTTTCTAGCAGTGTTGATTGATTTTTGTTTCTTGGTCAGAATCAAAAGTTTAAAAAAAAACCTTGGGAGGATCTATTAAAATACAAGGGATCTTAGAAATTTGTGATGCTGATACAAACCTTTTATTGTTTTCTTGTCTTGGGTTTGTTTTTCATTCTCTTTCTTTTCTTGTGCTTGGGCGTGAACTTCATGAATACCTTTTTTGATCTCTTTCATTAACAATATGTGGTCAGTTTGTAAACCTAAGATTTTCGATAAAGAAAGAGGAATCAGTCAGCAAAAATTGAAAAGTACATCCCCATTCATAATTGCCTGGTCTTATAAAATCAAACAAATAGAATTAGAGGGAAATGTGCCCTAAAATATTTTCTTACAAATTATTCGATTTCTTGCCACACGCACGGCGTAAACATCAATGTCCGACCGAGGATAAATTTCTTCGTCGATCAACTTCTCATGCATCCCAACTCCTTTTTGCTGGAAACAGATTCCAAAAACAACAATTTGAATCACGCATGTGAGCAAACGTACAGAGCATGAACTTAAGCTTACTCTTGATAATGGCTTACAGAGTCTAAGACCTCTTGAAACTCCTTGATTTCCTTCTCAATTGCATCTTTCGTGGCCATCAATTCCTTCACTGTTTTCATAGAAACGTCCGCCATCTTGAAAATAAACAGTCAGCTGTTGAACGTGCGGGCTCAAAGTATAAACCCCAGTTCTCTCTGTGTGCATATGAAAGTGAGGAGACAAAAAATATAAACATGGCTACTACCGTGATGTAGTTTCCACTGCAAAAATTTTCGTTAGTAGTCATCTTTTGGGATAGATAAAGGAAGAGTATTAAAGAATGGAAGGTGAAGCTCGCCGAGGCGCCGATTCCGGGGCTGATAACGCTTCTATGGGCTACATGTTGACTGTAGGAATAATGGAAGAAGTTCTCGAAAAACTCAAATTGCTTGACTACGAGACAGATTTCTGCAAGAAATGGTGCTTTAGACCTTTGTCAAGGTGAGACATGTTCATCTCTATCATGAAATAAATGTATTTGGAATGAAATTATTATAGAGGCCACCAATTTTGTCAGAGACTTGCTGAAAAGTGATGATAAAAACAAAATTGGTGAATGCTTTTAAGTCCCGGCTACACGTTCAAACGTTGTTATAAAACATTTGTTGGATGAACAATGTTAGAACATGTAGCATGCATGTTTGATCACGTTTGTTCAACATTTTTTGTTGGAAGAATGTTTTGATTTTGATCAAACATTTTCTCCAACATACAACAAAAGTTGAAGCGTGTAGCCGCCCTTTAAACAATGTTTTATTGCAAAGACCAATCAGAGTTAAGGGCCCAGTCTCCAATCCGAAAGCCTAATGGCAGAGGTGGAAATTGTTGAAGTCAGAACCCCGAAGCGACATGTTTCCAACAATGTTACAGTATATGCGTATCCAACATTGTTAGAAGCGTTCTTACAACAATGTTGGGACGTGTTCTTCTAACAATGTTAGAACGTGTAGCCGGGGCTTTAAGCTATTAAATGGCAACCATAGTTAATTTTGACAGCCTTTGTGCATGATTTTGATGAGTGCAGATGACGAATTTCCTGCTTTTCTCTTTATCACCACATAGATTTAACACTTATCCTTTGAAATAGTATGGAATAACAATCTATCAATGTTCTGCAACACTGAGCAGGATAATTGTTTTATTGCTCTGTACTGCAGCAGAGTTTACTGAGTTCCTTGCACAAACAGCTGTATAAGCACAGGCAACCCAGACATACTGTATGTGTAATTTTAAGCTTAATGTTCTGCATATAGTCAAAAATATTGATGTAAAAGTTCAAAAATAAATATTGTTTCAATTTAATATCACTATGTGTTTGCTGTGTTGCTCAATAACTGGTCTATTTTGCAGTGCTTCTGGCCTGTTCGCCTGCTTTCATAACCGCTTGGGAGCCATTATTCTTACACCTATATTCACGGTTCAAAAAGTGTCTAAAAATTCGAAATACTCTAAAGAAAAGCTTACTTACCTTTAGCTGAAAGCTTCCTTGAGTGTCCTGGCCAGTTTAAATAGCGATTTTTCGCTTTTTGTTACCAGACGGATCTTCCACTAAAGAAGAATTGAAGGCAGGCTAGACCAAAACCGACCATCTCCACGCGAAGCTCCATAAATTCTCTAATAATCGTCGGATTCGCTCCAAATTGCGATCAGCTGAACGGCGGTTAATGTGACTTCCTGTATATTGCTCCCTGGCTTTCAAAACCCATCGCAAGTGCACAAGCATCGCTCAATTTTCAGAATTTACCTGACCTTTTCCCTTCGTCAGGCATTGCATTATCGACGGTTTTACTACGCGATTTGAATATCCAAACTTAGCGACCGCGTCCCTTCGACAAAATGGCACTAGCCGAGGGAGGGACGATACTATTGGCACTCGACCAATCTATTGGTCCCTCCCTCGCCTAGTGCATTTTGTCGAGGGGACGGGTCGCTAAGCTTGGATATTCAAATCGTGTAGTAAAACCGTCGATAATGCAGTGCCTGACGAAGGGACAAGGTCAGGTAAATGCTAAAAAATGAGCGATGCTTGTGCACTTGCGATGGGTTTTGAAAGCCAGGGAGCAATATACAGGAAGCCACATTAACCGCCGTTCAGCTGATCGCAATTTGGAGCGAATCCGACGATTATTAGAGAATTTATGGAGCTTCGCGTGGAGATGGTCGGTTTTGGTCTAGCCTGCCTTCAATTCTTCTTTAGTGGAAGATCCGTCTGGTAACAAAAAGCGAAAAATCGCTATTTAAACTGGCCAGGACACTCAAGGAAGCTTTCAGCTAAAGGTAAGTAAGCTTTTCTTTAGAGTATTTCGAATTTTTAGACACTTTTTGAACCGTGAATATAGGTGTAAGAATAATGGCTCCCAAGCGGTTATGAAAGCAGGCGAACAGGCCAGAAGCACCGCAAAATAGACCAGTTATTGAGCAACACAACAAACACATAGTGATATTAAATTGAAACAATATTTATTTTTGAACTTTTACATCAATATTTTGACTATATGCAGAACATTAAGCTTATAATTGCACATACAGTATGTCTGGGCTGCCTGTGGTATAAGCTGCCATTTTTCACCTGGATAGTTTTTACACAAAATTAATATATAGATTTAGCCAAGCCTAACAGTGGAGCTCCTGATTACAATAAGTTAACCTGGCTTGAGCCTGCGATCCAATCAAAAACCAGTAACTGGGCAGAGGTCAACTTAAACAAAAACTCACTGACCTCGATGAGCTGTCAACTTGAGCATGGTCATGTTATACTGGTCAGGGATACCTTGTTTTGACAGTCGTCAATAATTGACCATAACATGGATATCAAAATTAATATCAAAGATGTACACTGTAAACTAACTAAGAGGCTGCATGTCTTGGTCAACCTATTAGCTGGAGTATGGCTGCCATGTTGCGAGACTTCATGGTGCATACACGCCCACAAGCATTATACCACTTGTCATGATGACCATGAGAAAAACAATTCATGGGCTTTCATGGGTTCCTATGAGTATGGTGCTCTGCTTGGTGACAATTCAGGCTGCTATGAATAGGAGGGGATCTCAAAAAGGGTTTTAGAGAAAATGTAAAGCTAAAATGGAATTTCCAGTGGAATTACTGGGGTAGTGGGAGGGTGGAGAACTATATTTCATGGAAGGGTCATGGATATTAGGGAGTTAAAGCCCAGAAGTCAGTGATACACCCAGCTAAAGTTTGATATCCAGAAGTTAATGTTGAGGGGTTTAAGGTCTGGTTGGTGTTCTAGTTTTAGTGGCCCATGCAGTAAGATTTTATATAATAATTATTAATTAACTCAAAGCAGCAATAACTGTATGCATACGACAGGCTCTAAGGTTTGCTGTCAGTAGTTAATGCTGGTTTGTTGTGGGTTTACCCTGGCAACAGTGTGTTCTTGGTGAAACTGTTGGGGCTCAATTTTATCCTTGGTGCAATTTTTATTTTCCTTTGTTTTGTACTCATAATCATACATTGCCATACACAAGAACAAAAGAAAATAAAAATTGAACCAAACATAAAATTGAGCTACAACAAAACCAATAATATTGAGACAATAATGAGTAATGTGTCTTGCCCAAGGGAGCAACACAATAACACAATAAGGTTAAATACAATATCACAATAAGGTTAAAGATGATGAGTAACATATTTTGTCTAAATTATTTATGGGCAATACAATAAGGATAAAACCAACTTAAGCTCCAACCTTCCCTTCAATCTTCTGACTGATCACCTGAATTTGCAACTTTAATACACGAGCTAACTGCAACACCATGATGATACTGTGAGATCTGTGAAACTGGATTTAAATTTTGCAAGCTGCATAACTTTTGAAATACCATTTACCACACCTATGTTTGATTTTTTTGGTTACTGGTAACATATAATTGCCAGTAACCTCCATGTCTTCGACTGCATTAGGTAGTCTGTAAGTTTTCAGAGGGATCTTCCAAATTGAGAGCGAAAACATTTGGAATTCTCTAGACATTTACCTGACTTCTTTTATTCGATTTTCTCCGCTGAAATGTTGTGTTCTAAACTAGATATCTATCTTTTACAGTAAACAGTTTTTAGAATCACATTTGAACAAGAAACACCAAGTAAAAATAGCCAGTTTTATGATAAATATGACATCTATCAAGATAATGTCCTTCACAGCCATTATTTGGGTCATCATGCAACGCTCCTCCCCACTAATGGCTGCTCACTCGAGCTTTGTATTCCTTTCCCTCAAACTGACCAATAAGGAGCAGGCTTCTATTTTCTACATGTAGAAACCTGGTCTTAGTCCTCGTCTTGTTGTGTTTTTGGTGGCAAATAAAACAAGAAATATGATTGGCGCAGCTGCCAAGAATTACATGCATTTTATTGGTTCTCAGAAATAGAGGGAAAGGAATGCAGAGCTTGAGTGAGCAGCTGTTAGTGGGGAGGAGTGTTACAAAATTTTTTTTTTTTTTTTTTTTTTGATGGCACTACAAGAACACATTTTTATTCACAAGTCCACTGAATGGATAATTTACAAATAACATTTCAAGCACATGCTGAAGATCAGCTGACACCACTTTTTATTCATGCACTGATCACGTGCTATTGTATCTGGTGAGGGCAACAACTGCGGAATTATATCCCGGTCAGGTTACATTTGAATTTGATCAGGAGTACATGACCAAGAGTCAACCAATCACAGTGCTTGTTTTGTTGAGTGAAAGAGGAGTGTTACATGACGACCCTAATAACAGCTGTGAAGGAGACTACTATGAAGATTGATCAAAATGACTTTGGTGAAACTGCTGACCAAATGCAGGCAAAATATTTGACACTACAGACTCTGTATTTTCCTTTCCCATGTGCTCGCTCATATCCGCTCGACTGCTCGATGAACAATTTTACTGAAAATCACATTTTGCCCATTGTTTGCCGTCTCCTTGTGTGATCTCATTACCAGTAACAACATGTCCTCTTCAAGGCCTTTTGTTGATCAGTGCTGTTTGTATTATTCCATTGTCAAACACTTCTTTGCTATCCCAACCAATCCAGGAGAGCAGTTCTTTACCTTTACATCATTAGCTGCATGGCTTATTACATGCTGTGGAAAGAACTTTGAGCAGCCACAAGAGGTTTGTGTTTCATAAAAATTAAATAAATGTTGTTTTATAACAGAAATGAAACGGGATGGGAAGCTGAGAGAAATGGGAAGAAGAGAGGAAAAGTTGAACATTATGAAACAACAGAGCCAATGAACTCAGAAGATTAATGAACCACTCATGGGTATATGGCAGGGCTGTCATTAAGTTTTGAAGCAGGTGCAACATGAAATTTGTCACCCATGACAGCTGATCTTGCTCCTTCAACATTGTTTATTGTAACAGGTGTTAAGGGTTACGGCCCCTAGTGACAGCCCTGTATGGTTTTGATTCCTTAAACCAGGAAATACAAAGGATTGGAAATGGGGACATCCAGATCTTGCCACCTTTTGCTCCCTCCCTCCCACCCAACATACAGATAAAAAATTATTTCTCTGTTGTTCTCAGTTTGTAGTGAATTAAAACTTCATTTTTTTTCCTTTCAGTATGATAACCCAAGTGCAACTGTATCAAGCATTTTAGATGAGTTGAAGATAATGGTGAGATAACCCTGTTTGTCAACTTTGTTTTAAATTAAAGGGGTTAGTTTCTAAAGAAACTGTGGTGCTGCATCGGTGGGGGAGTGAAACACTAAAATTTGGTGTATCAACGGAGTTGATGATGTAAATTGACCACTATAAATGGATTCAAAAAGCTGAGGTTTCAAGCATTAGCCCTTCATCAGAGCAAATTGTTTCGCTCTTACGAAGGGTTAACACTCGAAACGTCAGCTTTTTGAATCCCTGTATGGTGGTCAATTTACACTATCAATTCTGTTGATAAACCAAATTTCTGTTGTTTTAAATTACATATTTGTGGTTTTGTCAGTTTTGTCCACCTAGTGATAAGTTTTGTGAATTTCAGCATAGTTAGTAGAGGGAAACTGGTTAGGAAACTCGGCGAACTTCAAAGGAAGAAAACAATAGCGGCTCTCTGATGTTGAACTGAACCGTCACGTGACACCGACCCTGCACAAGATGGTGGAAAATATGGACGCTCTCTACCTCTTTAGAGATGATTTCGAAGCCATTTTGGATCTTCTAGAAGAAGATGAAGCCTTAGAGGAGCAATTTGAAAGTTCAGTGACCAATGTAAGTACAAAATTAAAACATTTTGACTTCTGTTTTGACAACAAAATGGCACGCGAGCTCACATGCAAACTCACAACAAACTGTCCATCCACAACAAACTATTTCAAGTTTGTCTCTTCATGGTATTATTCTTGAGCTGAATCTTAAGGAAATAAATGTTGTATGTAAAGAAGTTTATAGCTGTCGGCTTACTTATCAAAACGTCAAGTGACCTTGTCTTATCCAAACACGTTATACGATTTCCTATCCTTATTTATCTATATTTTGTGTTTGCGCGTCAATTATAGGTTCAATCGACAGACATTGTATGTGCTGATTGCGGGAAAAAATACAAGTCCAGAGGAGGATACCCAAGGCAAAGAACTATGAAGCACAACGATCAACAGGAACAATTGTCTCTAATGCCGAGCATTCTTGCCGAGATTGTGAATGATGCTGTACAAAAAGTTAAAGAAAGCAAAGTCTTCAATGCCAACCTACCAAGCGAATTTAGCCATTATGAATATATACAGCTTACCGAAACTGGGGAATTTTCTGTGTTTAAAATACTTAAAGAATGGGAACACTGAAAAGTTTTATGGGAAATATTATGCTCAGGTCCCATTAAAATCTACATGCTTCTTCAGAGGATTATCCTGAAATGCAGCTACATTATTAGCAACGAAAGTGGCTGATACTATGATAGCACACTGTAAGCATATGAAGTCATCTCCTGACAGGAGTATTCTTCCACCCACAACTGTCTTATCAGAGAAAGAAAAGGCTGGTTTGCAGTATTTGGGAGGTTATGTATTACACAATCTTCACAAAAAGTGTGCAAGAAAGTCTTCAAGTGAAAGCCATCAGGCAATGGCTATCCTCAAAGCAGGGAAATGAGAGGATGGCTGTGACTCGCAAAAGCTGGTTTCCAGTTTTAAGCCATGGTGGTCTGTGGTCTATAACAGAGCCTGCACAAAAAGTATTCTCTAGGACAGAACATTATTTCAGACAGTACACTTTTAAAACTAGTTTGCAAAGAGTGGACATTGTTGGGATAGCTCAGAAGTCAGTCTGTGATAGTGATGTGGTACTGAGCTACCAAACCATGGTTTCAGATGCTGAACTGGTTCCCACCAAGAATGTTAGCAAAGATGTCCTGCACACTATTGTAAACTTGCACATCAGGGTTCGCTCTTTCTCTTTAGTGAACACTCTGTCGTTGTCTATCAACCTCTGAAACTCAAAATCCTTCACACGGGTCTTCGTAATCTCGCTGAGCCACGCTTCTCTCTACTTCTTGTGCTCTGGGTCCTTCGCAGCTGGTAATTTGAATATGCCAAACCCTTTCATTCTCCGGCACAATCTGCAGCCCCAAACCGCACATTTTTCACCTGGCATCCGGTAGAATTACTCATAAGCAAACTTGTTTTCAATTCTGGTGCATAAGCAACTCAGAAAAAGGTTCAGAACACGGTAAATAGACTTTGAAAATGTCGCATCGATTGCTCACGCTACAACACGGACGCCATCTTGAAATGTTCTGTGCAGGGTCAATGTCACGTGATGTTGAAAATCATAAACAAAGACATGCTCCTTTGAAGGTCGCCGAGTTTCCTAACCAGTCTCCCTCTACTAACTATGATTTCAATAATACTGTTTTGGAGATTATTACTTATTACATGTACTTTTATTCCAGGGAGTTTCGGCCGATTTTCCTCCAGCAAAATTGAAAACTGGATCAGGAGAACAGGTAGAAGAAACAAATTCCAACAGTTATCATTTCCTAGGAAAGTTCCTATTATATAATTCTAAAACAGCATGTGTGCTCATTTTTTTAATAAAAATTCTGAAATGAGCTTTTGAATGTTAATACAGTGAACTCCCTCAAAACGGACACCCAGGCTACCCAGGGGTACTCCCATATGGAGTATATATGGGCATGTGCCGCAGGAAAGGGTATGGTTATTGAGGTTCTCAATCCTTAAATAGGGTATCATTTTTGCCTGTGTTGGCATAGTGTTCCCAGTGTGATCCTTTGATATGTACAGTAGGGTGTCTAAATTGCATCAGCTAAAAATGGCAGTGCATAAATACCCAACTAAATGAAAAACGTGATAAATTTTGATTTTCCATGGCAGTTATTCATTGTTTGGATGGTCCCCTATTAGCCTGCAAAGGTGTAACACTGACAGTTTTCAGGCCTTTGTTTCAACCCACTTCTTTCCAGTTTATTTTGGGTTTGGGCCTTAAATAGGGTATCAATTTTTGTTTGCTTCATACTTAATTAGGGTTGGGGTTTAAGACCCTTCGCGGCACATACCTATCTCCCCTCCCCCCCTCCCCCTCCCCCCGGGAACCTTTTTAAGGCGGCACCTCTCTAAGGCAGACACTTTCGCCTGGCCCTCGCTGAATTGCCCCATAATTATGGTTTTCTCTGTAATGAAACTCCCTCTAAGGCTGGCACTGATATGGTGGACACCAAGTACAAATCTTGAAAGTGTCCACCTTAGAGGGACTGTTCACTGTGGAACCTTTTTTCTTGGCATGGATTGTGTCAAAGGTCAAAAGGTACATGTATCATTGCTAAACAGTGGCTTGCATTTTACCACTATTGTCCTGATTTGGAACCCTTAATGATGGTCATTTTAGAATTTCAACACCAAACAAACCTGGCATTTTAACCCCCAAAGAGTATTACAACCCTGCTGTCACTTCTATACCCTGGTCCTATCTCCTTAGTACAGTGTCAATGCATCAGACTCTTCTCATAACATTGATAATAACTAATATTATCGTTATATATCTATGTACATGTAGGTGTGCTATGTGATTGACAAACTTGCTGATGAAGCTCTGCGGACTAAGAACTTTGCCTGGCAAAAGTAAGTCTCTCTTTATTATAAACTACCTTTTTGTACTGTAGGTACAGGAAAGCTTTGCAGAGAACACTTCCTTTAAATTGATGCGTAAGGTTTTTGGATCACATGCATTTGTTTAGTGTTATGAATGTTTCATATAAATTTGTAGTTATTATTTTTTGGTCATTTGTAAGTTTTTTTTCTTCCAAGACCGCAGCATGCACAAGAAGACTTTGAAGAAGAAACTATGGAAGATGATGAAGCTGAATTAACATTGAACAAAGTGGAGGAGGAAATGATGGTAACCAAAATAGTAATTCTCCTTACCATTTTCCAGACTTTTGTTCAAATAAGAATTGAGAGAAATCGGTAGTTGATCCAAAAATCACCTTCAGTTGATGGTTTTCTTTTTTCTCTTCACGTGTCTGCTTGACAGTGCACTGGTAAGTGATGAGAAGTTAGATGTCATACATGTTTGTTTTAATTTTGAATTCCGTAGGATGAAGCAGAGGAAGAAATTGAAGAGGAAGACAGTTATCTTGACCTTGCAGGAATGAAACAGCAATCTCAGTTGAATGTAAGTAGCAGTAAACCAACAGCCGTTGGCTCCAGTTGTTTAAATAACCATAGTAACCTATAAAAATAGAGGTCTGGAAGAGGTACAGGATTGCTCAACAGTTGGGGCTCAATCCACCACTTATTGAATCTTTGCAGTTTATAATGGTGCTCGCAAACCTCCTTAGCTGGAGACAACTTTTGCTCAAGTTAGAGAAACACCCATCACCACAAACATCCATGTATAAGACTCATCTTGCCCTGACAATCACGCTAGACAAACTAGACCATCTCTACTGTAAAACTAGTTTAAAGACAATAAATAGATTTATATAGCACCATATCCGCTAACTTCACTATGGTGCTTTACAATACTACATTAACAAGATAACTAAACAAAAATTACATGAATTTAGGAAATAGTTACAAAAGAGCTTTTTTGAAAAGGTATGTCTTCAAACGTATCTTAAAAGAAGCTTATGGTGATAAGATTGCTATCTTCTGGTCAGAAAGCCTTTTAAAGTCACTAAAGCCCCGGCTACACGTTCAAACATTGTTAGAAGAACACGTCCCAACATTGTTATAAGAACGCTTCTAACAATGTTAGATACGCATATAACATTGTGGGAAACACGTCGATTCGGCGGTCTGACTTCAACAATTTCCTCCTCTGCAATAAGGCTTTCGGATTGGAGACTGGGCCTTTAACTCTGATTGGTCTTTGCAATACAACATTGTTGAAAGGGCGGCTACACGCTTCAACATTTGTTGTATGTTGGAGTAAATGTTTGATCGAAGTCAAAACATTCTTTCAACAAAAAATGTTGAACAAACGTCATCAAACATGCATGCTACACGTTCTAACATTGTTCTTCCAACAAATGTTTTATAACAATGTTTGAACGTGTAGCCGGGGCTTAAGTTACAACCTGGGGATCGGGGACTACAGAAGTTTTGAAATTGTACAAGTCCTTTTGAAATCAACTGGTAATAATAATTTATTGTCCTCCTCCATCTGCTACAATTGCCATCATTCTGTCTGTTAAGAAGACAGAAACTGACCTGGTGTGACGTGCAATTAGCGTGCGCGCGAGCTAAGCTACATTTTAAATTTGTAACAGCGTAAGCAAAGTGATGCGTACGATTATCGCGTGTGCGAGTTGAGTTTTTGGAGGAGTTGCATATTTCGGAGGATTTTGTGTTAGTTTACTAGCCGCGTTACCGTTTGGGGGTTTGTTTTCTAGGCCAATTAAACGTGTTTGGTTTTCGAAGAACTTTCCGTAATCACTTCCGAACATTTTCTGGCGACCGCGATGGGAGAAAGTTATGAGCTGGTGTTTGTTTTGAGGTTTTGTTTGTGGTTTGAATTTTGAGTTGTGCGTGATGGCCTCCGATACTGATACTACCGATGTTACCGAACTTACCGAGAGAAACGAAGAAACTGAACTGAGTGAAGTCGACAAAAAGAAGGAAGTAGACGTTCTGTTAATACAGATAAAGGGCCGAAACGAACCGCCAAAACCAAAGTCACAAAACTGCGACATGAGCTGCAAAGACTTTGCGTAAAGGATTCCGAAGTAATCAGGTAATGGTCGTCGAAAGTGTGATTGAACAGTTGTGGACAGCCTGGGAAAATGCTCAGGAGATTTTAGAGGAACTTTCTGCATTCTATGTCGAAATTGGAGACGAATCTGGCAAAAATGCAGCTTTTGAAGAGTCTGAAACAATCGAAAAAGAAGTGCAAAAGGCGATTGAAGTAGGACAAAGTGCGATAAAAGTCCGCGCGTCCAAAACCGTGAATATAAATAATAATAATAATCATAATAATAATAATAATAATAATTTAGAACTTATATAGCGCATTTTCCATGTGTATATGATCAAATGCGCTTTACAAGCAGATGAAATAGGAATTTGGAAATGTTGGTTTTTGTGGAGAGGGGAAAACCGGAGAACCCAGAGAACTGAAAACAAACTGAAATTCTGTTGTCTTCTAACCCTAATTATTCATGAATCATGCCAGTCCTACTGTTTCCTAAAGGCCACCATGCTCTGAAATGTCGCACACACTAGGCACACAACTAATGCTTGGATATTTAAACTTGCGTAAATTGTAATTTAGTACATGTACATTATAGTATTTTGATTGTCTGAATGCACATGTGTTCTGAATCCTTTCTGTAGGACATTGCAGATTCGTCAAAGCCTGATTCTGTCATGGAATCAACCACCGATGCTGCCGAGTGGAAACTAGAAGTTGAAAGGGTTCTGCCCCTGCTGAAAGTTCACATTAGAACTGATAACAAGGTGACACTGTTCATTGAAATCGACTTTGTTTGTTTGTGTGCTTTACAAGAGCAGCTCTGTGTGTTTGTCCTTATTATACAGTGTGAGTTAAGTAGCCTGCCTAGAATGGGCGACAAAGGCCTTTTTTTATGTATAAATAAATAAAGTCGTTAAAGTCAGTAACAGTCATTATGACTGAGAAACCTGTGGCCCTTGAATCCTGGATGGAATGGGAATTTGGAAATGTTGGATTTTGAGGAAAGGGGCAAATTGGAGGAGAGGGGAAACCGGAGTACCACTGCCTCTAAAGACATGGATTGTTTCTCACACAAACCATAGCAGTTCTATTGATATTGACTGCAGTTACACTATTTACACTTGCTAGGACTGGAGAACACATTACGAGCAGATGCAACAACACAGTGAAGGAATCAAGTCTTCTCTGACAGAGACAAAGGTATGCCAACCAGCCAAACTGCATTTAAGCTCTGAGCCAGTGACACACACACACACACACACACACACACACACACACACACACACACACACACACACACACACACACACACACACACACACACACACACACACACACACACACACACACACACACACACACACACACACACACACACACACACACACACACACACACACACACACAAATTACCGTCTTCACTAGGTAAATTCAATTGAGGTTGTTGCTATCTTCTTTTGAAACTGATGATATAAAAAGTTTACTTACTGTAAACAGGAGTTAACATCTGCTTCATAGAATTATTATCGAGAAATTAGCAGCGAATTTTATAATTGCTTGCTCATTGACCTGGCCTATATATGAAAGCAAGGCTGGTGGTGACCTTGTTCTGATACTGACCTTATTGCTTTTTTTATGTAAATCATGTTGGTCTTATGCTAATTGAGCCACTTTTGTACAGAATGAGAAAGACAGAGATTTGTATCGAAACCAGGTCACCTCTGGCTTCACTTTCACTTAAAGGCCAGGTCACTGAGCACACAACTGTAAAGTAAGGCTATTGAACTTGCAACTGAGCAAATTAGGTTAATGTTTGTCAAGGCATTGTTTTAATCAAAGTTTTTTCTTGTGTTTGAAATAGCCTTATATCTCTTGATTTTTATATATTAGAAACAGGGTTTCAAAATAATATTTATTGGTAGGAGAATAAATGAATGAATGAATGAATGAATGAATGAACGAACATTATTTAAGTATCAGAGTCTTAAGCTAAATATAAGCTAATTGTGGACACTGAAAGAACATTCCAAATACAGAATAAAAATTAAAATAGGAATACTACGAGTGTTAAAAAACTATTTTAAAATTTACAATCTTTTTTAAAGGCAAGGAGGGTCCATAAAAATCTAAAATCTAAACTATTCACAAATTTAATATCGCTTACATGTAGTTCAAAGAAAATCTGACATTTAAAGTATTCACGAGTTATAATTGAAGGCAGTGAACACACAAACAGTAATTTATTACACACATAGTTATTCTTGTTAATATCTCACTCTGTTACACTATTTATTGCTCATTTTCATTTTACTCTTTACTGTACAACTGACGATGGATGATGTCTCATCTGAAACATGTTTTCATTAAAAAATGAACTTCAAAAATACTGTGTGGTTCATTAAAGCGATTTCTTACTTCGTGCTGCTACGAAGCCTTGGAATTATTAAAATTCCATTTCAAACGTAGTTAAGTGAGAATGGAATGCGGAAATGGAGTTTAGGAATTCTCTGTTTACCCAGGTATTCTTGACATTGTTTACAGGGGCATCTTGATAAGCTTCATCATGAAATAAGTAGAACACTGGAGAAGATATCCAGCAGAGAAAAATACATCAACAATCAGGTACAATGCAGCTTTAAGTGTACGTGTTCATTGCAGGCACCATTACAGCACAGAAGTCATTATCAGTTAATTGGAAAAATGCTGTTCAACTGAGCTTTCATTTCTCAAGCCAGACAAGAAAAACAGTGTTAGAAAATCTCTGCAGCTTTCACTGGAGAAATGACGACACTTTGGGGGTGTATTCTTCATAAGCAGGCGTTTTTTAGGGAACTACAAGTAAATTACAGTACGCGAATTTTAAGTGAGCAAGGATTGTGAAAGTGACATGGATTGTGAATGGTACATGTAATGGTAATGTATTTATATACCGCTCATATCATGTAGTCTCATGTCAGTGTACAGCACTGGCCTGGGAACTTAAACAGACTGCTTGAGCAGTTAACAATCAATGAAGTAACAAATGAGTGTTCCCATAATGTGAATATCGAATTAGGACAGACACTAGGAGTGGTCACAGCCAGAGTTTTGTAATGTCCCTATTAATTCCAGTATCCGAGAAGACTAGAAAGTCAGCACTTTCTCCTAAATTATTTAAAAACCCTGAGTGTTGGTCCGGCCGGGGCTTGAACCCTCGAACTCTCGCACGGTAGTCCGGTGCTCTCCCAACTGAGCTCACACTGTAATGCTACTGTCTCATTTGTTTACCTCCCTTTATACCAGCTTGAACACTTGCTGCAGGAGTTCAGAGGTCTACAGGACACTTTGGCTGAGGTACATGTGCGGCTAAATTTGTTTCTGGGGAGAGGATGAAACTTAATTTAACTTATTTTAGATATGAACCTCTCTACAAAGAATGTCTCTCTAAAGAGATGCAGACCTTCCATCATTTATTATTACAACTATACTATATTTCTATGCTATATTTAACTTCTCTTCACTTTAGAGTAATATCCGTTACAGTCACAAATATTGTAGTGCTGTTTGTTCTCTTTTCCCAGACAAAAGAGCGTTATAAACAAGGATCTGGTGGAGTTACTGAACTCACAAAGACATTAGCTCAGGTTTGTTCTGTTGAGTTTTAGGATTTCTTTTCATTCGTTCTGAGTTGTTGTGAAATGAAACAAACAAGAGTGCGGACATTGGAAGCGTGAGTGGTTGCATTTCTCACGTTTGTCTCTTTAGGTGTATGACGTATTTCACTCACTCTGTGCGTTTAGACTTGTTTTAAGTTGAGTGTCGAAAGTAATTCTCATTTGCTTTGTTCTTGCATTACTTCACATGCAGACTCTGGAAAAAACTTCCTTCGCATGAATTTGATTCCTAAGCTCAAAAAAACTTAAGCTGGGCCAGGACGAGTGCCTTTGTGATGTCTGTTCTAATTAATTGTTGTAACCGATAGTATAGATAGTTAATTCGTAGTTTTTATATGCTCTTAATTTAGTATTGTAGATACACGTACATTTTTGTAACGAGCCTTCTTTTGGCTCTTTAATTAGTTACGTGTTTAAGTCACGTTTTTCAGGTTTTTCAGTTTTAGTTGCGCTCTGTGATTGGTTGGCAAAGGTCACGCCAGCAAAAAGGAAAATTAAAACCAATCACGCTTGGCGCTGGTTGCCTGTAATTGCTTCGAATTCTGATTGGTTCATTGTGCTGTTTGCGTCTGTTGTGATTGATAAGAGCAATTGCTTTGGATTTGGTTTACAACACTCACTTTAAAGCTGCTCTAAAAGCTAATGATGTGGTCGCATTTTTAGATTACCGAGGAACTGGAAACTGTCAAAGCTCAGATGGATGAACGTGGCACTAATATGACAGATGCAGGTAATACATGACAACACCAACAAAATACTTTAATTATTCAATATTATTAAAGAGCTTGGCTCCAGAGAGGCACCAGTATATGATTTCAGCGTGGGTCCCAGAAAGTTACTGAGCTCAATAAAAGTGGGTGCTAAGTCGCTATAGATTTTGTGAGCTTTGAAGTGGTAAGTTTTCCAGTCTTACAAAAAATGTTTGTTTCTCTGCAGGGCCATTGGTTAGAATAAAACAAGCCTTAACAAGACTTAAACAGGAGGTACAGAAGATGGATGTTCGTATCGGAGTGGTAAGTGAAGTTGTCTCCTCGTGGAGAAGCTACCCATGAGGAATTGCACTGTGTACCACAAAACTGTAGAAACATTTCGGGAGGTGTCTCTTCAACAAAAAGAATTTATCCATGGAGAAAAATGATGATGGTGATGGTGATGATAATGATGATGATAATCATGATGATAATGATGATGTTAATCATGATGATAATGATGACGATGACGATGATGATGGTGATGATGATGACTGATGATGATGATGATGAGGATGAGGATGATGATGATGATGATGATGATGGTGATGATGATGATGATGACTGATAATGAGGATGAGGATGATGACGATGACGATGATGATGATGATGGTGATGATGATGATGACTGATGATGAGGATGAGGATGAGGATGAGGATGATGATGATGACTGATGATGACTGATGATGAAGGTGATGATGATGATGATGATGACTGTGATGATGATGACAATAAGGATGATGACGATGATGGTGATGATGATGATGACTGATGATGAGGATGATGACGATGATGATGATGATGGTGACTGATGATGATTAGGATGATGACGATGATGATGATGATGATGGTGATGATGATGATGATGATGACTGATGATGAGGATGATGATGACTGATGATGATGATGGTGATGATGATGACTGATGATGATGACGATGAGGATGATGATGATGATGGTGATGATGATGATGATGATGATGATGGTGATGATGATGATGATGATGACTGATGATGAGGATGAGGATGATGATGATGATGATGGTGATGATGATGACTGATAATGATGATGAGGATGATGACGATGATGATGACTGATGATGATGGTGATGATGATGATGACTGATGATGATGATGAGGATGATGACGATGATGATGATGATGATGATGACTGATGATAAGGATGATGATGATGACTGATGATAATGATCATGATGATGATGATGATGACTGATGATGGTGATGATGATGATGATGACTGATGATGATGACTGATGGTGATGACGATGAGGATGATGACGATGATGATGATGGTGATGATGATGATGATGATGATGATGATGACTGATGATGATGACTGATGAGGATGATGACGATAATGACGATGGTGATGATGATAATGATGATGATGAGTGATGATGATGATGATGATAACTGATGATGATGACTGATAATGATGATGACTGATGATGATGATGAGGATGATGACTGAGGATGACGATGGTGATGATGTGAATGATGACGATGAGGATGATGACGATGATGATGATGGTGATGATGATGATGATGATGACTGATGATGATGATGACTGATGATGATGATGAGGATGATGACGATGCTGATGATGATGATGATGGTGATGATGATGATGATGATGATGACTGATGATGATGACTGATGATGATGAGGATGATGACGATTATGACGATGGTGATGATGATGATGATGACTGAGGATGAGGATGATGATGATGATGATGGTGATGATGATGACTGATGACTGATGATGATGATGAGGATGATGATGATGATGGTGATGATGATGATGATGATGACTGATGATGAGGATGATGATGATGATGATGATGACTGTGATGATGATGACGATGATGATGATGATGATGATGATGATGATGACTGATGATGATGATGATTACGATGAGGATGATGATGATGATGACAATGAGGATGAGGATGAGAATGATGATGATGATGACTGATGATGGTGATGATGATGACGATGACGATGACGATGACGATGACGATGATGAGGATGAGGATGATGACGAGGATGATGATGGTGATGATGATGATGATGACTGATGATGATGATGATGATGAGGATGATGACGATTATGACGATGGTGATGATGATAATGATGATGACTGATGATGATGATGATGATGACTGATGATGAGGATGATGATGATGATGATGATGGTGATGATGATGATGATGACTGATGATGATGAGGATGATGATGATGGTGATGATGATGATGATGACTGATGATGATGATGACGATGACGATGATGATGATGATGATGGGGATGATGGTGATGATGATGACTGATGATGATGATGATTACGATGAGGATGAGGATGATGATGATGATGACTGATGATGGTAATGATGATGATGACGATGAGGATGAGGATGATGATGATGATGACGATGATGGTGATGATGATGATAATACTGATGATGATGACAATGATGATGATGATGACTTTATCAACGTGTCATGTTATCCATCGCACACAGTCGTAAACTAATTTGAGACACTACCTATATACTTAAATTACGTAATTTACTAAAAATTATGTAGCATCATCATTTCATATATCATTCACACTCATAGCAAGTTTTGTTGTGCACAAAATCGTTTTGAAGATATTCCTTTCAAGCTTTGAGTGGTGAATCTCATGAAACGTTTCAAAATAAAACGTTGTAAAAGATGAATGGTGTTGAGAACACCATACATCTTTTCGTAGCGAAGAAAATTAAATTTTAACTGAATCGTCGTTAAAATGCAGTGGTAGAGTGGTGTTCATGGCTCACTTTGGAAAAGACTTGACCTGCTCCACGCGCGCTCCCCTCGCCTCGCGCGCGTACCGCCCGTGTTTCCCCTTCCCTCCCCTTCCCCCTTTCTAGCGCCTGCCACGCAGGCGAGAAAGGACCGGGATCGAGAGTGCCGCATGAGGGATTGTGGGATTATTTAGGGGGTGGCAATTTTTTCTTCGCAAAACGCGCCTTCCCAGATAATAGAGAGCTTTAGCAACAAAGGCGGCAACCGCAAAACAATCGCTGTGCACGTGCGTTTTACATGTTGGTACATTTCTTTGCCGTCCTCGGCAAAACAACAACGTGAAATGACCAAATTTTAGGTTTTCTCGAGAACTTAAGCGCTTGACGGTAAATTTTTCTTTCGTTGTCCTTAGTTTATGGAATGGAATGGAATAATTTATTTCAAAATCACATTGCAGCCCAAGGGCTGGATTAAGCAATTTTACAATAAAAGTTTACAAATTTAAAATTTCAGAAGCGTATTATATAAAATTATATAATAATTTAATTCGAAAAACAAATCTAAAATAGTAATCGATCTTTTGACAAATTTATAAAAACATTCTGGAATTATTGGCGGGTCATTGCGTAGACAAACGAGTTATTTGCTCT
>JAEMWC010001147.1:0-57500 GCA_016490735.1 Pachyseris speciosa | reverse complement strand
AGCCATTACATACAAGTTGTTGGTGTATCCAAATCTAAACGCTCGCTTAAAAAACTTGTCTATGCGATCAACGTATTTACCTTGATATGACGCTCCCCAAACCTCGATTCCGTATAAAAACAGGGACATAATTAAAAGGTCAAATAATTTAGTCAGTTGTTCTTTAGGGTATCCAAAATATTTACAAACGAGTAAAATGTATAAACGACTACTAGCTTTACGCAGCAAATTGTCAACCTGAAGGTCCCATTCCGATGGATTCTCCTGGAAATTATGCCAAGCAATTTCAACCAGCTTTTCCGTTCAATCCTCTGTACCAAAGGTGGCAGTGGTTTGGAAATTCTGCCATGCACCACCATCTCCCAGGTCTTAGTGAGGGTTCAGTTTCATACGATTTCTTACCGCCCAGTGTTGAATGCTGTTAACCTCAGGGAAAGAGTGATTTTGGTGTGTGGACACAGGTACGCTTAGTGTAAGATCGTCAGCATATTTGAGCAATAAATTGCGCTCCGGGTAAACCGGCCTTATATCGTTTACCATAATAGAGAACAATATGGGCCCGAGGACAGTACCTTGCGGTACCCCTCTAATAATGCTAACAAATTCAATGACAAAGCCGTCCACGACTACTCCCTGTTTCCTATTACTAAGAAAGCTGACAATCCAATTGATGACATAAGGATTAATATTAAGTGACATTAGCTTATTGCAAACAATAGCATGAGGAACACTGTCAAAAGCTTTACTGAAGCCAAAAGAGCACATATCTTCCTGATTTTTGTCGATGTGTATTTCTTTTATTGTTGGTTGTATGATTTAATAAGCGTCCCGTGATGTCGCTAGCAGGAGGAGATGTGATACCTTGTGCTCTTCACTCATTTGCATTAAGGGTTGGTTCCATGAAATAGTCGTTCTTTATATTTGTTTTCGAACTACTGAGTTATTTCTGCAGACATTCGATTGATTTGTGATTGTTTTGTTTAGTAAACTGTCTTGCCTATCTTAACTGGTTGAAACTATCGCCCAAATTAATGATTTTTTTTATTGAAGGCAGAAACTAAAGCTCGAGGGAAGAAAAAGCCGATGAAATGCTTGTGCATGCATGTGTGTCTCAAAATCAGACAGAAAGTTGCCAAAGGCTGTTTTTGGAAGAATTTTGTTGCTATCTGGTCAGGTCGAGGGGAATATATCAAGGGAACGTATTCCATGGTTGGCAATTATTATTTCAGTAAGAATCGTATTCCTCTGTTACAATTAATCAAAGCCACCACTCTTGCTTTTTGTCAACCGTACGGTTATGCAATATACTCCCCTGAAAACAACAAGACTAAAAAAACAGGAAGTATATTTTAAACTATACGTTTAAAGAAAGTTATTTATCAACTATTAAGGGAACAGAGTTCAAAAATGTTAATAATCATTCTTAAAAATCTTTGCAATGAAATTGCCCTGATTTGGCATTGACGTTTCAGTTCATAATAAATTACCTGGACAGCAGGAAGGTCACAAGAAGTCATAAGTTTCAAACTTGAAAAGCATTTTATTACGACTTCTCGATTCAATGTAAGTACAACAGGTTTGGCTTGCATAACATAACTATCAGAATTACAGGCCAGTGGGGGAAAAAACTCATAAACGGAACTTCCGACACATTTTAGCGGCAGCCACATCTGGATGGAATAGAGTCAATCCAGAGCTTATTCTTTACTCCCTTTTTTGATACCAAGACAACCCGCAAGCTCGTGTATTCCACAGGAACACAGCAGACCGTCTTAAACTTTTTCTTTTGGTCTTCGGATATTGGAACGTCATTCAGGTTGGCGAGTTGACGTATCAATACGTCATAAGTGACGTAGGTGTTATCTCTGGAGTCCAGACTGTAGGGGCTGTCACATGACCCAGCGCAATAGGCGAACCTTATAGGGCTCCTGGGTGATATGATGAAGTGTTCCATACGCACCAAGGAGAAATTGGTAGGGAAGGAGTGGAGGTGACAGTGTGAGTGGGCTGCTGCATACTCAAGATGCGTCAAGTTCAGCAGCGGATCCACATGGTCCTTCAGATGGACTTCGTCTGTTGGCGGATCCACATGGTCCCTCAGATGGACTTTGTTCGTTGGAGGATCCTCATGGTCCCTCAGATGGGCTTCGTCTGTTGGAGGATCCTCATAATCCTTCAGATGGACCTCATCCTTTGGCGGATCCTCATGGTTCTTGAGATGGACTTCGTCTGTTGCTAAAAGAAAAACGTAATTATAGCAACGCGCGCAGACCCTCGTATAAAATTAAAATTAAATTTCTTGTGAAGTATCTGCGGATAAAACGCCCTTTCAAAAACTGAAAGAAAAGTTTGAAACATTTTGCAAAAATGTTGGAGAAGACGACAGCAAGCGAGTGAGAAATACGGAGAGGGGGTGGGGGGGGGGGGGGGGGACGGGTACGATGGTCCTGTACTGAGCGAAAAGAAAAACTGATCAGAATCCAGAGCTTTTTTGAATGACTTCTGAGGATGTAACCTAATCTCATGGAAACGTAGTTGTCCTAGTTTTGATCGTTTGCTATTGCAGCGATTGACTACGTTGCCTACATGGTCTCTTTCCATTCCCCACAACAGTGCACCAACCAGCGGAGAACTGGAAGCGAGTAATATGTTTTCATGGTTTGTTTCTTCAAGTTCAAGTTATTTATTTACCAAAATATTGTTACTAGTTTTGCCGCTTGACACGTTTCTTATTTATTTAAGAAATCTCTCGATCTTTAAATGGCAATTTAACCTTTGAAGTTTCAGTTTTTGAACATTCTCCGGAAGGTCGCCCTTTCATCGATAGCCACTGTCTGTTTGGAGTTCCGCCACACACGATCATTGAGCTTATTTACATTCCGATCCGATCATCATTCTCTCTTTGCCGGCAAACAAGCCCCTACGAGTGTTTTACGGGAAAACATCAGGCTTCGAATACGCCCCGTCCCTGTCTGCCCCCTCCCAATTTTAACGGCAGAACACCTGTTAGCTGTAAGGCCAAATAAAATGAGCAGCAAGTTATATCTTTGCCACCTAAGAAACTTAACAAATACTGAATGCGTCGAAAACGTCGTTTAGTTTTAAATCTAACTCTAGGAGACCTAACGTACGGTTGTCAAAAGAGATTTCTTCGCCACTTACTAAGGAATTTGAAAAGATCTAGCCGCTTTACCTTACGCAAATATCCCGTTTAAAAGACTTCTAAGCCATATTGGTAATAGCAAATAACATTTTCAACTTTTGAGTTTAATTTCAAACCTGTTGTGTCACCGCAAAATGGTTTCAATTTTTTTGGTTTTTTAGTGGCTCAACGCAAAGGCCCTGAAGTGATCTGACATTACCTTGCTGCGTTGGGTGCAGCGGAGTGAGTGACTTCAAGGGCGCAGCTTCGCAACAAGCGGACAGAAACAAAATCATCAAAATTGCTGCGTTTCTCATCTTGTACTGGCTGGTATATCAGGGTTTCGTTCGCAACAGGATCAACACTAGGCTTCAAATGAAGATTTTATTTACTCTGGCTTTTATCTCCTTGCTGCTGTGACTCACCATGTAGGGAGATCTTGACACTAGAAATCACGCCCTTCTCTCCAAAAATGGAAATGGTTTAACAAAACAGAACTCGGCTAGATTGAGGTAATCAGGGCATCTCAGCACGTTTCCTCGAATCTTTTTATTGAAAGCAAAGGGAGATGAAAGTAAGACCGATCTCAGATATCATGAGTTATCTTTTTTGTGCCTTCCTTCAGTGATAAACCGATTTCGTAAGGTGCAGCACCGGATGAATTGTGCCATCAAAATATTGCACAATGCTCATCAGTATAAAATAATGGTATATATAATTTGTCTGACGCAGAAATCACTTTCTGATCAAACCCTTCATAACTAGAAATAACAAATGGAAAATAGATATTATTCCTCAAGGCTACCAACCTTTTGTGAACAAAGACTGGACTATGTTAGCAAAGTTAAATCCTGCTCGACATTAAATGTTCCATGCAAAAACAGTGGGAACATTTTTAAAAATAATGGTAACATACTTTGGTTTCTTTTATTGTAACTTCTAGATTCAAGAAAAATGTTCGGACAATTTTGATTTATCACGTGAGCCTTTGCTGAACTGGGAACATCCTCTTTAAATATTTGTTCAAATAAATTAAAAAAAAAAAAAAACAAACAACTTTTCAAACGACCACTGATGATCTACTACTGATCGTGTTTAAATAAAGAATTTTAGTTACTTACCATAGCAATACATGTAACAACAAAATAGCAGGGCTTAGAGAATAGAACAATCGATAAAGCGTAACCTTTAATAATATTGATAAAAGATACAATTAGATGGAGAAACTTTAACGTCTCTCGAGTAATGGAAAGGCCTCCTTGGATTCTTGGTGAGGCGGCATCGATTTTAATTAGTTTAAAGTATGCATCATACTGCTGATACAAGGAAAGCGGGAAACCTAGATTTCCTTTCTCATGAAGACGGAGGATTATGCCTTGAAAGTTAATGTTGTTGTTGGGGACTGGTGAAGAGTCCCTCCGTTTTCTTCTTCCCTAGCATATTTCTATTACTGCTTTTATTTTATGCAGCCAATCATCAAAAAGCATTTTCCACACGTTGCGTGCCTATCTGTACGAGCTTTGAATTTTCCTGTTCAGTTTAGACGTGGATTGGTTATCAGAAGATACGGGTGGAATTTTAGTTTTAATTCCTCCGATCTTGAAACAACAGTGCTCAACCGATTCGTCGCGTGCCTCATGAGTTGGTAGACTATCTTGTTTTAAATCTAAACACCTCGTGTACGTTTGACTTACAATAATAGTGGCAAGACACATCTTAATGAAAATTCAATGGTATTACACACACCATTTGACCTTTCGTTAAACGTTTTTTCCGTCACTTTTGTCACTGGATCGCGATTTTATCTTTGAACAAAAAATAAACAAATGAGTGGTCCGACTGCAACGAGACCAATTTCGTGAGTTATTCCGTCTTCGCGGCGCCCAGATCTGTAAACATTTTATAGGAAGTGTAGATTACAGTAAACAGTTTGCCAAGCATGGTTCGTACATCACTCGTACTCGTAAATGAAGGCGTGGGTACAGGAAATTAATGAAGTAAAACTTTTCTTGAACATGCAGCTTCTGTTGCAACTACCTTAAGGAGAGCATAAGTTTGAATGAATATGACACAAATGAAGACCACAGCGGTGACCTCGTCAGAGCAGATTCCAAATACGGCCAAAAATATTGTATCTGTCTCAAATTCTTTCCGGTTCTTAAACAACCAACACTAAACAAAATGACAGCGGAACTAATAGCGCAGTTGAATTTAAACAAGTTTTGAAATGATCGAGCTCAACTCTACCGCCCTCGGCCCTCGGCCCTCCGCCCCTACTTGTACAAAAGTATGGTTCAAGGAAAGCTGAACTGAGGAAGCAATGAAACATAGTGCCTAACATAATAGTATGAATTTGTGGACAACTTCAGTAAGACACAAGCGTAGACACATCCTTACCGTGGGGCAATTACGGATCAAACTATTCCGGCATAAACAGGAAGGTGAAGAGACTTGTTTGTTTTTAAAACAAAACAAAACAAAACAAAAAGGAAAAATTAGGAATTAGCTTCCAAGAAAGTACTTTTCAATTACGACAGGATAAGAGGAACGCCTTGGGAGGCAAGTGTCAGAAACCAAAAGAGAGAAAAGCTAATCGGTTTGAAGGTTTATTGGGTGTTGTCAATAAATTCCACCAACTTCCACTGATAGTGTGACTGAAAAGTTTGTTTTTTTAGCGTTTTCTAACGTTTTAAATGGAGTATTTCCACGGCAAAGTGATCATTACATAATGAGAAAAATTTGATGAAGTATTAAATGGTTGATGCAAAGAGTATCCTTCTAAAAAGACCACCCCATTTCCTGATAAGGGGTTCATCGTTTCGCAATTCAGGCGACGTCAAATACGAAGAAATGCACGATTGGGATCAATAACTTTAATAGCGGAGGTCCGGCGGAGCACCATACTTATAGAAACCCGTCAACTGCTTTTCTCATGGTAAAAATGGCTAGCGGTATTGCTCGTGGGCGCGTGCGCACGACGACGACGACGACCACGACGGAGTCGCCCAATAATTAATAATATCCTAATAATAATTAATGGTAATAGGACTGAGTGGAGTCCAATTCGGTCTGTAATCATACGAGTGATAACAAAATTGGACGACCGCGCAGCGGGAGTCCAATTTGTTTATCATGAGTATGATTACAGACCGAATTGGATGACACGAAGTCTTAGAGCGCTTTTCAACTGAGTGTCGTAAAACCAAAACCAAAGTAATTACTCCAGCCAATCACAACAGAAGTAAGCAGTGCAATGAGCCAATCAGAATATGAAGCAATTATATGTAGCCGACGAAAAGCGCGGAAAATACGCGCGTGCAAATCATAATTGGTTTTGGTTTTGCTTCTCATTGGTTGAGAAAGTGGCGCGAGTTTTCCTGGCCAATCACAGAGCGAAGCAATGCAAAACCAAAGCAAAACAATAATTACTTTCGACAATCAACTGAAAACCGCTCTATTACCAATTAATCATAAAAATTACAATTTCCGAGAAAAGAAGAGCCAAGTTATAAAAGGGAAGGAAATTTTGCATTAAAAGACTGACAAAGGAAGCGTAAATTGTTTAATGTCTGAAATTGACTGCGATCAAAATGTATGGTGATTGTAACCAAGGTTGTGATTGGTTGATTTAAACTACAACTTTGAATGTGATTGGTTGATTTCAAATACTACTTTGAATGTGATTGGCTTATTGAACTGTCCGATAACAAACTGTCCGATAACAAAGTGTCCAATAACAAACTGTCCGATAACAACTTGGCACGTGAATTAGTGGAAAATAGGACTTTTTAAACTAATCACAATCGAGGAAATTGTAATTTTTATGATAATCATAAAAATTACAATTTCCTCGATTGTGATTGGTTTAATAAACTCCTATTTTCCACTAATTCACGTGCCAAGTTGTTATCGGACAGTTTGTTATTGGACGCTTTGTTATTGGACACTTTGTTATCGGACAGTTCAATAAGCCAATCACATTCAAAGTAGTATTTGAAATCAACCAATCACATTCAAAGTTGTAGTTTAAATCAACCAATCACAACCTTGGTTTCAATCACCATACATTTTGAACGTAGTCAATTTCAGAGCGACATTAACCCATTGGCACCCGTGCCGGCCAAAACCGGCCGTAAAAAACTCCCATGCTTCAAAACATTGCAACTCTCTCAATCGCACGAATATTGCCTTAACTGTTAGTTGTGAGCACGAAATGGAATGCCTTTTAAATTTGGATATCCAATAAATGCAAGAAACGTAGCGATTTTTACCAAATATGGCCTTTTGAGTTTGGACAAGAACGAAACTGGCCGTTTTTAACGTCAAAGAGAAACAACAAAAATGCCCCTTTTTGCCTTCATGTTTTTTTAGGGAAATCATCGTCGAAAAACCAAAACTCAACCATCATAACGAAATTCAGTCCTTTTTCTAGCTTAGAAATGACTTTTTTTGTTCATATTCTTCTCCCGAGCGTAGATACAGCCTTTTGTTCCAGTGCATTCGGGCCTTCCCGACATTTTCAACATCTTGAGCGCATTGCATGCTGGCAACTAACGAGAATTTTTGACAGCGCCCGTTCCTTCCCCCAATTCTTTCACATATAAACTAAGTCTACAGCCACTCCGACCTACCGCCAAAATTTCCTGCTCGTAGTCATCTTCAGTACACAGAAATTCCAAAATATGTGGCGGTAGGTCGAGAAATTCATCAATAGTCGAGTCCCAAAGGTACTAAGTGTTCGACCGGCCAAATTCCCAGTTCGTCGAGTAACAAGCCAAATTCAACAACAAAGTACATCACCTTGCTCGATTCTTTGAGAAAGTGGACTCTTAGCTACCGTCACGCTTAATGATGCTCATCAGGCAGCCGCTAAAGATGAAAAATGGCTGTAAATTTAGCAGAAATCGCAAGCAAACCGAACTTGGGCCATTGTTGTCGCTTCACGGATAAAAAATAGCTACGTCAAAATGACGTTTTCAGAAACCTTGAGCCCCCAGTGGCTTAGGACAGCACCACTTTTCCCTGGTAGTTCAAATAAAGAGTCACGAATTGCTATTCATCGTTTATAGGTGGAAAATCACTCCGAAAATGTAAAAACCTGCGGTAGCCAATGGGTTAACAAAGAAAAATAGAGGTCACGTGACCGGTCCTTTTAACACTATCCAGTGAAAGTCATGGTTGGTGGTAGTTTAAATCCAGGGTCAGAGTTAAGATTCTACAGTTAAAACAGTTTCTAGGGGGGGTGGGTAACTTAGCAGGGCCAGGCTTCATTTCACGTTACCTCCTGGGTTTGCAGTTGGCTAGGTCACGTGACAAGCCACAGTATCAAACTCAATTACCCTAGATGAGATGATCATCGACTTCTGACTGTCACTAGTGGCTCCAACTCGACCTCCACTGTCTAGTTTTTAAAATCACCACCCCCTCAAGTTGCCTTTCATGCAACTTCAACCTTGAAGCTAAATACTGGCCAGAAAGTGGTACCCTCCCCCCCAGATCTTGCAGCATATGGTTGTTTTCGAATAAAATAGCGTTGATATGTTACTAGCCTCAAAGGCTTTTGTTTAAGTAGGTGAGCAATAAAAAATATCAACATCAAAAAAAAAAATTATGTTTTGTTTAACAAAGAAAAATAGAGGTCACGTGACCGGTCCTTTTAACACTATCCAGTGAAAGTCATGGTTGGTGGTAGTTTAAATCCAGGGTCAGAGTTAAGATTCTACAGTTAAAACAGTTTCTAGGGGGGGTGGGTAACTTAGCAGGGCCAGGCTTCATTTCACGTTACCTCCTGGGTTTGCAGTTGGCTAGGTCACGTGACAAGCCACAGTATCAAACTCAATTACCCTAGATGAGATGATCATCGACTTCTGACTGTCACTAGTGGCTCCAACTCGACCTCCACTGTCTAGTTTTTAAAATCACCACCCCTCAAGTTGCCTTTCATGCAACTTCAACCTTGAAGCTAAATACTGGCCAGAAAGTGGTACCCTCCCCCCCAGATCTTGCAGCATATGGTTGTTTTCGAATAAAATAGCGTTGATATGTTACTAGCCTCAAAGGCTTTTGTTTAAGTAGGTGAGCAATAAAAAATATCAACATCAAAAAAAAAAATTATGTTTTGTTTAACCCATTGGCACCCGTGCCGGCCAAAACCGGCCGTAAAAAACTCCCATGCTTCAAAACATTGCAACTCTCTCAATCGCACGAATATTGCCTTAACTGTTAGTTGTGAGCACGAAATGGAATGCCTTTTAAATTTGGATATCCAATAAATGCAAGAAACGTAGCGATTTTTACAAAATATGGCCTTTTGAGTTTGGACAAGAACGAAACTGGCCGTTTTTAACGTCAAAGAGAAACAACAAAAATGCCCCTTTTTGCCTTCATGTTTTTTTAGGGAAATCATCGTCGAAAAACCAAAACTCAACCATCATAACGAAATTCAGTCCTTTTTCTAGCTTAGAAATGACTTTTTTTGTTCATATTCTTCTCCCGAGCGTAGATACAGCCTTTTGTTCCAGTGCATTCGGGCCTTCCCGACATTTTCAACATCTTGAGCGCATTGCATGCTGGCAACTAACGAGAATTTTTGACAGCGCCCGTTCCTTCCCCCAATTCTTTCACATATAAACTAAGTCTACAGCCACTCCGACCTACCGCCAAAATTTCCTGCTCGTAGTCATCTTCAGTACACAGAAATTCCAAAATATGTGGCGGTAGGTCGAGAAATTCATCAATAGTCGAGTCCCAAAGGTACTAAGTGTTCGACCGGCCAAATTCCCAGTTCGTCGAGTAACAAGCCAAATTCAACAACAAAGTACATCACCTTGCTCGATTCTTTGAGAAAGTGGACTCTTAGCTACCGTCACGCTTAATGATGCTCATCAGGCAGCCGCTAAAGATGAAAAATGGCTGTAAATTTAGCAGAAATCGCAAGCAAACCGAACTTGGGCCATTGTTGTCGCTTCACGGATAAAAAATAGCTACGTCAAAATGACGTTTTCAGAAACCTTGAGCCCCCAGTGGCTTAGGACAGCACCACTTTTCCCTGGTAGTTCAAATAAAGAGTCACGAATTGCTATTCATCGTTTATAGGTGGAAAATCACTCCGAAAATGTAAAAACCTGCGGTAGCCAATGGGTTAACAAAGAAAAATAGAGGTCACGTGACCGGTCCTTTTAACACTATCCAGTGAAAGTCATGGTTGGTGGTAGTTTAAATCCAGGGTCAGAGTTAAGATTCTACAGTTAAAACAGTTTCTAGGGGGGGTGGGTAACTTAGCAGGGCCAGGCTTCATTTCACGTTACCTCCTGGGTTTGCAGTTGGCTAGGTCACGTGACAAGCCACAGTATCAAACTCAATTACCCTAGATGAGATGATCATCGACTTCTGACTGTCACTAGTGGCTCCAACTCGACCTCCACTGTCTAGTTTTTAAAATCACCACCCCCTCAAGTTGCCTTTCATGCAACTTCAACCTTGAAGCTAAATACTGGCCAGAAAGTGGTACCCTCCCCCCAGATCTTGCAGCATATGGTTGTTTTCGAATAAAATAGCGTTGATATGTTACTAGCCTCAAAGGCTTTTGTTTAAGTAGGTGAGCAATAAAAAATATCAACATCAAAAAAAAAAATTATGTTTTGTTTAACAAAGAAAAATAGAGGTCACGTGACCGGTCCTTTTAACACTATCCAGTGAAAGTCATGGTTGGTGGTAGTTTAAATCCAGGGTCAGAGTTAAGATTCTACAGTTAAAACAGTTTCTAGGGGGGTGGGTAACTTAGCAGGGCCAGGCTTCATTTCACGTTACCTCCTGGGTTTGCAGTTGGCTAGGTCACGTGACAAGCCACAGTATCAAACTCAATTACCCTAGATGAGATGATCATCGACTTCTGACTGTCACTAGTGGCTCCAACTCGACCTCCACTGTCTAGTTTTTAAAATCACCACCCCCTCAAGTTGCCTTTCATGCAACTTCAACCTTGAAGCTAAATACTGGCCAGAAAGTGGTACCCTCCCCCCCAGATCTTGCAGCATATGGTTGTTTTCGAATAAAATAGCGTTGATATGTTACTAGCCTCAAAGGCTTTTGTTTAAGTAGGTGAGCAATAAAAAATATCAACATCAAAAAAAAAATTATGTTTTGTTTAACCCATTGGCACCCGTGCCGGCCAAAACCGGCCGTAAAAAACTCCCATGCTTCAAAACATTGCAACTCTCTCAATCGCACGAATATTGCCTTAACTGTTAGTTGTGAGCACGAAATGGAATGCCTTTTAAATTTGGATATCCAATAAATGCAAGAAACGTAGCGATTTTTACAAAATATGGCCTTTTGAGTTTGGACAAGAACGAAACTGGCCGTTTTTAACGTCAAAGAGAAACAACAAAAATGCCCCTTTTTGCCTTCATGTTTTTTTAGGGAAATCATCGTCGAAAAACCAAAACTCAACCATCATAACGAAATTCAGTCCTTTTTCTAGCTTAGAAATGACTTTTTTTGTTCATATTCTTCTCCCGAGCGTAGATACAGCCTTTTGTTCCAGTGCATTCGGGCCTTCCCGACATTTTCAACATCTTGAGCGCATTGCATGCTGGCAACTAACGAGAATTTTTGACAGCGCCCGTTCCTTCCCCAATTCTTTCACATATAAACTAAGTCTACAGCCACTCCGACCTACCGCCAAAATTTCCTGCTCGTAGTCATCTTCAGTACACAGAAATTCCAAAATATGTGGCGGTAGGTCGAGAAATTCATCAATAGTCGAGTCCCAAAGGTACTAAGTGTTCGACCGGCCAAATTCCCAGTTCGTCGAGTAACAAGCCAAATTCAACAACAAAGTACATCACCTTGCTCGATTCTTTGAGAAAGTGGACTCTTAGCTACCGTCACGCTTAATGATGCTCATCAGGCAGCCGCTAAAGATGAAAAATGGCTGTAAATTTAGCAGAAATCGCAAGCAAACCGAACTTGGGCCATTGTTGTCGCTTCACGGATAAAAATAGCTACGTCAAAATGACGTTTTCAGAAACCTTGAGCCCCCAGTGGCTTAGGACAGCACCACTTTTCCCTGGTAGTTCAAATAAAGAGTCACGAATTGCTATTCATCGTTTATAGGTGGAAAATCACTCCGAAAATGTAAAAACCTGCGGTAGCCAATGGGTTAACAAAGAAAAATAGAGGTCACGTGACCGGTCCTTTTAACACTATCCAGTGAAAGTCATGGTTGGTGGTAGTTTAAATCCAGGGTCAGAGTTAAGATTCTACAGTTAAAACAGTTTCTAGGGGGGTGGGTAACTTAGCAGGGCCAGGCTTCATTTCACGTTACCTCCTGGGTTTGCAGTTGGCTAGGTCACGTGACAAGCCACAGTATCAAACTCAAATTACCCTAGATGAGATGATCATCGACTTCTGACTGTCACTAGTGGCTCCAACTCGACCTCCACTGCTCTAGTTTTTAAAATCACCACCCCCTCAAGTTGCCTTTCATGCAACTTCAACCTTGAAGCTAAATACTGGCCAGAAAGTGGTACCCTCCCCCCAGATCTTGCAGCATATGGTTGTTTTCGAATAAAATAGCGTTGATATGTTACTAGCCTCAAAGGCTTTTGTTTAAGTAGGTGAGCAATAAAAAATATCAACATCAAAAAAAAAAATTATGTTGTTTAACAAAGAAAAATAGAGGTCACGTGACCGGTCCTTTTAACACTATCCAGTGAAAGTCATGGTTGGTGGTAGTTTAAATCCAGGGTCAGAGTTAAGATTCTACAGTTAAAACAGTTTCTAGGGGGGGTGGGTAACTTAGCAGGGCCAGGCTTCATTTCACGTTACCTCCTGGGTTTGCAGTTGGCTAGGTCACGTGACAAGCCACAGTATCAAACTCAATTACCCTAGATGAGATGATCATCGACTTCTGACTGTCACTAGTGGCTCCAACTCGACCTCCACTGTCTAGTTTTTAAAATCACCACCCCCTCAAGTTGCCTTTCATGCAACTTCAACCTTGAAGCTAAATACTGGCCAGAAAGTGGTACCCTCCCCCCCAGATCTTGCAGCATATGGTTGTTTTCGAATAAAATAGCGTTGATATGTTACTAGCCTCAAAGGCTTTTGTTTAAGTAGGTGAGCAATAAAAAATATCAACATCAAAAAAAAAATTATGTTTTGTTTAACAAAGAAAAATAGAGGTCACGTGACCGGTCCTTTTAACACTATCCAGTGAAAGTCATGGTTGGTGGTAGTTTAAATCCAGGGTCAGAGTTAAGATTCTACAGTTAAAACAGTTTCTAGGGGGTGGTAACTTAGCAGGCCAGGCTTCATTTCACGTTACCTCCTGGGTTTGCAGTTGGTAGGTCACGTGACAAGCCACAGTATCAAACTCAATTACCCTAGATGAGATGATCATCGACTTCTGACTGTCACTAGTGGCTCCAACTCGACCTCCACTGTCTAGTTTTTTAAAATCACCACCCCCTCAAGTTGCCTTTCATGCAACTTCAACCTTGAAGCTAAATACTGGCCAGAAAGTGGTACCCTCCCCCCCAGATCTTGCAGCATATGGTTGTTTTCGAAATAAAATAGCGTTGATATGTTACTAGCTCAAAGGCTTTTGTTTAAGTAGGTGAGCAATAAAAATATCAACAACATCAAAAAAAAAAATTTATGTTTTGTTTAACCCATTGGCACCCGTGCCCGCCAAACCGGCCGTAAAAAACTCCCATGCTTCAAAACATTGCAACTCTCTCAATCGCACGAATATTGCCTAACTGTTAGTTGTGAGCACGAAATGGAATGCCTTTTAAATTTGGATATCCAATAAATGCAAGAAACGTAGCGATTTTTACAAAATATGGCCTTTTGAGTTTGGACAAGAACGAAACTGGCCGTTTTTAACGTCAAAGAGAAACAACAAAAATGCCCCTTTTTTGCCTTCATGTTTTTTATAGGGAAATCATCGTCGAAAAACCAAAACTCAACCATCATAACGAAATTTCAGTCCTTTTCTAGCTTAGAAATGACTTTTTTGTTCATATTCTTCTCCCGAGCGTAGATACAGCCTTTTTTCCAGTGCATTCGGCCTTCCGACATTTTCAACATCTTGAGCGCATTGCATGCTGCAACTAACGAAATTTTTTGACAGCGCGTCCGTCCTTCCCCCAATTTTTCACATATAAACTAAGTCTACAGCCACTCCGACCTACCGCCAAAATTTCTTCTGCTCGTAGTCATCTTCAGTACACAGAAATTCCAAAATATGTGGCGGTAGTCGAGAAATTCATCAATAGTCGAGTCCCAAAGGTACTAAGTGTTCGACCGGCCAAATTCCAGTTCGTCGAGTAACAAGCCAAATTCAACAACAAAGTACATCACCTTGCTCGATTCTTGAGAAAGTGGACTCTTAGCTACCGTCACGCTTAATGATGCTCATCAGGCAGCCGCTAAAGATGAAAAATGGCTGTAAATTTAGCAGAAATCGCAAGCAAACCGAACTGGGCCATTGTTGTCGCTTCACGGATAAAAAAATAGCTACGTCAAAAATGACGTTTTCAGAACCTTGAGCCCCCAGTGGCTTAGGACAGCACCACTTTCCCTGGTAGTTCAAATAAAGAGTCACGAAATTGCTATTCATCGTTTATAGGTGGAAAATCACTCCGAAAATGTAAAAACCTGCGGTAGCCAATGGGTTAACAAAGAAAAATAAGAGTCACGTGCACCGGTCCTTTTAACACTATCCAGTGAAAGTCATGGTTGGTGGTAGTTTAAATCCAGGGTCAGAGTTAAGATTCTACAGTTAAAACAGTTTCCTAGGGGGGTGGGTAACTTAGCAGGGCCAGGCTTCAATTCACGTTACTCCTGGGTTTGCAGTTGGCTAGGTCACGTGACAAGCCACAGTATCAAACTCAATTACCCTAGATGAGAAGATCGATATCGACTTCTGACTGTCACTAGTGGCTCCAACTCGACCTCACTGTCTAGTTTTTAAAATCACCACCCCCTCAGTTGCCTTTCATGCAACTTCAACCTTGAAGCTAAATACTGGCCAGAAAGTGGTACCCTCCCCCCCAGATCTTGCAGCATATGGTTGTTTTCGAATAAAAATAGCGTTGATATGTTACTAGCCTCAAAGGCTTTTGTTTAAGTAGGTGAGCAATAAAAAATATCAACATCAAAAAAAAAAAAATTGTTGTTGTTTAACAAAGAAAAATAGAGGTCACGTGACCGGTCCTTTTAACACTATCCAGTGAAAGTCATGGTTGGTGGAGTTTAAATCCAGGGTCAGAGTTAAGATTCTACAGTTAAACAGTTTTCTAGGGGGGTGGGGAACTTAGCAGGGCCCAGGCTTCATTTCACGTTACCTCCTGGGTTTGCAGTTGGCTAGGTCACGTGACAGCCACAGTATCAAACTCAATTACCCTAGATGAGATGATCATCGACTTCTGACTGTCACTAGTGGCTCCAACTCGACCTCCACTGTCTAGTTTTAAAATCACCACCCCCTCAAGTGCCTTTCATGAACTTCAACCTTGAAGCTAAATACTGCCAGAAAGTGGTACCCTCCCCCCCAGATCTTGCAGCATATAGGTTGTTTTCGAATAAAAAGTACGTTGATATGTTACTAGCCTCAAAGGCTTTTGTTAAGTAGGTGAGCAATAAAAAATATCAACATCAAAAAAAAAAATTATGTTTTGTTTAACCCATTGGCACCCGTGCCGGCCAAAACCGGCCGTAAAAAAACTCCCATGCTTCAAAACATTGCAACTCTCTCAATCGCACGAATATTGCCTTAACTGTTAGTTGTGAGCACGAAATGAGAATGCCTTTTAAATTTGGATATCCAATAAATGCAAGAAACGTAGCGATTTTTTACAAAATATGGCCTTTTGAGTTTGGACAAGAACGAAACTGCCGTTTTTAACGTCAAAGAGAAACAACAAAAAATGCCCCTTTTTGCCTTCATGTTTTTTTTAGGGAAATCATCGTCGAAAAACCCAAAACTCAACCATCATAACGAAAATTCAGTCCTTTTTTCTAGCTTAGAAAATGACTTTTTTTGTTCATATTCTTCTCCAGCCGTAGATACAGCCTTTGTTCCAGTGCATTCGGCCTTCCGACATTTTCAACATCTTGAGCGCATTGCATGCTGGCAACTAACGAGAATTTTTGACAGCGCCCGTTCCTTCCCCCAATTCTTTCACATATAAACTAAGTCTACAGCCACTCCGACCTACCGCCAAAATTTCCTGCTGTAGTCATCTTCAGTACACAGAAATTCCAAAATATGTGGCGGTAGGTCGAGAAATTCATCAAATAGTCGTCCCAAAGGTACTAAGTGTTCGACCGGCCAAATTCCCAGTTCGTCGAGTAACAAGCCAAATTCAACAACAAAGTACATCACCTTGCTCGATTCTTTGAGAAAGTGGACTCTTAGCTACCGTCACGCTTAATGATGCTCATCAGGCAGCCGCTAAAGATGAAAAATGGCTGTAAATTTAGCAGAAATCGCAAGCAAACCGAACTGGGCCATTGTTGTCGCTTCACGGATAAAAAATAGCTACGTCAAAATGACGTTTTCAGAAACCTTGAGCCCCAGTGGCTTAGGACAGCACCACTTTTCCCTGGTAGTTCAAATAAAGAGTCACGAATTGCTATTCATCGTTTATAGGTGGAAAATCACTCCGAAAATGTAAAAACCTGCGGTAGCCAATGGGTTAACAAAGAAAAATAGAGGTCACGTGACCGTCCTTTTAACACTACCAGTGAAAGTCATGGTGGTGGTAGTTTAAATCCAGGGTCAGAGTTAAGATTCTACAGTTAAAACAGTTTCTAGGGGGTGGGTAACTTAGCAGGGCCAGGCTTCATTTCACGTTACCTCCTGGGTTTGCAGTTGGCTAGGTCACGTGACAAGCCACAGTATCAAACTCAATTACCCTAGATGAGATGATCATCGACTTCTGACTGTCACTAGTGGCTCCAACTCGACCTCCACTGTCTAGTTTTTTAAATCACCACCCCCTCAAGTTGCCTTTCATGCAACTTCAACCTTGAAGCTAAATACTGGCCAGAAAGTGGTACCCTCCCCCCCAGAATCTTGCAGCATATGGTTGTTTTCGAATAAAATAGCGTTGATATGTTACTAGCCTCAAAGGCTTTTGTTTAAGTAGTGAGCAATAAAAAATATCAACATCAAAAAAAAAAAATTATGTTTTGTTTAACAAAGAAAAATAGAGGTCACGTGACCGGTCCTTTTAACACTTCCAGTGAAAGTCATGGTGGTGGTAGTTTAAATCCAGGGTCAGAGTTAAGATCTACAGTTAAAAACAGTTTCTAGGGGGGTGGGTAAACTTAGCAGGGCCAGGCTTCATTTCACGTTACCTCCTGGTTTGCAGTTGGCTAGTCACGTGACAAGCCACAGTTATCAAACACTCACCCTAGATGAGATGATCATCGACTTCTGACTGTCACTAGTGGCTCCAACTCGACCTCACTGTCAAGTAGTTTTTAAAATCACCACCCCCTCAAGTTGCCTTTCATGCAACTTCTCCACCTTGAAGCTAAAATACTGGCCAGAAAGTGGTACCCTCCCCCCAGATCTTGCAGCATATGGTTGTTTTCGAATAAAATAGCGTTGATATTGTTACTAGCCTCAAAGGCTTTTGTTTAAGTAGGTGAGCAATACAAAATATCAACATCAAAAAAAAAAAATTATGTTTTTGTTAACCCATTGGCACCCGTGCCGGCCAAAACCGGCGTAAAAAACTCCCATGCTTCAAAACATTGCAACTCTCTCAATCGCACGAATATTGCCTTAACTGTTAGTTGTGAGCAACGAAATGGAATGCCTTTTAAATTTGATAATCCAACTAAATGCAAGGAAACGTAGCGATTTTTTAACAAAATATTGCCTTTTTGAGTTTGGACAGAACGAAACTGGCCGTTTTTAACGTCAAAGGAGAAAACCAACAAAAAGCTGCCCTTTTTAGCTTCATGTTTTTTTAGGGAAATCACCGTCGAAAAACCAAAACTCAACCATCATAACGAAATTCAGTCCTTTTTCTAGCTTAGAAATGACTTTTTTGTGTTCATATTCTTTCTCCCGAGCGTAGATACAGCCTTTTGTTCCAGTGCATTCGGGCCTTCCCGACATTTTCAACATCTTGAGCGCATTGCATGCTGGCAACTAACGAGAATTTTTGACAGCGCCCGTCCTTCCCCCAATTCTTTCACATATAAACTAAGTCTACAGCCACTCCGACCTACCGCCAAAATTTCCTGCTCGTAGTCATCTTCAGTACACAGAAATTCCAAAAAATGGGCGGTAGGTCGAGAAATTCCTTCCCCAATTTTTCACATAAAAACTAAGTCTACAGCCACTCCGACCTACCGCCAAAATTCCTGCTCGTAGTCATCTTCAGTACACAGAAATTCCAAAAATATGTGGCGGTAGGTCGAGAAATTCATCAATAGTCGAGTCCAAAGGTACTAAGTGTTCGACCGGCCAAATTCCCAGTTCGTCGAGTAACAAGCCAAATTCAACAACAAAGTACATCACCTGCTCGATTCTTTGAGAAAGTGGACTCTTAGCTACCGTCACGCTTAATGATGCTCATCAGGCAGCCGCTAAAGATGAAAAATGGCTGTAAATTTAGCAGAAATCGCAAGCAAACCGAACTTGGGCCATTTTGTCGCTTCACGGAAAAAAATAGCTACGTCAAAATGACGTTTTCAGAAACCTTGAGCCCCCAGTGGCTTAGGACAGCACCACTTTTCCCTGGTAGTTCAAATAAAGAGTCACGAATTGCTATTCATCGTTTATAGGTGGAAAATCACTCCGAAAATGTAAAAACCTGCGGTAGCCAATGGGTTAACAAAGAAAAATAGAGGTCACGTGACCGGTCCTTTTAACACTATCCAGTGAAAGTCATGGTTGGTGGTAGTTTAAATCCAGGGTCAGAGTTAAGATTCTACAGTTAAAACAGTTTCTAGGGGGGTGGGTAACTTAGCAGGGCCAGGCTTCATTTCACGTTACCTCCTGGGTTTGCAGTTGGCTAGGTCACGTGACAAGCCACAGTATCAAACTCAATTACCCTAGATGAGATGATCATCGACTTCTGACTGTCACTAGTGGCTCCAACTCGACCTCCACTGTCTAGTTTTTAAAATCACCACCCCCTCAAGTTGCCTTTCATGCAACTTCAACCTTGAAGCTAAATACTGGCCAGAAAGTGGTACCCTCCCCCCAGATCTTGCAGCATATGGTTGTTTTCGAATAAAATAGCGTTGATATGTTACTAGCCTCAAAGGCTTTTGTTTAAGTAGGTGAGCAAAAAAAAATATCAACATCAAAAAAAAAAAATTATGTTTTGTTTAACAAAGAAAAATAGAGGTCACGTGACCGGTCCTTTAACACTATCCAGTGAAAGTCATGGTTGGTGGTAGTTTAAATCCAGGGTCAGAGTTAAGATTCTACAGTTAAAACAGTTTCTAGGGGGGGTGGGTAACTTAGCAGGGCCAGGCTTCATTTCACGTTACCTCCTGGGTTTGCAGTTGGCTAGGTCACGTGACAAGCCACAGTATCAAACTCAATTACCCTAGATGAGATGATCATCGACTTCTGACTGTCACTAGTGGCTCCAACTCGACCTCCACTGTCTAGTTTTTAAAATCACCACCCCCTCAAGTTGCCTTTCATGCAACTTCAACCTTGAAGCTAAATACTGGCCAGAAAGTGGTACCCTCCCCCCCAGATCTTGCAGCATATGGTTGTTTTCGAATAAAATAGCGTTGATATGTTACTAGCCTCAAAGGCTTTGTTTAAGTAGGTGAGCAATAAAAAAATATCAACATCAAAAAAAAAATTATGTTTTGTTTAACCCATTGGCACCCGTGCCGGCCAAAACCGGCCGTAAAAAACTCCCATGCTTCAAAAACATTGCAACTCTCTCAATCGCACGAATATTGCCTTAACTGTTAGTTGTGAGCACGAAATGGAATGCCTTTTAAATTTGGATATCCAATAAATGCAAGAAACGTAGCGATTTTTTACAAAATATGGCCTTTTGAGTTTGGACAAGAACGAAACTGGCCGTTTTTAACGTCAAAGAGAAACAACAAAAATGCCCCTTTTTGCCTTCATGTTTTTTTAGGGAAATCATCGTCGAAAAAACCAAAACTCAACCATCATAACGAAATTCAGTCCTTTTTCTAGCTTAGAAATGACTTTTTTTGTTCATATTCTTCTCCCGAGCGTAGATACAGCCTTTTGTTCCAGTGCATTCGGGCCTTCCCGACATTTTCAACATCTTGAGCGCATTGCATGCTGGCAACTAACGAGAATTTTTTGACAGCGCCCGTTCCTTCCCCCAATTCTTTCACATATAAACTAAGTCTACAGCCACTCCGACCTACCGCCAAAATTTCCTGCTCGTAGTCATCTTCAGTACACAGAAATTCCAAAATATGTGGCGGTAGTCGAGAAATTCATCAATAGTCGAGTCCCAAAGGTACTAAGTGTTCGACCGGCCAAATTCCCAGTTCGTCGAGTAACAAGCCAAATTCAACAACAAAGTACATCACCTTGCTCGATTCTTTGAGAAAGTGGACTCTTAGCTACCGTCACGCTTAATGATGCTCATCAGGCAGCCGCTAAAGATGAAAAATGGCTGTAAATTTAGCAGAAATCGCAAGCAAACCGAACTTGGGCCATTGTTGTCGCTTCACGGATAAAAAATAGCTACGTCAAATGACGTATTTCAGAAACCTTGAGCCCCCAGTGCTTAGGGACAGCACCACTTTTCCCTGGTAGTTCAAATAAAGAGTCACGAATTGCTATTCATCGTTTATAGTGGAAATCACTCCGAAAATGTAAAAACCTGCGGTAGCCAATGGGTTAACAAAGAAAAATAGAGGTCACGTGACGGTCCTTTTAACACTATCCAGTGAAAGTCATGGTTGGTGGTAGTTTAAATCCAGGGTCAGAGTTAAGATTCTACAGTTAAAACAGTTTCTAGGGGGGGTGGGTAACTTAGCAGGGCCAGGCTTCATTTCACGTCACCTCCTGGGTTTGCAGTTGGCTAGGTCACGTGACAAGCCACAGTATCAAACTCAATTACCCTAGATGAGATGATCATCGACTTCTGACTGTCACTAGTGGCTCCAACTCGACCTCCACTGTCTAGTTTTTAAATCACCACCCCTCAAGTTGCCTTTCATGCACTTCAACCTTGAAGCTAAATACTGGCCAGAAAGTGGTACCCTCCCCCCAGATCTTGCAGCATATGGTTGTTTTCGAATAAAATAGCGTTGATATGTTACTAGCCTCAAAGGCTTTTGTTTAAGTAGGTGAGCAATAAAAAATATCAACATCAAAAAAAAAATTATGTTTTGTTTAACAAAGAAAAATAGAGGTCACGTGACCGGTCCTTTTAACACTATCCAGTGAAAGTCATGGTTGGTGGTAGTTTAAATCCAGGGTCAGAGTTAAGATTCTACAGTTAAAACAGTTTCTAGGGGGGGTGGGTAACTTAGCAGGGCCAGGCTTCATTTCACGTTACCTCCTGGGTTTGCAGTTGGCTAGGTCACGTGACAAGCCACAGTATCAAACTCAATTACCCTAGATGAGATGATCATCGACTTCTGACTGTCACTAGTGGCTCCAACTCGACCTCCACTGTCTAGTTTTTAAAATCACCACCCCCTCAAGTTGCCTTTCATGCAACTTCAACCTTGAAGCTAAATACTGGCCAGAAAGTGGTACCCTCCCCCCCAGATCTTGCAGCATATGGTTGTTTTCGAATAAAATAGCGTTGATATGTTACTAGCCTCAAAGGCTTTTGTTTAAGTAGGTGAGCAATAAAAAATATCAACATCAAAAAAAAAAATTATGTTTTGTTTAACAAAGAAAAATAGAGGTCACGTGACCGGTCCTTTTAACACTATCCAGTGAAAGTCATGGTTGGTGGTAGTTTAAATCCAGGGTCAGAGTTAAGATTCTACAGTTAAAACAGTTTCTAGGGGGGGTGGGTAACTTAGCAGGGCCAGGCTTCATTTCACGTTACCTCCTGGGTTTGCAGTTGGCTAGGTCACGTGACAAGCCACAGTATCAAACTCAATTACCCTAGATGAGATGATCATCGACTTCTGACTGTCACTAGTGGCTCCAACTCGACCTCCACTGTCTAGTTTTTAAAATCACCACCCCCTCAAGTTGCTTTCATGCAACTTCAACCTTGAAGCTAAATACTGGCCAGAAAGTGGTACCCTCCCCCAGATCTTGCAGCATATGGTTGTTTTCGAATAAAATAGCGTTGATATGTTACTAGCCTCAAAGGCTTTTGTTTAAGTAGGTGAGCAATAAAAAATATCAACATCAAAAAAAAAAATTATGTTTTGTTTAACCCATTGGCACCCGTGCCGGCCAAAACCGGCCGTAAAAAACTCCCATGCTTCAAAACATTGCAACTCTCTCAATCGCACGAATATTGCCTTAACTGTTAGTTGTGAGCACGAAATGGAATGCCTTTTAAATTTGGATATCCAATAAATGCAAGAAACGTAGCGATTTTTACAAAATATGGCCTTTTGAGTTTGGACAAGAACGAAACTGGCCGTTTTTAACGTCAAAGAGAAACAACAAAAATGCCCCTTTTTGCCTTCATGTTTTTTTTAGGGAAATCATCGTCGAAAAACCAAAACTCAACCATCATAACGAAATTCAGTCCTTTTTCTAGCTTAGAAATGACTTTTTTTGTTCATATTCTTCTCCCGAGCGTAGATACAGCCTTTTGTTCCAGTGCATTCGGGCCTTCCCGACATTTTCAACATCTTGAGCGCATTGCATGCTGGCAACTAACGAGAATTTTTGACAGCGCCCGTTCCTTCCCCCAATTCTTTCACATATAAACTAAGTCTACAGCCACTCCGACCTACCGCCAAAATTTCCTGCTCGTAGTCATCTTCAGTACACAGAAATTCCAAAATATGTGGCGGTAGGTCGAGAAATTCATCAATAGTCGAGTCCCAAAGGTACTAAGTGTTCGACCGGCCAAATTCCCAGTTCGTCGAGTAACAAGCCAAATTCAACAACAAAGTACATCACCTTGCTCGATTCTTTGAGAAAGTGGACTCTTAGCTACCGTCACGCTTAATGATGCTCATCAGGCAGCCGCTAAAGATGAAAAATGGCTGTAAATTTAGCAGAAATCGCAAGCAAACCGAACTTGGGCCATTGTTGTCGCTTCACGGATAAAAAATAGCTACGTCAAAATGACGTTTTCAGAAACCTTGAGCCCCCAGTGGCTTAGGACAGCACCACTTTTCCCTGGTAGTTCAAATAAAGAGTCACGAATTGCTATTCATCGTTTATAGGTGGAAAATCACTCCGAAAATGTAAAAACCTGCGGTAGCCAATGGGTTAACAAAGAAAAATAGAGGTCACGTGACCGGTCCTTTTAACACTATCCAGTGAAAGTCATGGTTGGTGGTAGTTTAAATCCAGGGTCAGAGTTAAGATTCTACAGTTAAAACAGTTTCTAGGGGGGGTGGGTAACTTAGCAGGGCCAGGCTTCATTTCACGTTACCTCCTGGGTTTGCAGTTGGCTAGGTCACGTGACAAGCCACAGTATCAAACTCAATTACCCTAGATGAGATGATCATCGACTTCTGACTGTCACTAGTGGCTCCAACTCGACCTCCACTGTCTAGTTTTTAAAATCACCACCCCCTCAAGTTGCCTTTCATGCAACTTCAACCTTGAAGCTAAATACTGGCCAGAAAGTGGTACCCTCCCCCCAGATCTTGCAGCATATGGTTGTTTTCGAATAAAATAGCGTTGATATGTTACTAGCCTCAAAGGCTTTTGTTTAAGTAGGTGAGCAATAAAAAATATCAACATCAAAAAAAAAAATTATGTTTTGTTTAACAAAGAAAAATAGAGGTCACGTGACCGGTCCTTTTAACACTATCCAGTGAAAGTCATGGTTGGTGGTAGTTTAAATCCAGGGTCAGAGTTAAGATTCTACAGTTAAAACAGTTTCTAGGGGGGTGGGTAACTTAGCAGGGCCAGGCTTCATTTCACGTTACCTCCTGGGTTTGCAGTTGGCTAGGTCACGTGACAAGCCACAGTATCAAACTCAATTACCCTAGATGAGATGATCATCGACTTCTGACTGTCACTAGTGGCTCCAACTCGACCTCCACTGTCTAGTTTTTAAAATCACCACCCCCTCAAGTTGCCTTTCATGCAACTTCAACCTTGAAGCTAAATACTGGCCAGAAAGTGGTACCCTCCCCCCCAGATCTTGCAGCATATGGTTGTTTTCGAATAAAATAGCGTTGATATGTTACTAGCCTCAAAGGCTTTTGTTTAAGTAGGTGAGCAATAAAAAATATCAACATCAAAAAAAAAAATTATGTTTTGTTTAACCCATTGGCACCCGTGCCGGCCAAAACCGGCCGTAAAAAACTCCCATGCTTCAAAACATTGCAACTCTCTCAATCGCACGAATATTGCCTTAACTGTTAGTTGTGAGCACGAAATGGAATGCCTTTTAAATTTGGATATCCAATAAATGCAAGAAACGTAGCGATTTTTACAAAATATGGCCTTTTGAGTTTGGACAAGAACGAAACTGGCCGTTTTTAACGTCAAAGAGAAACAACAAAAATGCCCCTTTTTGCCTTCATGTTTTTTTAGGGAAATCATCGTCGAAAAAACCAAAACTCAACCATCATAACGAAATTCAGTCCTTTTTCTAGCTTAGAAATGACTTTTTTTGTTCATATTCTTCTCCCGAGCGTAGATACAGCCTTTTGTTCCAGTGCATTCGGGCCTTCCCGACATTTTCAACATCTTGAGCGCATTGCATGCTGGCAACTAACGAGAATTTTTGACAGCGCCCGTTCCTTCCCCCAATTCTTTCACATATAAACTAAGTCTACAGCCACTCCGACCTACCGCCAAAATTTCCTGCTCGTAGTCATCTTCAGTACACAGAAATTCCAAAATATGTGGCGGTAGGTCGAGAAATTCATCAATAGTCGAGTCCCAAAGGTACTAAGTGTTCGACCGGCCAAATTCCCAGTTCGTCGAGTAACAAGCCAAATTCAACAACAAAGTACATCACCTTGCTCGATTCTTTGAGAAAGTGGACTCTTAGCTACCGTCACGCTTAATGATGCTCATCAGGCAGCCGCTAAAGATGAAAAATGGCTGTAAATTTAGCAGAAATCGCAAGCAAACCGAACTTGGGCCATTGTTGTCGCTTCACGGATAAAAAATAGCTACGTCAAAATGACGTTTTCAGAAACCTTGAGCCCCCAGTGGCTTAGGACAGCACCACTTTTCCCTGGTAGTTCAAATAAAGAGTCACGAATTGCTATTCATCGTTTATAGGTGGAAAATCACTCCGAAAATGTAAAAACCTGCGGTAGCCAATGGGTTAACAAAGAAAAATAGAGGTCACGTGACCGGTCCTTTTAACACTATCCAGTGAAAGTCATGGTTGGTGGTAGTTTAAATCCAGGGTCAGAGTTAAGATTCTACAGTTAAAACAGTTTCTAGGGGGGTGGGTAACTTAGCAGGGCCAGGCTTCATTTCACGTTACCTCCTGGGTTTGCAGTTGGCTAGGTCACGTGACAAGCCACAGTATCAAACTCAATTACCCTAGATGAGATGATCATCGACTTCTGACTGTCACTAGTGGCTCCAACTCGACCTCCACTGTCTAGTTTTTAAAATCACCACCCCCTCAAGTTGCCTTTCATGCAACTTCAACCTTGAAGCTAAATACTGGCCAGAAAGTGGTACCCTCCCCCCCAGATCTTGCAGCATATGGTTGTTTTCGAATAAAATAGCGTTGATATGTTACTAGCCTCAAAGGCTTTTGTTTAAGTAGGTGAGCAATAAAAAATATCAACATCAAAAAAAAAATTATGTTTTGTTTAACAAAGAAAAATAGAGGTCACGTGACCGGTCCTTTTAACACTATCCAGTGAAAGTCATGGTTGGTGGTAGTTTAAATCCAGGGTCAGAGTTAAGATTCTACAGTTAAAACAGTTTCTAGGGGGGTGGGTAACTTAGCAGGGCCAGGCTTCATTTCACGTTACCTCCTGGGTTTGCAGTTGGCTAGGTCACGTGACAAGCCACAGTATCAAACTCAATTACCCTAGATGAGATGATCATCGACTTCTGACTGTCACTAGTGGCTCCAACTCGACCTCCACTGTCTAGTTTTTAAAATCACCACCCCCTCAAGTTGCCTTTCATGCAACTTCAACCTTGAAGCTAAATACTGGCCAGAAAGTGGTACCCTCCCCCCCAGATCTTGCAGCATATGGTTGTTTTCGAATAAAATAGCGTTGATATGTTACTAGCCTCAAAGGCTTTTGTTTAAGTAGGTGAGCAATAAAAAATATCAACATCAAAAAAAAATTATGTTTTGTTTAACCCATTGGCACCCGTGCCGGCCAAAACCGGCCGTAAAAAACTCCCATGCTTCAAAACATTGCAACTCTCTCAATCGCACGAATATTGCCTTAACTGTTAGTTGTGAGCACGAAATGGAATGCCTTTTAAATTTGGATATCCAATAAATGCAAGAAACGTAGCGATTTTTACAAAATATGGCCTTTTGAGTTTGGACAAGAACGAAACTGGCCGTTTTTAACGTCAAAGAGAAACAACAAAAATGCCCCTTTTTGCCTTCATGTTTTTTTAGGGAAATCATCGTCGAAAAACCAAAACTCAACCATCATAACGAAATTCAGTCCTTTTTCTAGCTTAGAAATGACTTTTTTTGTTCATATTCTTCTCCCGAGCGTAGATACAGCCTTTTGTTCCAGTGCATTCGGGCCTTCCCGACATTTTCAACATCTTGAGCGCATTGCATGCTGGCAACTAACGAGAATTTTTGACAGCGCCCGTTCCTTCCCCCAATTCTTTCACATATAAACTAAGTCTACAGCCACTCCGACCTACCGCCAAAATTTCCTGCTCGTAGTCATCTTCAGTACACAGAAATTCCAAAATATGTGGCGGTAGGTCGAGAAATTCATCAATAGTCGAGTCCCAAAGGTACTAAGTGTTCGACCGGCCAAATTCCCAGTTCGTCGAGTAACAAGCCAAATTCAACAACAAAGTACATCACCTTGCTCGATTCTTTGAGAAAGTGGACTCTTAGCTACCGTCACGCTTAATGATGCTCATCAGGCAGCCGCTAAAGATGAAAAATGGCTGTAAATTTAGCAGAAATCGCAAGCAAACCGAACTTGGGCCATTGTTGTCGCTTCACGGATAAAAAATAGCTACGTCAAAATGACGTTTTCAGAAACCTTGAGCCCCCAGTGGCTTAGGACAGCACCACTTTTCCCTGGTAGTTCAAATAAAGAGTCACGAATTGCTATTCATCGTTTATAGGTGGAAAATCACTCCGAAAATGTAAAAACCTGCGGTAGCCAATGGGTTAACAAAGAAAAATAGAGGTCACGTGACCGGTCCTTTTAACACTATCCAGTGAAAGTCATGGTTGGTGGTAGTTTAAATCCAGGGTCAGAGTTAAGATTCTACAGTTAAAACAGTTTCTAGGGGGGGTGGGTAACTTAGCAGGGCCAGGCTTCATTTCACGTTACCTCCTGGGTTTGCAGTTGGCTAGGTCACGTGACAAGCCACAGTATCAAACTCAATTACCCTAGATGAGATGATCATCGACTTCTGACTGTCACTAGTGGCTCCAACTCGACCTCCACTGTCTAGTTTTTAAAATCACCACCCCCTCAAGTTGCCTTTCATGCAACTTCAACCTTGAAGCTAAATACTGGCCAGAAAGTGGTACCCTCCCCCCCAGATCTTGCAGCATATGGTTGTTTTCGAATAAAATAGCGTTGATATGTTACTAGCCTCAAAGGCTTTTGTTTAAGTAGGTGAGCAATAAAAAATATCAACATCAAAAAAAAAATTATGTTTTGTTTAACAAAGAAAAATAGAGGTCACGTGACCGGTCCTTTTAACACTATCCAGTGAAAGTCATGGTTGGTGGTAGTTTAAATCCAGGGTCAGAGTTAAGATTCTACAGTTAAAACAGTTTCTAGGGGGGGTGGGTAACTTAGCAGGGCCAGGCTTCATTTCACGTTACCTCCTGGGTTTGCAGTTGGCTAGGTCACGTGACAAGCCACAGTATCAAACTCAATTACCCTAGATGAGATGATCATCGACTTCTGACTGTCACTAGTGGCTCCAACTCGACCTCCACTGTCTAGTTTTTAAAATCACCACCCCCTCAAGTTGCCTTTCATGCAACTTCAACCTTGAAGCTAAATACTGGCCAGAAAGTGGTACCCTCCCCCCAGATCTTGCAGCATATGGTTGTTTTCGAATAAAATAGCGTTGATATGTTACTAGCCTCAAAGGCTTTTGTTTAAGTAGGTGAGCAATAAAAAATATCAACATCAAAAAAAAAATTATGTTTTGTTTAACCCATTGGCACCCGTGCCGGCCAAAACCGGCCGTAAAAAACTCCCATGCTTCAAAACATTGCAACTCTCTCAATCGCACGAATATTGCCTTAACTGTTAGTTGTGAGCACGAAATGGAATGCCTTTTAAATTTGGATATCCAATAAATGCAAGAAACGTAGCGATTTTTACAAAATATGGCCTTTTGAGTTTGGACAAGAACGAAACTGGCCGTTTTTAACGTCAAAGAGAAACAACAAAAATGCCCCTTTTTGCCTTCATGTTTTTTTAGGGAAATCATCGTCGAAAAACCAAAACTCAACCATCATAACGAAATTCAGTCCTTTTTCTAGCTTAGAAATGACTTTTTTTGTTCATATTCTTCTCCCGAGCGTAGATACAGCCTTTTGTTCCAGTGCATTCGGGCCTTCCCGACATTTTCAACATCTTGAGCGCATTGCATGCTGGCAACTAACGAGAATTTTTGACAGCGCCCGTTCCTTCCCCCAATTCTTTCACATATAAACTAAGTCTACAGCCACTCCGACCTACCGCCAAAATTTCCTGCTCGTAGTCATCTTCAGTACACAGAAATTCCAAAATATGTGGCGGTAGGTCGAGAAATTCATCAATAGTCGAGTCCCAAAGGTACTAAGTGTTCGACCGGCCAAATTCCCAGTTCGTCGAGTAACAAGCCAAATTCAACAACAAAGTACATCACCTTGCTCGATTCTTTGAGAAAGTGGACTCTTAGCTACCGTCACGCTTAATGATGCTCATCAGGCAGCCGCTAAAGATGAAAAATGGCTGTAAATTTAGCAGAAATCGCAAGCAAACCGAACTTGGGCCATTGTTGTCGCTTCACGGATAAAAAATAGCTACGTCAAAATGACGTTTTCAGAAACCTTGAGCCCCCAGTGGCTTAGGACAGCACCACTTTTCCCTGGTAGTTCAAATAAAGAGTCACGAATTGCTATTCATCGTTTATAGGTGGAAAATCACTCCGAAAATGTAAAAACCTGCGGTAGCCAATGGGTTAAACAATTTACGCTTCCTTTGTCAGTCTTTTAATGCAAAATTTCCTTCCCTTTTATAACTTGGCTCTTCCTCTTTTCTCGGAAATTGTAATTTTTATGATTAATTGGTAATAAGACTTCGTGTCGTCCAATTCGGTCTGTAATCATACTCGTGATAAACAAATCGGACTCCCGCTGCGCGGTCGTCCGATTTTGTTATCACTCGTATGATTACAGACCGAATTGGACTCCACTCAGTCCTATTACCATTACTTATCATAATAATCCAACATGGCGGCCATACTCCAGCTGATCACCTAGTTTACAGCGTACATCTTTGATAAAGGGCATCCGTGTCATGGCTAATTGACACCTGCCAAAACAAGGTTTCCGCTGACCAGTATCACGTGACCATATCGCGGGCTCAAGTTAGAGCTCATCGAGGTCCGTTGTTTTTTTGAAGTTGTCCGCTGATCAGGTAATGGTTTTCAATTGGATCGCAGGCTCAAGTCAAGTTAATTTAACCAAAACGAGACACCCAAGCCACAACGAGGCTTAATTTTTCGCGCGCTTTCTGCGGCTCGAGATTTCACATTCAGTTGGTGTCTTCATTTTGAGCAAAACAACATCATCTTCGAAGTTCAGTTTCTGTCTCTTAATTCGCATAAAGGGCATAAAAATCAAGAACTACTTAAAAGATACTCCGGAAGGTGAATTTTCAACTGGAAAATGGAAGAGCAAAAGGTTGTTCACAGGAAATTCTTCAATTTTTGGATCCACTTCTATGGCGCCCGGATTGTGTGATTGAAAAACAAAATGATTTAATGCTTCAGGGCTTGTTCACTTTACCGCGACATCTTGCAGCTCACCAAGAAAGTTCTTAACAATTCACCGGCATTAATGGGAGGAACGAGTAGCTCACACTTGGTGGAAGAAGTTCTTTCTTTGAACAAACCGTTTGCTATTTTTGTAGATGCGTGTTTTTACTATATAGTGGATCGATGCGTATTTTCAAGTGGTAGAAACCTCGACAACACAGGTAACTTAAATAAATTGAAGCTTAGCATTTGGTTTAATCGTTGTTAATTTTGTTCAGGAAGGAAACTTGTATTTCTGTCTCGAATGGATATAAATAACAGTCTACTCGTTTTGGACACAAAGAAGTAGCTAGTTGAATTGTTTGTTTGTTGTTTTACAAGCGAACGAGTGTTTTCCTCCGCTTGGCTGACTGCACATGTTTTTCGGCGTCTGTGTTTCTGCAGTGTTAAAAACTGAAAGAAACGTTTGCCCTTATGTTATTAACACGTAATCGCAATGAATCCTCGTAAAATTAAGGATTAGTATCACTTATGTTTCGGGCGATGAGGGCAATTTCAGCAACTTTCTGAAAACTGGCACAAGTGATATTTACTCGGCCCCATACGATTACCTATCCAAACTATCAGGATTGTTTTCCTTTTTCTCTTTTCTACGACATTTAAGCTATGTCTAAACTTAACGTACTACGAAATATGTTTGTTAAGTCCCGGCTAAAAGATCAAACATTTTCTTCCATTATAGTGTTTGTCGAGCATAACGTTTGGTGGCTAAACGCAAAACAATGTTTGACCAAACATGGGACCAAGTGAGTCCAAAATAAATGATTTTTGCGTATTATTGCTGAAATTTTCGACGTTACGTGGCTCATTTGGTTGCTTTTTACCGTTTGTGCACGATTTGTTTGTTGGGGTGGCTAAACGATCAAACATTTGTTCGTAATGCGAAATTTTGGATGAACATGTTTGATTTCGATCAAACATGGAAAGCCATTTAATGCACTATTGTGAGAGGTGGCTAAACCGTCAAACATGCTCGTCCAACGATGTTGGATGAAAATATTTGATCATTCTTTGATTGCTAAATTTGTTTTTGAACAAACACACGTGTCGACTGTATTGTTTTCTCGTTATGTTTTGATGTTTTTGAACCGCAGTCAATTCCCGTTGTCTGCTCTAAACAAAATATTGGCGCAAGGAAAGCCGTGCGGTGTTCTTCAATACCAGTAAAAAGATAATAATCGTGGAGCTCCGCTTTTAGGCTTAGCTAAATCTATATATTACTGTTCAGAAAAAAAAAATACTGGTTTCTGTGATAGTTTCCTGACACAAGCATTGAATGTTACATTGACCATCAGTTACTCTTACAGGAAAAAGACTGATTTAACATTTCTTCACGGCTAAACTTGTTAAAACTCGTTTTCTCACTCAGTAACATGAAGCGTTTTACAACCTAAACAAACGGGTAGTTTGGCATCATTACCGGTACTAGAGGAAAAAGTACAGAACTCACTAATTAGCCAGTATAATAAGAACATATACAAAAGAGGAAAGATGCGCTTAATTTGTCTCTGAATGGAACACACTCGAAGAGTATTCCTTCACTTCTGGGAGATGACACAGGGGAAACTAAAGAAAGATAAAGAGAACTATGCCAGATTAGTATAAATCTACTAGCGTTCTATCATGAATGCCACTCTCTTAATTACTCGCTATCTATTCTGTTGTAGATAGTGGGTAGCGCATGCCAACAAAATGGCGGTCGCTCCTTCGCGTTTTCGAAGAGTCTGCTCGGAGGATTTAGATAATGTACTTGTTTAGTATTGAAAGACTTGTAGATTTATACTAAAATATTAGATTATTTGCTTTCGATTTCTATGAGTGATAGCTGATTCGGGCTGCGCCTTCATCACCTACCACGCGGTCGAACATGATCACGAGCTCATAATAGTAATTGTTAATTAGAAAGTAAATATGCAGAATTACTCAGAAAGTGTTCCCAAACACAATCTGTTATAAACCAATGTCAACGAAAACGTTAAAAAGTTGCTCAATTATGCAACTTGGGAAATACCTCAACGTAAAAACATATCTAGTGCAGTTTCAGAAACTGGACACAGTTCCTAAATAGAATCGTTTTTAAACCTAATAGCGCCAAAGGAAGGCATTGCCTCCTAGCTTTCATTCGTAAATGGTTTCCCCACTTTAACCCATTGACTACCGCAGGGTTTTACATTTTCGGAGTGATTTTCCACCTATAAACGATGAATAGCAATTCGTGACTCTTTAGTTGAACTACCAGGGAAAAGTGGTGCTGTCCTAAGCTACTGGAGGCTCAAGGTTTCTGAAAACGTCATTTTGACGTAGCTATTTTTATCCGTGAAGCGACAACAATGGCCCAAGTTCGGTTTGCTTGCGATTTCTGCTAAATTTACAGCCATTTTTCATCTTTAGCGGCTGCCTGATGAGCATCATTAAGCGTGACGGTAGCTAAGAGTCCACTTTCTCAAAGAATCGAGCAAGGTGATGTACTTTGTTGTTGAATTTGGCTTGTTACTCGACGAACTGGGAATTTGGCCGGTCGAACACTTAGTACCTTTGGGACTCGACTATTGATGAATTTCTCGACCTACCGCCACATATTTTGGAATTTCTGTGTACTGAAGATGACCACGAGCAGGAAATTTTGGCGGTAGGTCGGAGTGGCTATGTGAAAGAATTGGGGAAGGAACGGGTGCTGTCAAAAATTCTCGTTAGTTCCCAGCATGCAATGCGCTCAAGATGTTGAAAATGTCGGGAAGGCCCGAATGCACTGGAACAAAAGGCTGTATCTACGCTCGGGAGAAGAATATGAACAAAAAAAGTCATTTCTAAGCTAGAAAAAGGACTGAATTTCGTTATGATGGTTGAATTTTGGTTTTTCGACGATGATTTCCCTAAAAAGCATGAAGGCAAAAGGGGGCATTTTTGCTGTTTCTCTCTGACGTTAAAAACGGCCAGTTTCGTTCTTGTCCAAACTCAAAAGGCCATATTTGGTAAAAATCGCTACGTTTCTTGCATTTATTGGATATCCAAATTTAAAGGGCATTCCATTTCGTGCTCACAACTAACAGTTAAGGCAATATTCGTGCGATTGAGGAAGTTGCAATGTTTTGAAGCATGGGAGTTTTTTACGGCCGGTTTTGGCCGGCACGGGTGCCAATGGGTTAAAGATGTTGTAGTCTGTCATAGGAACCATTATTATATTGACACAACAACTGCAATTAGAACTCTAAGGCTTGAGTGATCTCTCTTCCAAAACACTGGCTCTTCTACAGTAAATTTGTAAAAGGACATGGTTTTGTGTTTATATTTGTCCTTCTACAGGTATCACGATTAGTCGCTATTATTTCATTTTGACGATAGCTACGTTGCAGGTATATCACCCGGCTTAATATCGGTATTGTGAACATCCGTAACTCAGTCGCTACAATACTCTTGTGTAGGCACGAGACTGTCGCAATGTGTGTGCGATATGCCATGTTGTTCCGCAGTCGTTTAGGTTCAGAGCCAAAATACTCACGATTTTTGACTGCCAGCATAAAAGACTTGCTCTATGATTTGATTTGTGTTGCGTATGTTTGTTCCATGTGTGTCATCAATTTCAAATCTCATGATTGTTATGGCAAAAACATGTTAACATTTGAAACTCGCCATCCAAGGTCAGAATGATGTCTGAAGTAAACGTTCCATCGAATAAAAGGAAACAACCTTTAATTATGGAGACCCATTGGTCCAAACCTTGTGCAAGTTGATCAGTCTTTGAACAGATGGGCCCTGACATTGCATCATAATCTTTATTCGCCCAGCGTAGTCTAAGTTAATTCCTTGGACCGATTTGTCGTCCTGACATTACATTATAATCCTAATTCGCCCAACCTTCAAATACCTAACTTAGGTGTATCTAATGTACTGGCTTTTTAAAATTACCGTATTTTGTTCAGTAAGAAACCAACATTCACATGAGTTTAGGTAACCAACGTTAAATAACCTGCATTTTACTCATCTTTTTCCTGAACTTGTTCACCATGCATGCAAGCCTAGTTTTTTTTAATGCCATTAGTGTATCATCCATTCTTCATCCAAACATATTTTTTTTTCAAAGTAAAGACTTCTCTTGTTTCTTGGCATCCATTGCTACTGATTGGAGTTGCTAACTAAATCATGTGGTGTTATTTCATTTAGCTTCAAACAGGATTGACCAAGAACAATGAAACAGTCACCTCAACAATAAATAAAGATATATAGTTATGTCAACTGAACAAGCAATGTAAAAGTGGCTTTCAATGAGCTTCAGTGTTTCGTGTTGTTTATTCTATCGCCGCGAGATACAATTCAGTTACATGAACAGCGCTTCCTTTCCACTAGCCAATTCACACAAAAATAACATCATCAAAACGCTATGTGGGAGGACGTTTAATACAATTTTCTTCAAGACATCTTTGGTGCAACAAACTTTATGCAGAAGTCTTTGGACCAGATATTCTGACGCATTTGTCATGAAAAGAATAAAAACATGTCGTTTCGTCGAGCCGGGTGAGATCACAATTTTACCTTCACTTAGCAGTATTTCGTTTAATCTGCAAATATCTTTTCTCCCTTCAAACTGTCTAGCTGAAGATTTAAAATTCATCCTTTGTCAAATGTGTAATTCACCTTCCTTACATTAGACATAACTATGAGACGGGAATATGGCCAAAAAGCGACTTTTCGTTGAATTAGTGCCTTGTCTTGCAGCTGTCCTTTGGACCAACCGCTAAAACTAAAAGATATGGCGGCCGGAAATTGTAAGCAAGATTGTATTTTTATGGAATCTCTGATACGAGGGCAATCAGTTTTCCCGCATCATCTCACACGTCTCAATTGAAAAAACATAGAGCGAATGGCTTTCCGGTGCCATTCGTTGTAAGAAAAATTCTCCTCATTGAGCAAGACTTCTTTTTATTTAAGCCCGGCAAAAGATATAACGCTGATTGGTGAAGGACAAGGGAAACCACATCATGGGCTCCTGACAAATGTCGGATTCAAGCAGATTATGGCTAAGGCAATTATAAGTTTATCATTTTCATGAAGGCAGATTTATCTGTGTGTTATAAAGAATACTGTTTGACACATTTACCCAGTAAATCGGAAGTTTGAGTTTAAAAAATCAATTGCTTTTCCTTTGCAACGTCCGTTTTTCCAAATGGCGGTCGCGCACGCTTTGCGTAGATTGTATTTAGTTAATCGAGGTGTAAAAAATTGAGAGGTATAATTTGGGCAATCTAGTTTAAAACACTTGAGAAAAAGAATAAGCGATTGCAGGATACGTCTTTGCTCAAGCAACAACAACAACAAATGCTTTATTTGCATGACCATAAAGGAATTACAGTATTGCAAAAGCTACTAGTCTAAATTTAATTACTAATTCAACTAATTGATCCTAAACATTACAAAACATTGCAATTCTCATTCATTTATTGATATTAACTTGTTTCTTAATTCAAAGCATTGCGAGATAAATGAAATTAATTGACAATTAATTAAATAATCAGAAGAATTCATAAGAATAGATTTTAAAGCATCGCGTTAAAGTGTTTTGAAGTCAGGTATTTTAGTTTCTATTTTGGAGAAAAAAGTGTCTCTGATATAAGAATAGGCCTTACAATCTAGTAAGAAATTATTTTCATCTTCAATTTTGTTACTCTTACAAAGGAAACATACCCTTTCATTGCGAGGGATTTTTTCGTATCTACCTGTTTCAATTCTAAGTTGACGACTATTTTTTCTAATTTTGACTTATGTTTTTCTCGAAGGATTTTTTCTTGTTAAAACGAGGTACGGCGAGGGGCTATAAACTGAGTTTTTGTGATTGTTGAAGGGTCTGGTTCCAGTAACAGACGTATTTATTTTTCATTTTGCCGATATACCGTTTAACTATGGAGTCATTTAATGAATTACAAGAAAAGTCACAATTTTGATCGTAGTAGTCAACCATCTTCATGAAGTTAGAGTAAAAGCTATTTTTTCCCGCTATAATGAAGGTCAATTGAAATTTTTAAGGCTTGTTTAACTATAGAATCTTAATCTTTACCTTTCAAATAGTCTAGGTAATTTAAAATCTTATTATTTATATCAATGATCATGGGGAATTTACCGAGTTAAGTTCTTGTTGTGTACTTGTAAATAACGTTTACAGAATTGTAAATGGGTTTTCTCAATTGCAGAGCTGTCCCAGGATTTAAAATGTAATTTAACAACAGCACCCCAAACTTCACTGTTTTAGGTTAAAATTGGTGAAATCATTGAGTCAAAAATTTTACATGCAAGTGAGGGCTTAACACTGTTCAGATCCGTGTGCCGTCTTAAGCGGAAGAGCGCATGAAGAGCTTTCTGTCTAATGTTCAAGCGAAAGTGTAAAATTTCCGGAAGATGTGATGCGAGTTCCTAGGTAAGTATAGTTATGCCTATGCGGAAATTATATTCACATTTTCTTGTGCATCGTTGAAATATCATTATTTTGGTTTTCTTAGGATTTATTCTAAGCATCCAAGAGTTGCAATATGAAGATAGTACGTTAAGGCAGTTTTGTAGCCCAAGTTTGGATCACGATAATATTATTAAGTCATCTGCGTAAAGGAGTGAGTTGAGTCTCATGGCATTTGGTAATACGAAAGGGTCTGATAAAACATTGTCAAATGAGAACGCTAGATCGTTAAGGTATAAGTTAAAGAGCAGAGGACTTAAAATGCAGCCTTGCCGCAGACCTCTTGCGTATTGAAAAGATTGCTTTTTGTTATTTTCAATCCTAGCAGCCATTGCTAGGCAAAAGCCAAAGCTAGCCGAATTACCAAGATGCAGTAATGTCTTGATCGCATAATTAGTCAAGAGAGTGTTCTCACCTTTTGCTCACAGGTCCCCACTCCTCCCTCCGTGTCCCTTTGTTCTAACTTTAGGCTCTCTCGGCTTGGTGTCGTGAGTGCAGATTTAAGAAGTGCGCCGTTGTTACCTCACAGCTGCTGTTGCCCTATCAAAGATAGAAAGGCCTTGCCACAACGCCTGCGGTGTATAGCCTGGAGACTCTGGCGTCAGGGTTTCGACTTTTTCCGTCTTCCATGACACTGGTTCTACTATTGTTCTCAAAAATATGGTTTTTTGCCTTATCCACCCGTCTGGTATCATAACCTGCAGCTAGGGTTTCATGCTTGTGAAGGCTGAGGCCACGCTGTTGACACGCTTGAATTGACAAATAATAAATAATAATGCGCTTTATTTGACCATCTTAAGTGAAAAAATACAATGGCAATACAATATTAAAAATGCAAGAAAATTGGCAAATAATAATCGTAATAATATCTTAAAAATTATGTACACACACACACACACACACACACACACACACACACACACACACATATATATATATATAAAAGTTATATTCCGCAAAGTTTATGAGCTCTTGGTATGAAGGAACGTTGATGCCTGTCGGTTCCCGACATTTCGATATATGTGCTTCTCCCAGATCTTAAATTATATTGATTTTTTGGTGCCGATTTAACAAAAACATTATTTGAATTAGATTCGTCCTTTAGAATTTTTTCGAATTCTCGTTTGGTAGCAGTACTCCTTCTCTCATGAAGCGCAGGGAGGGCATTTCTTGGTACGCCAATAATACTAAGGCTACGGTCTTGAACTCGTTGGACTTCTTCAGACAGATAGTTAGGTAGACCTCCCCAAACAGGTGATGCGTACTCTAATAGAGGCCGGATCTTTGTGTTGTAAAGTGTAATTCCAACATCTTTAGGAAGATTGGCTTTCCTACATTCACGCAGGAGGAATAACCTTTTGTTAGCCTTCTTTGTCATCTCCTCAATGTGATGATTCCAACGGAGATCGTCCTGAAACCAGACTCCCAACAATTTAAAAACATTGCTCGTTCAAGTTCACAGTTTCCAAGATGGAGACTATCAGGAATAGTAGGTGACTTTCTGAAGGTCAATAACATGTCCTTTGTCTTCTTGCTGTATACTATTAAGTACAACTTGCAAAGAAGGCTCGTTGTTTGTAGAGATAGACTCATAGAAGGTACAGTCGTCCGCGTATTTGCAAACACATAAGGCCATTTTACCAGGTTAAACTCCATGAACTGATGTGTAACATCCAATGAAGTCTGAGCGTTTCATAATTTTGATTCAATGAACCTTCACCACATCACAAAATGAGCCGAATGCGGGGCGCCCCTTATGTGCCACAAAAACACACCTCTGCGTTCTATTTTTGGGGGCAATCAAAGAATAAATAGAGGCATAACTGGGTGGCTCTAGACACAGGCACTTGAGAACAAACCCACAGGACTAAGAAAAGCATTTCAATGCCATTCGTGGAGGAATACAAATATAGTTAAAAATAGGTTTCAGGAAATTTATCTTCTAATTAAATCGAAAGAAATCATGACCATGTCTGCAAGTTCAGCTTTTATTATTAGGTTCTCTGCAGTTTCACCCGCATCCGTACAAATTCTTTAAGACACTTGTTTCTTTTTTCTGACTTTTTCTGGCTTAACTTCCAACTTTTTTGTTGACCACTGAAGTCTGTTCTTCGATCGTCTACACTTCAGAACATTGCTAAGCTGATTTACAATTTACAGGCGCCCGAAAAACTTTTCCAGTCTTTAAAGCGTTGTGAATTCAGCTCGAGTTTGTTCAAATAGGTTTGTACCTGTTTAGGTTAATTAACTTACAGCAATCTTACAGCCACCACAATACCGAACTGAGATGACTGACAAAAATTCCCAAAATAATGGCCGCGAGATGTAGAGTTACAACAATTCTGCCTCTCTCAACATGTTTCTAAATACTCCTAAAAAATAGCAACGGTACAACATTCGTTCATTCTCTACTTATAAGGCTGGGCACACAATTTTCATTTTTTTCTTTGATAATTTCTTGGCAGAGATATTCACCATTAATTCACATATTATAAACATCAATATTGTACCCAACACGAGTATTTCTGCGCCAGTGTTGAGGAGAGTTTTCTCCAGCTTAACTGACTGTATATAAGTCTTTCATAACTTGGGACCTCAGTGCTTTGGAACAACGGCTGCATGAATGTGTCAGGTTTTGCTACGATACGAGTCACCACTGAGTAACATTAAAGTTTTGTTTTGCGCTAATCGGTCCTAATCGTTTACCACTGCGTGATGTAACGGTGACCATATTCCCGGGCCATATTCTCCAGGTTTTCCTTGAAAACCTGAGAGGATCGACAAGTCACAGATTAGTACACCAGTGGTTCCAAATGCCTGTTTATCAGTGTATCAGTTTCAATCCCTATACCTCAGAAAAGCGAACGTGTCTTCAGGGCGCATTATTAGAATGTAGGACGTGAGGGGAAGGTAATCGCAGGAACACATCACGGTATGAAAGAGAATTTTAATTCTGTGTGTTCAGTTATCAAGGCTGAGCATTATAGATCTCGAGCGGCATTACAGGGCAAATGGCCTGCATCTTCTTCATTTATAGTTGTATTCTTCAAGTTGAGTGTCCACCTCTGTAAACCAGCAGTCGAGGAATTCTACGAAACCACTCAAAATATAGTCTGAAATGAAGAATAAATGTCCGTCACTTCAGTCTACTTTGGAAGAGCTTAAGGTACCCATTTCTTGATTCAGCCAATTGGACAAGAATTTACGTGTGTTTGGCTGCAAAAGGATAAACAGATTCACACACCTTTCCAACGCTAACAGGAAATTGTTTCTAACTACCATCTAACCTAATTTCAGACATGTTTGGGTTAATAGACCGTGAGACCGGGAAATTGTAGACATTAATTCATTCTAGGAAACCTAAATATAACTACGCGACTACATAACCTAATAACAAACTGGCCTATTCGGATCGAAGGTTGTGCGCGAACAGCTGGAAGACCTATCCAACATTACAGGCATACCACTTTCAAAATGACAGTTATAAATGCGAAAGGTCCGAGAATCTTCAAGGTTAAGGTAGCAGACATTAGCTCGGCTAGAACATCCTCTTCTACAGTTTGAACAGAATAAATGCAACGGCGCTGCATGAAAGCAATATCTCAGTTGGTGTTAAATTGTAAACTTTGGGTATCTCTGAAGAAAAGAAAAGGGTTTGCTCTATAACATGAAAACACGACCCATGTAACAATCGAAGGTAATGCTATATCACTCCTAAACGTTTGTCTACTGCAACATCCATCGAAACTGGCGCCTGAAATGTTGCTTTCTATTCGATCAAAGTCTCCATGATTTGAACACTGCATTTATTTTGGATTTCTTACAACATGTACTGTTTCAACTCTGAGGCAAGCATTATGAGACCAATCGTAAACATTTCCGAGAAATTAATCATGCATTTGTAAACTACCTAAAAATTTCCATGCATGTAAATTCATTAATGCTGTAGGCGTTGATAAAAAAAAACTTAGTTTAAGCAAAGTCTGGCTGCGGCTGTGATTCTTTTCCTGTTCCGATTGACGGAATCCTGGGAACATTTAGCATAATACACGTACTCCAGCTGCCTTTTCATAATGAAACCAAAAATAATAATAAAAAAAAAAAAAAAAAAAACGACAAAATGTAGATGTATGAATTGCTCTCACTTTACTGCAGATCACTCAGGATATGCGATTGTAACTATGAAGAGAGTTTCTGCTATTTCAGGACTGAACAGTCCTCGAATTTCCAATTTCGAAACTGACACTAGCTGGCCCTGCTATTACATATAAAGACAAATCTGTACATTATCTGAACACAAAATAAATGAAAACTTGAGGTACCATTTTACCAAAGAAAACTCTAGTTCTTCCATCGAATTTTTTAATACGCTCAAATCTAGTACGGATTTTGTGTGCAGTAAGGCCGTGTCGCTTTTTACAATTTGACACCGGAAAGAGAACTTGTTCCCTAAGTTGAAGATACGTGGCACAAGTTAAATCACATACGTATAGAGAATGTTAACGATGTAGTATTTCTTTGGGTCTTACCCGGTTTGTCATGAACGTGTGGTAAGAGTCGCATCTGATGAATTCAGCTTCACAATTAAGAATTAAGCTTGACGGGCAGTGGACAGTGGCAGTGGGCAGTGCCATCTTAGTCACAATTGGCTAGGACACGAACACAGGTTTCTGTATTTAATGACACTTACATGACACTCGGTGGTTGCCGACTGCGACTTCAAATCCAGCTGTTTTTTGTGGAAAGAAATAATCGCCCCATGGGTGCGTCAATAAGTAGTAGGTCGACTTCATGTGTAAATTTCAACTCTGCTTCACCGCGACGTTTGATACAGAAGTGCACCCGCGGAAAGGTTACTGCTCTGCTGTCGCAAATCATTCTACGTATCGAACAGCAACACCACAGAAATATGCTTCTCGTTAGCCACCGGTTAAACAAAGAAATTACTTTTAAACTGAAGTCAAACCTTAAAACTGCATGCGCATCAGTAACAGTGCACTGTGTATGTGTGAGTAAAACTACTGCAACGTTATCGTGTTATCTATGGGCGATCTGTTAGGTATGAGGTAAAGCGAAACATGAGAAAACTGCACTATTCACAACGCAAGAGATCATAACGACGAGAAACAAAGATAGTCACTGGAGAACTTTCCATTTTACTGGCATCTTTCCTTTACTGAGACCACCTGATCTTAACTCCTGCTTAGTATCTAGTTACACATAAAAATATAAAATTCTCAGTATATCTTAATGCGTCTATCATTGATACTATGTATATTTGACAATTACATATCAAACTATTTATGAAGAATGCTTTTGGCCTTCCTTTAATCCAAACTTTGCACCTACCAGTTTGAAGAACGATATCGCGCTATTACGCTGAAGTACAGAAGTGTCAGCTGTTTTGTGAGATGAGGAGCGAAGGTTTGTCCCAGGTCTGTGGCATGTCATTAGTTCTCATAATTTAATGTGAATGAACTTGGTCATGTTTATCAACTGCCATACCTGCACATAAAGTGCAATTTTATTACAGACTTATGATTGAGTCGCAATTGTTGCTGAATTGAACACGAAAGCCTTTCTTGTTTGTAGATACATAGTTTCATTGTTTGGATCTACAACACATTTGCCCCATTTCTGATCCTTGAACTTGTTTAGAAAACTATCACTGATCTGAAACTTAACAAGAAACATGCGCTAAATAGTATCATTTTCCTGACGAATGACCCTTTATCATTGAAGTTAACAATATATTAAGGTGCTTGTGCTTTGCTGAATTTTTCGTACTCTAGAGAATACAGTTAACCTCACAAACCTTTGAAAGAGTGGTCTCAAACTCAGGAAAACGTGTGAATATCTTGTTTGATTGTTAAGATTTGATTTCTTGCCGGTTTGATTCTTATTTGATGCATTTAAACTCGTGCTTACCGAGACAGCAATTCTTAATAAATGAATCATATGACGCAACAACGTGCGCAAATGAATTTTACGCCGGGGAAAGATGGCTCCACCACGCCTGAACTCGGGAGAGCCGGAGCACTGCTAACAAACAAAGATGGCTTCATCAAACAGAGCGCCGATGTTCCCAGCATGTTCAGAAAAGCTAAGACTGCTTACCGGAGGGGGGGGGGGGACTCCCTATAATGGCCTATACGGGGAGACTCCGCCCGAAAGGGGTACCTTTTCCATGCTTCAGGTATATGAAATGGTAGGGATTTCACGACTCGAAGTATATGAAAGGGTAGGAAAATCTGTCATTTAGGTATTTCAAAAGGGCCATTCATTAAAATATTTCGAACGCATACCTTATGACTGTACTGTTCCAGCGGAAGGTTTATGAAAAGGGTACCATTTGTCAATGGAAGGTATACGAAAGGGGTACCTTTTCTGTCAAAAATGGTATATAAAATGGTAAGGGGTCGGACCTCGGGGTGGAGCCTCCCCGTATAAAATGTTTTTTCAGCGACTCCCCCGGGACTGCTTACCATCATTACTTCTCTCGGTTAGGCGATAAGGAAAAATATTTCTCATACTTCCTCGCCAAAAACCTTGAAGTTCATCCGAAACTGTAAATGGTTTCATGACGCACTTGACACTTGACGAATAACCTTTCGTGTTCGGGCGTTGTTCGTGCCTGAAGCCTGATTGTTTTTGGCATTCTGAGCAGTGGTTATGAGGGAAAATGCTCCGGGAATGATGTGCGGGTGTATCTCTTAATATTAAACTGTGGTAATATATTAAAGCATGAGATACCTATTTATCTCTTTGCTAACAATAGTCACGAGTGCATATCCATTGGACTATGCGTCGAAAATCATTGTCAAGAAATCTAATGGATAATCCGTGTGGCATGTATTTATCTTTTCCGAATATGCTGGGAACCTCAGATGTATGTTTGATAAAACCAAGTCTTATGTTAATGTTTGTGAGAAGTATTCAGGCTTTTCAGAGTTCAGGCGTGGTGGTATAGCCCGAGACATGATTGATTCACGGCTGGAGTAAGGCAAGACGAAATCCATTTATTAAGAATTGCTGCTTCCCAAAACCCGAATTTAAATGCATCCAGTAGGTTCTCGATCAGCCAAACACAGGTAACGTCTTGTCATTGGTACAGAAAAGTAATTTGCAGCAGTAAAATTTAACATATGTTTCTTGTCAATATACACGAGTTTCAGATGAGTGATAGTTTTGTTTTCTCAATAAAGGTCAAGGATTTCCCCGAGACAATGGCGCTAAAAAGAGTCACAAACAAGAGATTTTATATTCTTTTTATTCCAGCACTGAATAATCACCGCTCAGTAAAACTGCACTTTATGGACAGGTTCGAGTCTGTAAATAGTTTGTGTGCTTGTAAAGCATAAAGAGTAGCAATGATAGACGTGCTCAGCTATAAAAATGTTATGTTTCTATGTGTATTCAGATACTAAGCAGGTTTCCGTAAAGGAAAGATGGCAGTAAATGAAAAGTTATTTAAAACTCAGTGACAATCTTTGTTCCTTAATGATCCCTCTTTTTAGTGGCTGTGTACAGACGGGTTTTAAGTACAGGTCACATTCCACGGGACAATCTAATTTTCGCGGGTCGCGTGTCGCGGGTAAATTGTCGCGGGTCGCGGATAAATTGTCGCGGGTCGCGGGTAAATTGTCACGGGTCGCGGATAAATTGTCGCGGGTGAGAAACTAGTAATTAAGAGTGCTCGTCTAATCTCTTGCTTGCTTGAACGTGCTCATGGCATGTGGAAGTGACGGAGATAGAAGCTAAACTTGAGCTTTATTTTTGAAACAGCTCATCCCTGTCGCAGATGGTGTGATAAAGAACCTAAAATAATTGAGTAAGTAGACCTTCAAAGACTAGCGTGCAATACAACAAAGGTCATGTGTTAAGGTGGGGGTACACATGCACTTTGAGTGAAATTTTAAGGAATTTGAAGAAGGGATGGAAATGGTGTAAAAATGTTTTGAAACACCAGCAGACAGTTGACACCCCATAAGGGCACTGCAGGTTGCTGGGGAACTGTTTGGTGACTGTCTATCAATTTCTAACTTCACTCCAGTTTTAAACCTTCATTAAATCTTCAATATTCCTTATTTCCCTAAATGTAACTAATCCTTTGAGAAATTTCTTCCTAAATATACCCCAAAATCACCAAACAATTTACAAAATATCCCACAACATAGCTTCGTGTAATGAGCATACAGTTTTTGATTGCTTCAAACGTGAACGAGTTATTAATATTAAATCCATGAACGGTGTTCTGGTGTACCTGGTCTTAATCAGATCTAGACTAGACCTGATACAGTGGAACAACAGTCACATCTCCACGTCAGCCACTTTTTTCTCCCAGCGGATACACTCACTCACTCAAGACCACTCTCTACAACAACCACCTCCCTGTGTTTTGAGAAGAAATAAACTGAAACGGACTTTCTAACTGTTCTTAATTTGACTTCTGTGACTAAGTTCCAATAGCTTGTGTGGCGGCTGTCATTAAGGAAATATGCTATAGTGTCTCTACTATTCATCCTAGTCACTCTATTTTATTAATTCAAGTCCATATCACTCCACCCCATGCTGCACAGTCAACTGTCAACCTAACCCCCACCCCCACTCTATATTCTCTCTCCTATTCATCCCAGTCATTCTATTTTATTTATTCAATTCCATATCACTCCACCACATGCTGCACAGTCAACTGTCCAACCTAACCCCCCCCACTCTATATTCTCTCTCCTATTCATCCCAGTCATTCTATTTTATTTATTCAATTCATATACTCCACCCCATGCTGCACAGTAAACTGTCCAACCTAACCCCATGCCCACTCTATATTTTCTCTCCTATTCATCCCAGTCATTCTATTTTATTTATTCAATTCCATATCACTCCACCCATGCTGCACAGTCAACTGTCCAATCTAACCCCCATGCCCACTCTATATTATCTCTCCTATTCATCCTAGTCATTCTATTTTATTTATTCAATTCCATCACTCCACCCATGCTGCACAGTCAACTGTCCAACCTAACCCCCACCCCACTCTATATTCTCTCCCTATTCATCCTAGTCATTCTATTTTATTTATTCAATTCCATATCACTCCACCCCATGCTGCACAGTCAACTGTCCAACCTAACCCCCATGCCCAATCTATATTCTCTCTCCTATTCATCCCAGTCATTCTATTTTATTTATTCAATTCCATATCACTCCACCCATGCTGCAAAGTCAACTGTCCAACCTAACCCCACCCCCACTCTATATTCTCTCTCCTATTCATCCAGTCATTCTATTTTATTTATTCAATTCCATATCACTCCACCCCATGCTGCACAGTCAACTGTCCAACCTAACCCCCATGCCCACTCTATATTCTCTCTCCTATTCATCCAGTCATTCTATTTTATTTATTCAATTCCATATCACTCCACCCCATGCTGCACAGTCAACTGTCCAACCTAACCCCCACCCCCACTCTATATTCTCTCTCCTATTCATCCTAGTCATTCTATTTTATTTATTCAATTCCATATAACTCCACCCATGCTGCACAGTCAACTGTCCAACCTAACCCCCATGCCCACTCTATATTCTCTCTCCTATTCATCCCAGTCATTCTATTTTATTTATTCAATTCCATATCACTCCACCCATGCTGCACAGTCAACTGTCCAACCTAACCCCCATGCCCACTCTATATTCTCTCTCCTATTCATCCTAGTCATTCTATTTTATTTATTCAATTCCATATCACTCCACCCATGCTGCACAGTCAACTGTCCAACCTAACCCCCATGCCCACTCTATATTCTCTCTCCTATTCATCCTAGTCATTCTATTTTATTTATTCAATTCCATATCACTCCACCCCATGCTGCACAGTCAACTGTCCAACCTAACCCGCATACCCACTCTATATTCTCTCTCCTATTCATCCAGTCATTCTTTTTATTTATTCAATTCCATATCACTCCACCCCATGCTGCACAGTCAACTGTCCAACCTAACCCCCACCCCCACTCTATATTCTCTCTCCTATTCATCCTAGTCATTCTATTTTATTTATTCAATTCCATATCACTCAACCCATGCTGCACAGTCAACTGTCCAACCTAACCCCCACCCCCACTCTATATTCTCTTCCTATTAATCCTAGTCATTCTATTTTATTTATTCAATTCCATATCACTCCACCCATGCTGCACAGTCAACTGTCCAACCTAACCCCCACCCCCACTCTATATTCTCTCTCCTATTCATCCCAGTCATTCTATTTTATTTATTCAATTCCATATCACTCCACCCCATGCTGCACAGTCAACTGTCCAACCTAACCACCACCCCTACTCTATATTCTCTCTCCTATTCATCCTAGTCATTCTATTTTATTTATTCAATTCCATATCACTCCACCCCATGCTGCACAGTCAACTGTCCAACCTACCCCCCCCCCACTCTATTCTCTCTCCTATTCATCCTAGTCATTCTATTTTATTTATTCAATTCCATATAACTCCACCCCATGCTGCACAGTCAACTTCAACCTAACCCCACACCCACTCTATATTCTCTCTCCTATTCATTCCAGTAATTCTATTTTATTTATTCAATTCCATATCACTCCACCCCATGCTGCACAGTCAACTGTCCAACCTAACCCCCACCCCCACTCTATATTCTCTCTCCTATTCATCCTCGTCATTCTATTTTATTTATTCAATTCCATATCACTCCACCCCATGCTGCACAGTCAACTGTCCAACCTAACCCCCACCCCCACTCTATATTCTCTCTCCTATTCATCCAGTCATTCTATTTTATTATTCAATTCAATATCACTCCACCCCATGCTGCACAGTCAACTGTCCAACCTAACCCCCACCCCCACTCTATATTCTCTCTCCTATTCATCCTAGTCATTCTATTTTATTTATTCAATTCCATATCACTCCACCCCATGCTGCACAGTCAACTGTCCAACCTAACCCCCACCCCACTCTATATTCTCTCTCCTATTCATCCTAGTCATTCTATTTTATTTATTCAATTCCATATCACTCCACCCCATGCTGCACAGTCAACTGTCCAACCTAACCCCAATGCCCACTCTATATTCTCTTTCCTATTCATCCTAGTCATTCTATTTTATTTATTCAATTCCATATCACTCCACCCATGCTGCACAGTCAACTGTCCAACCTAACCCCACCCCCACTCTATATTCTCTCTCCTATTCATCCCAGTCATTCTATTTTATTTATTCAATTCCATATCACTCCACCCCATGCTGCACAGTCAACTGTCCAACCTAACCCCCACCCCCACTCTATATTCTCTCTCCTATTCATCCTAGTCATTCTATTTTATTTATTCAATTCCATATCACTCCACCCATGCTGCACAGTCAACTGTCCAACCTAACCCCCATGCCCACTCTATATTCTCTCTCCTATTCATCCCAGTCATTCTATTTTATTTATTCAATTCCATATCACTCCACCCCATGCTGCACAGTCAACTGTCCAACCTAACCCCCACCCCACTCTATATTCTCTCTCCTATTCATCCTAGTCATTCTATTTTATTTATTCATTTCCATATCACTCCACCCCATGCTGCACAGTCAACTGTCCAACCTAACCCCCAGGCCCACTCTATATTCTCTCTCCTATTCATCCTAGTCATTCTATTTTATTTATTCAATTCCATAATCAACTCACCCATGCTGCACAGTCAACTGTCCAACCTAACCCCCACCCCCACTCTATATTCTCTCTCCTATTCATCCTAGTCATTCTATTTTTTTTATTCAATTCCATATCACTCCAACCCATGCTGCACAGTCAACTGTCCAACCTAACCCCACCCCACTCTATATTCTCTTCCTATTCATCCTAGTCATTCTATTTTATTTATTCAATTCCATATTACTCCACCCCATGCTGCACAGTCAACTGTCCAACCTACCCCCCCACACTCTATTTCTCTCTCCTATTCATCCTAGTCATTCTATTTTATTTATTCAATTCCATATCACTCCACCCATGCTGCACAGTCAACTGTCCAACCTAACCACCATGCCCACTCTATATTCTCTCTCCTATTCATCCCAGTCATTCTATTTTATTTATTCAATTCCATATCACTCCACCACATGCTGCACAGTCAACTGTCCAACCTAACCCCACCCCCACTCTATATTCTCTCTCCTATTCATCCCAGTCATTCTATTTTATTTATTCAATTCCATATCACTCCACCCCATGCTGCACAGTCAACTGTCCACCGTACCCCCACCCCAACTCTATATTCTCTCTCCTATTCATCCTAGTCATTCTATTTTATTTATTCAATTCCATATCACTCCACCCCATGCTGCACAGTCAACTGTCCAACCTAACCCCCACCCCCACTCTATATTCTCTCTCCTATTCATCCCAGTCATTCTATTTTATTTATTCAATTCTTTATAACTCCACCCCATGCTGCACAGTCAACTGTCCAACCTAACCCCACCCCCACTCTATATTCTCTCTCCTATTCATCCCAGTCATTCTATTTTATTTATTCAATTCCATATCACTCCACCCCTTGCTGCACAGTCAACTGTCCAACCTAACCCCCACCCCCACTCTATATTCTCTCTCTATTCATCCTAGTCATTCTATTTTATTTATTCAATTCCATATCACTCCACCCCATGCTGCACAGTCAACTGTCCAACCTAACCCCCACCCCCACTCTATATTCTCTCTCCTATTCATCCTAGTCATTCTATTTTATTTATTCAATCCATATCACTCCACCCATGCTGCACAGTCAACTGTCCAACCTAACCCCCACCCTCACTCTATATTCTCTCTCCTATTCATCCTAGTCATTCTATTTTATTTATTCAATTCCATATCACTCCACCCCATGCTGCACAGTCAACTGTCCAACCTAACCCCCATGCCCACTCTATATTCTCTCTCCTATTCATCCCAGTCATTCTATTTTATTTATTCAATTCCATATCACTCCACCCATGCTGCACAGTCAACTGTCCAACCTAACCCCCATGCCCACTCTATATTCTCTCTCCTATTCATCCTAGTCATTCTATTTTATTTATTCAATTCCATATCACTCCACCCATGCTGCACAGTCAACTGTCCAACCTAACCCCCATGCCACTCTATATTCTCTCTCCTATTCATCCCAGTCATTCTATTTTATTTATTCAATTCCATATCACTCCACCCATGCTGCACAGTCAACTGTCCAACCTAACCCCCATGCCCACTCTATATTCTCTCTCCTATTCATCCAGTCATTCTATTTTATTTATTCAATTCCATATCACTCCACCCATGCTGCACAGTCAACTGTCCAACCTAACCCCCACCCCCACTCTATATTCTCTCTCCTATTCATCCTAGTCATTCTATTTTATTTATTCAATTCCATATCACTCCACCCATGCTGCACAGTCAACTGTCCAACCTAACCCCCACCCCCACTCTATATTCTCTCTCCTATTCATCCTAGTCATTCTATTTTATTTATTCAATTCCATATCACTCCACCCATGCTGCACAGTCAACTGTCCAACCTAACCCCATGCCCACTCTATATTCTCTCTCCTATTCATCCCAGTCATTCTATTTTATTTATTCAATTCCATATCACTCCACCCATGCTGCACAGTCAACTGTCCAACCTAACCCCCACCCCCACTCTATATTCTCTCTCCTATTCATCCCAGTCATTCTATTTTATTTATTCAATTCCATATCACTCCACCCATGCTGCACAGTCAACTGTCCAACCTAACCCCCACCCCCACTCTATATTCTCTCTCCTATTCATCCCAGTCATTCTATTTTATTTATTCAATTCCATATCACTCCACCCATGCTGCACAGTCAACTGTCCAACCTAACCCCATGCCCACTCTATATTCTCTCTCCTATTCATCCTAGTCATTCTATTTTATTTATTCAATTCCATATCACTCCACCCCATGCTGCACAGTCAACTGTCCAACCTAACCCCACCCCCACTCTATATTCTCTCTCCTATTCATCCTAGTCATTCTATTTTATTTATTCAATTCCATATCACTCCACCCCATGCTGCACAGTCAACTGTCCAACCTAACCCCCACACCCACTCTATATTCTCTCTCCTATTCATCCTAGCAATTCTATTTTATTTATTCAATTCCATATCACTCCACCCCATGCTGCACAGTAACTGTCCACCTAACCCCCATGCCCACTCTATATTCTCTCTCCTATTCATCCCAGTCATTCTATTTTATTTATTCAATTCCATATCACTCCACCCATGCTGCACAGTCAACTGTCAGACCTAAACCCCATGCCCACTCTATATTCTCTCTCCTATTCATCCTAGCAATTCTATTTTATTTATTCAATTCCATATCACTCCACCCATGCTGCACAGTTAATTGTCCCACCTAACCCCATGCCCACTCTATATTCTCTCTCCTATTCATCCCAGTCATTCTATTTTATTTATTCAATTCCATATCACTCCACCCATGCTGCACAGTCAACTGTCCAACCTAACCCCCATGCCCACTCTATATTCTCTCTCCTATTCATCCCAGTCATTCTATTTTATTTATTCAATTCCATATCACTCCACCCATGCTGCACAGTCAACTGTCCAACCTAACCCCCATGCCCACTCTATATTCTCTCTCCTATTCATCCCAGTCATTCTATTTTATTTTATTCAATTCCATATCACTCCACCCCATGCTGCACAGTCAACTGTCTAACCTAACCCCCACCCCCACTCTATATTCTCTCTCCTATTCATCCTAGTCATTCTATTTTATTTATTCATTTCCATATCACTCCACCCCATGCTGCACAGTCAACTGTCCAACCTAACCCCCATTCCCACTCTATATTCTCTCTCCTATTCATCCTAATCATTCTATTTTATTTATTCAATTCCATATCACTCACCTCCCATGCTGCACAGTCAACTGTCCAACCTAACTCCCACCCCCACTCTATATTCTCTCTCCTATTCATCCTAGTCATTCTATTTTTTTATTCAATTCCATATCACTCCAACCCATGCTGCACAGTCAACTGTCCAACCTAACCCCCACCCCCACTCTATATTCTCTTTCCTATTCATCCTAGTCATTCTATTTTATTTATTCAATTCCATATCACTCAACCCCATGCTGCACAGTCAACTGTGCAACCTAACCCCCACCACTCTCATTTCTCTCTCCTATTCATCCTAGTCATTCTATTTTATTTATTCAATTCCATATCACTCCACACCATGCTGCACAGTCAACTGTCCAACCTAACCACCATGCCCCACTCTATATTCTTTCTCTTTTCATCCAGTCATTCTATTTTATTTATTCAATTCCATATCACTCCACCACATGCTGCACAGTCAACTGTCCAACCTAACCCCCACCCCCACTCTATATTCTCTCTCCTATTCATCCCAGTCATTCTATTTTATTTATTCAATTCCATATCACTCCACCCCATGCTGCACAGTCAACTGTCCACCTACCCCCACCCCAACTCTATATTCTCTCTCCTATTCATCGTAGTAATTCTATTTTATTTATTCAATTCCATATCACTCCACCCCTTGCTGCACAGTCAACTGTCCAACCTAACCCCCACCCCCACTCTATATTCTCTCTCCTATTCATCCAGTCATTCTATTTTATTTATTCAATTCTTTATAACTCCACCCCATGCTGCACAGTCAACTGTCCAACCTAACCCCCACCCCCACTCTATATTCTCTCTCCTATTCATCCAGTCATTCTATTTTATTTATTCAATTCCATATCACTCCACCCCATGCTGCACAGTCAACTGTCCACCCTACCCCCACCCCCACTCTATATTCTCTCTCCTATTCATCCTAGTCATTCTATTTTATTTATTCAATTCCATATCACTCCACCCAAGCTGCACAGTCAACTGCCAACCTAACCCCCACCCCCACTCTATATTCTCTCTCCTATTCATCCCAGTCATTCTATTTTATTTATTCAATTCCATATCACTCCACCCCATGCTGCACAGTCAACTGTCCAACCTAACCCACCCCCACTCTATATTCTCTCTCCTATTCATCCTAGTAATTCTATTTTATTTATTCAAGTCCATATCACTCCACAATGCTGCACAGTCAACTTTCCAACCTAACCCCCACCCTCACTCTCAATTCTCTCTCCTATTCATCCTAGTCATTCTATTTTATTTATTCAATTCCATATCACTCCACCCCATGCTGCACAGTCAACTGTCCAACCTAACCCCCATGCCCACACTATATTCTCTCTCCTATTCATCCCAGTCATTCTATTTTATTTATTCAATTCCATATCACTCCACCCATGCTGCACAGTCAACTGTCCAACCTAACCCCATGCCCACTCTATATTCTCTCTCCTATTCATCCCAGTCATTCTATTTTATTATATTCAATTCCATATCACTCCACTCATGCTGCACAGTCAACTGTCCAACCTAACCCCCATGCCCACTCTATATTCTCTCTCCTATTCATCCTAGTCATTCTATTTTATTTATTTAATTCCAATATCACTCCACCCATGCTGCACAGTCAACTGTCCAACCTAACCCCATGCCCACTCTATATTCTCTCTCCTATTCATCCCAGTCATTCTATTTTATTTATTCAATTCCATATCACTCCACCCATGCTGCACAGTCAACTGTCCAACCTAACCCCGATGCCCACTATAAATTCTCTCTCCTATTCATCCTAGTCATTCTATTTTATTTATTCAAATCCATATCACTCCACCCATGCTGCACAGTCAACTGTCCAACCTAACCCCCATGTCCACTCTATATTCTCTCTCCTATTCATCCTAGTCATTCTATTTTATTTATTCAATTCCATATCACTCCACCCCATGCTGCACAGTCAACTGTCCAACCTAACCCCCATGCCCACTCTATATTCTCTCTCCTATTCATCCTAGTCATTCTATTTTATTATTCAATTCCATATCTCTCCACCCATGCTGCACAGTCAACTGTCCAACCTAACCCCCACCTCACTCTATATTCTCTCTCCTATTCATCCAGTCATTCTATTTTATTTATTCACTTCCATATCACTCCACCCATGCTGCACAGTCAACTGTCCAACCTAACCCCCATGCCCACTCTATATTCTCTCTCCTATTCATCCCAGTCATTTATTTTATTTATTCAATTCCATATCACTCCACCCATGCTGCACAGTCAACTGTCCAACCTAACCCCACCCCCACTCTATATTCTCTCTCCTATTCATCCTAGTCATTCTATTTTATTTATTCAATTCCATATCACTCCACCCATGCTGCACAGTCAACTGTCCAACCTAACCCCCACCCCCACTCTATATTCTCTCTCCTATTCATCCTAGTCATTCTATTTTTTTTATTCAATTCCATATCACTCCCCCATGCTGCACAGTCAACTGTCCAACCTAACCCCATGCCCACTCTATATTCTCTCTCCTATTCATCCAGTCATTCTTTTTATTTATTCAACTCCATATCACTGCACCCCATGCTGCACAGTCAACTGTCCAACCTAACCCCCATGCCCACTCTATATTCTCTCTCCTATTCATCCAGTCATTCTATTTTATTTATTCAATTCGCTATCACTCCACCCATGCTGCACAGTCAACTGTCCAACCTAACCCACATGCCCACTCTATATTCTCTCTCCTATTCATCCTAGTCATTCTTTTTTATTTATTCAATTCCATATCACTCCACCCCATGCTGCACAGTCAACTGTCCAACCTAACCCCCATGCCCACTCTATATTCTCTCTCCTATTCATCCCAGTCATTCTATTTTATTTATTCAATTCCATATCACTCCACCCATGCTGCACAGTCAACTGTCCAACCTAACCCCCATGTCAACTCTATATTCTCTCTCCTATTCATCCTAGTCATTCTATTTTATTTATTCAATTCCATATCACTCCACCCCATGCTGCACAGTCAACTGTCCAACCTAACCCCCATGCCCACTCTATATTCTCTCTCCTATTCATCCTAGTCATTCTATTTTATTGTTCAATTCCATATCACTCCACCCGATGCTGCACAGTCAACTGTCCAACCTAACCCCCATGCTCACTCTATATTCTCTCTCCTATTCATCCCTGTCATTCTATTTTATTTATTCACTTCCATATCACTCCACCCATGCTGCACAGTCAACTGTCCAACCTAACCCCATGCCACTCTATATTCTCTCTCCTATTCATCCCAGTCATTCTATTTTATTTATTCAATTCCATATCACTCCACCCATGCTGCACAGTCAACTGTCCAACCTAACCCCCACCCCACTCTATATTCTCTCTCCTATTCATCCTAGTCATTCTATTTTATTTATTCAATTCCATATCACTCCACCATGCTGCACAGTCAACTGTCCAACTTAACCCCCACCCCACTCTATATTCTCTCTCCTATTCATCCTAGTCATTCTATTTTATTTATTCAATTCCATATCACTCCCGCCCATGCTGCACAGTCAACTGTCCAACCTAACCCCCATGCCCACTCTATATTCTCTCTCCTATTCATCCTAGTCATTCTATTTTATTTATTCAATTCCATATCACTCCGCCCCATGCTGCACAGTCAACTGTCCAACCTAACCCCCACCCACTCTATATTCTCTCTCCTATTCATCCCAATGATTCTTTTTTATTTATTCAACTCCACATCACTGCACCCCATGCTGCACAGTCAACTGTCCAACCTAACCCCATGCCCACTCTATATTCTCTCTCCTATTCATCCAGTCATTCTATTTTATTTATTGAATTCGCTATCTCTCCACCCATGCTGCACAGTCAACTGTCCAACCTAACCCCCATGCCCACTCTATATTCTCTCTCCTATTCATCCCAGTCATTCTATTTTATTTATTGAATTCGCTATCACTCCACCCATGCTGCACAGTCAACTGTCCAACATAACCCCCATGCCCACTCTATATTCTCTCTCCTATTCATCCTAGTCATTCTTTTTATTTATTCAACTCCATATCACTGCACCCCATGCTGCACAGTCAACTGTCCAACCTAACCCCCACCCCCACTCTATATTCTCTCTCCTATTCATCCCAGTCATTCTATTTTATTTATTCAATTCCATATCACTCCAATGCTGCACAGTCAACTGTCCAACCTAACCTCCATGCCCACTCTATATTTCTCTCTCCTATTCATCCTAGTCATTCTATTTTATTTATTCAATTCCATATCACTCCACCCCATGCTGCACAGTTAACTGTCCAACCTAACCCCACCCCCACTCTATATTCTCTCTCCTATTCATCCTAGCAATTCTATTTTATTTATTCAATTCCATATCACTCCACCCCATGCTGCACAGTTAACTGTCCAACCTAACCCCCACACCCACTCTATATTCTCTCTCCTATTCATCCTAGTCAATTCTATTTTATTTTTCAATTCCATATCACTCCACCCATGCTGCACAGTCAACTGTCCCACTAACCCCCACCACTCTATATTCTCTCTCCTATTCATCCCAGTCATTCTATTTTATTTATTCAATTCCATATCACTCCACCCATGCTGCACAGTCAACTGTCCAACCTAAACCCCATGCCCACTCTATATTCTCTCTCCTATTCATCCTAGTCATTCTATTTTATTTATTCAATTCCATATCACTCCACCCCATGCTGCACAGTAACTGTCCAACCTAACCCCCATGCCCACTCTATATTCTCTCTCCTATTCATCCCAGTCATTCTATTTTATTTATTCAATTCCTTATCACTCCACCCCATGCTGCACAGTCAACTGTCCAACCTAACCCCATGCCCACTCTATATCTCTCTCTCCTATTCATCCAGTCATTCTATTTTATTTATTCAATTCCATATCACACCACCCCATGCTGCACAGTCAACTGTCCAACCTAACCCCCACCCACTCTATATTCTCTCTCCTATTCATCCTAGTCATTCTGTTTTATTTATTCAATTCCATATCACTCCACCCCATGCCTGCACAGTCAACTGTCCAACCTAACCCCACCCCCACTTTATATTCTCTCTCCTATTCATCCTAGTCATTCTATTTTATTTATTCAATTCCATATCTCTCCACCCATGCTGCACAGTCAACTGTCCAACCTAACCCCCATTCTCCACTCTATATTCTCTCTCCTATTCATCCCAGTCATTCTTTTTTTATTCATTCCATTCACTCCTCCCATCCTGCACAGTCAGCTGTTACACCTAACCCCACCCCCACTCTATATTCTCTCTCCTATTATCCTAGTGTTCTATTTTATTTATTCAATTCCATATCACTCCACCCCATGCTGCACAGTCTGCTGTTACACCTAACCCCTACCCCACTCTATATTCTCTCTACTATTCATCCTAGTCATTCTATTTTATTTATTCAATTCCATATCACTTCCACCCCATGCTGCACAGTCAACTTTCCAACCTAACCCCCACCCCCACTCTATATTCTCTCTCC
>JAEMWC010001146.1:132500-252078 GCA_016490735.1 Pachyseris speciosa | reverse complement strand
AACTATTAATGGAAGGGGCTCTCTATTGTTCGTAAAAACGGTTATATATATTTATAAGCACTTTCTGTCGATTTGAACATTACCAATGGCTCCATAACAAGGACTCTCTGAATCATCCAAAATAAAAGAAACGTTAAAGGGTTAAGCAGGCTAATTTTAGTTGCGCCTTTCAATGACCATACACTGGAATTTATTCTCAGACTCGTAGACGGTTCTAGAACCCGTATAAAAAGGAAGTGGTTTTAGCGATATCGATACGGTTTTCTTGTTGGACTCCGGCCAATCAGGTTTGAGGCCAATGTTTTAGAGATTCTCAAATACCATCTGTTTATCGTTAACTATGCTGTGATTAACAACACACTTTAATCCAAGGATGCAAAATATTACAAGATTTTCTGGCATGTTAATCATAATGGGTTGAATTATTTTAGTTCCAACAAGAACACGCTTCTGTAAATTCGATTTCGTTTATAATAACCCTAAGTAAGGGGCAAAAAAGCGTTCATCCTTTCCCCTTCCGGTTTAGCAAGCAATTATTTGTTGGTACGTGAGGGCTTTTTATTTGATCGACCAAGATTCAAAGAGAATAAATACCAGCGTTAAAAACACTGATTTATTTTCCAAAGTAAATTTGTTGAAATCACGACCAAATGACAATTTATTTCTGATTTTTCAGTGTAAAATGAAGATTATTTCAGTGAGGCAATTTCCCACTTTACCTCAACTGAAGGATTGATTTATGATGTTTACAAACATGATTTGATTTCCCAATGTTTCCGTTTGCTATTTCGCTTGTTTTGCAAGTGACGCGTCGCAAAAGAAAAATAAGAGATTGCTCGCAGTCTATTTTCAAATATTTCGTTTCTTTCCATCCCTACTTTAACTCTATCAATTTTCGTTTTCGTTGCAACAGGGACTGTCGATTTTTTTGACAGAAGTCGTTGATTCAATTAAGAACCTTTCCTGTTCAGGAATAAGTACAGTTTCCATTATATTGTAGCGGCATTTGTTCAGGTAATTGGCTTAACGTGTTAAAAACCGTGCACTGGTAAAAATTATATTTTGAAAGCTCCCTGGTTACCGGAGAGGTTTTTGAAAAGGAGTGGGTTTATGGGCACCTTACTGTGAACGCAACAGGTGACAGAGATCTTGGCGAGATCGTGTGACTGAAGTGGGATGTAAAGATAGAGATCGAATGGGACAAACAGCATGCAAGGATCGAAAGTAAATTTTTTTCTTGGAAAAATTTTTTGGTTTCTTCTTTTCTAAAGAGGACTTCCTGTCTTTTGTTTTCTCTCTTTTTTTTGGAATTGTTTTTTACCCGTTATCGTTTTACGAACGTGCAAGTTTTGAAATATATATATTTATATATCTGTCTGGATTTGCGAAAACGTACCTCCAGAAAATTGGAGCCATTTGACCGAAATAGGTCCAAAACCGGCGTCTTTTGGACCGACGAGCCCGGCAATTACCCCACAGCACTCAAATCAAGGGAATAAGAGAGCGAGCGAGGAGAAGGGGTGGAGGAGAAGAGAAAAAAGCACTGGTCACACTCTTTGTCTTTATAATGGCTACTTTGGAGAGTTTTTGAACGAAAAATAACTCCACCATTAAAGGCCACTTTTGTGCAGGTACCTCAGTTTTATCAAATCTAGTTAGATATATTAATATATTCACGTGCAAGTCTCCAATCTGTATATTGGTTTATACAAAGATCTTTCTCTTTTCCTTTGACATCGATTTCCTGCTCTGGATTTTTAAGAGAATAAGCTTGCTTCCATTATTAGTGGTAAAGGCGTAGTTATTTAATTTTCTCCCCCTTTTTTCCCACCCTCGTACAAAACAATTCTTGTGGAGTACCTCCGAAACTCTTTTGACTTTTGTTGGTTTCTACGTTCGTGATTTTCAGTAACTTGAAAATAAGTTATCTCCTAATCCTTTATTTTTAACTCTTCGTTTGCGTGTTACTGTCTCGAAAGAGCTGATAGTAGCTGTTAACCCAGTACAAATGTTATCACAACATGTGCCCTCTTTTTCGCATGTCTGCAGAATATAGCAGGTGCATTAAATCGCTTTTAGTTCGTGTTAAAGTGAGACGCCACGCTTTTCCGTTTTTCCAATTAAGACAGCTTCACTGAGACAATTCTTATTTTTTAAAGTGAGAAGTGGAGAGGAATTAAGCGCACTAAAATTCCTCTGCTTCCGTAAATTCCTGAATCACTCAGATGTATCTGTTTGTCGAATTGTCGACATTTCAAGCTTCTATGGATTGGATTGTAAACACTACTTGAAATCTTCGAGTTAAACGATCAGACTGTTGCCTTTTTTCCACGGTCCAAAATGTTTTATAAAAGCGCACAGCGTTGGCAAGACGCAAAGTTACTCTCCACAGGACAGAAAGGTTTATGTGAAACTTCGAGAGGAATTAAATATATTTAAAATTCCGTCACCACTGGTGCCAGGAATCTGAATTTTTCCAGTTTCCCAAAACGATTTCCTTTGTGTAAAAATTGATCATTCATGGTTGCCTCTTGGAATTACCTGTAGCCAGTATTAATCTATAAAAGTAGTTTTCATAATTTATTATCTCAAAACACAGAACGATATTTGTCAGACGACCCAACTAAAGGCAGGGAGTCGGTTATTATGCTAAAACCTTATATTGTGGATGAGTCACGCAATGTAAACAAACCACTACTTGAAGTTGTTTGTTTACCTCATTTACCTGAAGTCCAATATTCAGAATATTGGATTTCTAGCTGCACGTTTTTGCTCTTTGATTCAGATTTTCAATACCATTGCAGTCTTGCATCGCAATGCAAACTTACTCTCGGTTAACGGTGTTCCATTATCACTGGGTTCTGTTTTAAAAACGAGTTAATTGCCAATTATTTCATTAATTTTCTTTCAACTGGCCCTCCACATTTCATTGTCACGAATTATAAATCCGCGAGCAGTTTTGTTCAGATAAGCATTCATCCCTTTCAACATTCCAAGCGTGGGTTGAAAAAGTTAAACATTTCCTGTTTAGAAATCATAAACAAATCCCTCAGTATACAGAAATCTTTCCTGAATGTCTAAGAGTCACACAGTATTGATATGAAGCTTGTATGGAGTGAAATAAAATCTGCGAAAAATTTGTTGGTTATTTAGGGGAGTGGGAAAAACATTTCCGTGAGTTATGCAGTGATGTTAATCGGATTTGACTTGTCTACGTGTCTCTTGGTTGTTGCTTAATTTAGAAATCAAAACTCGAATACGGTACGTTGTATAACACATTTTGCGGTTTTACCTTGTAGAATACGTACACAAACGCCGCCAAACTCTTGGAAGCCGCGCGCCATTTGGCGAGCTCGGGAGAGTGCAATCCGGAGGAGATTCAGAAGAGGGTAGACTTCTTCGAGAAACGAGTCCAAGAGTTTATAGACCGAGTAAACAGGCGGAAAGCCCTGCTGAAATTAGCTGTCAACTTCTATTCACGGACACAAAAGGTTGGTCAAACTTGATGTGTGCATATTGATTTTCGAAGTTAATGATCAATCATGCTTCCTGGAGGTCATTTGTCGGAGCTGGTATATTGTCGTGTTTTGAGAGTGTGCTCGAATTTCAGTTCGGAATCGAAAGTGCCCTGTCATGGGATGATTCTTTCATCGTGACGTTTTGCGCGCTCTGTGTGTTCGTCTGCCTCAAGGCTTAGTTCTGTGGTTATAAACATGTTTCCAGCGGCTCTAGTGCGGCCTTTGAAAGTCTGCAATACGTGCATCCTGCAGGCAAGTTCAGTTTTCATTGTGTTTTCATTATGTTAACGTCAAACCCAATGCGCCAGAGGTTATCCGATCTTATCGATCGCGTAGTCGCGATCGCGCCTTTTCTAATCCGTGGAATCTCGCTAAAAGCATCCCAGGTAAAAAATGGGTCTTGTTCTAGGACCGTCTTGATGTACGTGTCAAGAGTAGCAATCTCTTTGTTGTAACAGGAAGGCGTTTGAAGCCTTTTCTCTCATCCTGTGACACCGTTGTTTTATTTATATTTTACCGGCAGTGTTGCGCTGTCAGTCATAAGGGGTCTCAAATTTAATTGACATGGCTAAGATCTGATCGTTCGGGCGCGCATTGATAATATAATTCTTTGTCTCTAAATTGCTGAATTGTGTGTGATATGCAACTTAGCCCTGGGCAAACAGGCCTGGCTTACAGCGCGGGATTCTCTCACGGGACATTCGGGAGCTCGTTCACGAGCGTACATTTGTAAATGTGTACGCCCGCTTGAAGCGTGCAAAAGATGAGCGCACTCGAGCTTGATACGGACGACGATTCTGCGGTGGCGTTCGTAATAACGCTCTCATCTTTATTTTTCCAGCTTTCAGAGCTTGTGGAACAGTTAAAAGCGCAGTTAGAGCTTGAAGAAGTGTCCGACAACCCGGATAATATTGCTACCGTGCTTACAAATCTAAAACATCAAGGAGAAGCTACCTTGGACTCCATTCATACCGCAATTGATGAAGGGGAGACGATAATTGAAGAGTTGAAACTCGCTAGTTCGGAAGGTGTCGACTCCAGCTCGCTTCAACATGTGGAGAAAGTTATCAAGGAACTCGACCGGGTCAGGCGAGCGATTGAACATTCATGGACGAGAAGGCGGCAGCAACTGGAGTTGTGGCTACAACTGAGGGAATTTGAAAGATCCGCAAAGCTGGTATTTATAAAAGTAGATTAATTGGCAGTCTGTGGTGTTAATCTTGGGAAAGAAATCGGATATATCCGCGTACATCTCGAAAACAGGTTTGCTAATTTTTCGGAAATTCCTTCTAAAGATTCCAGCGTAATTGCACACAATTTGAAACGGGTTTTAAACGTTGCAAGCTGTGCTTTTCATAACACGCGCTATTTAAAGTTGCTGCGGTACGTCTCTGTTGTTCGTTTTCTCATTTTTCTTGGTTCAGACAGTCGCCGATAAGTTCGAGATTGTTATAATCAGTGCTTCATGTGGACCGCAAGAGCGGCCAACATCCGCATAAAGTTTGAAAAACACGGCAAATAGGATAAATCCAAGTGGAATTTTGCGGGTGTAGCAGCTAAGGTGCCACAGGTCACATTAATATGCTAGCGTGTTCGAATATTTCTGTTTTGTTCTTTTCTGTCACTGTTTTCTTTTGCGAGTTGGTTTATCGGGCCATTAACTCGTTTACGCTAACGTTTTTTTCTTGCGTAAATTGCCGGGTAATATGAATGTGGCAGTGCTTGACGATTTTGGCAAGATTTCTGCCCTAGCGTTCGAGGATTTCGGACGTCTATCGTGAAATCAGGGCTACAGAATTTTCTAACTCAAACATCCATAATGCATTAAATTCTTATCTTTCTCCCAAAGTAAATAAACATTGCATTGCGAACTCGTCGGCAAATGATGCTGCGCGCTAAATGATATCTAGACATTCTGCAACGTGATAGGGATTATGTGTCATTGAAACCCGTTATGGGACCAAACAACTGCTCTAGGACTCAGCTTGTTAAGGTTGCAGGGAAGCTCTTCGATGTTTTCGTTTGCGTTTTCTCATATACACCTCACAGGATCTTCGCAAGAATGGTTTCGTTTTGTGGTCGATCGTTGAAAAAAGCGCTTTCTATTCCAAACATGCTACACACTTTTTTATCGTCGCGTAGGTCATGAACCTTCGTATTTCGCATGCAACGGTACAGAAGTTTCATCGATCGATCTTTGAAGAGACTTGTCAAAGTTATTATTTAGCAAGCGTAAACACAAAGTGTTTAATTTAGAAAATCCATCTCTCTTTGAAATCGACTGTGTTACGCTCCAACGCGGTTTGTTTCATCTCGGCTTTTCTTTGTTCTCGAAGTTTTTCTTTGTTTCGATCCATTAGTGGAAGAGGCGATTGACCGAATGACCTCGCTTCTAATATAACCTTTATTTAGTTTTTCCGTGATTGCAGTTTAAAATTTGGGTACGAAATATAACCTACGGCTACTTGAAAACGAATTAGTGCCCAGGAACTTGATTTCGGTGTTCTTTAGTTTATTCACAAGAAGAATTGAGTGCTTTGTACTTCAGCGTTTCAGGGAAATATATCGCTTATGTTCGAGTTCAAACCGTCGGGACTGCAATGAAAAATTGCTGATAGAAAACTGGCGTACTTCACTGTTTGAAATCACTGTCAGTTCACCCCTGTTTGGAAACTTAATGGAGATTAAAGTTGTCTTTATCTTGGCTTTTAGTCACGAAATTATCTTCCTAGATAAGTAGGAAGATCGAAGGGCCTCTGCTCGCAGGGTAGTGCGTACTTGGTTTCTGTCTGAAATTAAATAGATGGTATCACCTAATACCGGAGACCTTTCGATTCCAGTTACTGGGGTATTTTTAGCTTGCGAATTCCCCAGTCGGTGTTGAAATGTTTTCAATGTATTCTAGAAGTCTCTTTGCAAAGGACGGCTCAGTTATATTTTATTTGAATGGTCACGTAATGACATTTTACAATTTCCTTCACTGGGTGCCAATTTACACGGAAGGAAACAAATGCGTAAAAAATGATTGCTTTGTAGGTTTTTTTTGTGGCTATGGCTATATGCCCTGCAGCCGGGAAGGGTCTCAAATAGACTAAATGCCTAGCAGTAGAAATTTCTGCACAGCCTGTTTTTTAATATACACACTGATTTAGAATTTCTTTCACAGGCTCAAATATTAGACCTTGTACATCATAGTACACTGTGGCACAGGAAAGCCTTTCTTACATAATACATTTACCTTCCGTTTGATTATTGAAAAATACTTCGGGATTGATACCACTAACTTAAAAATTAGAAATCAACCCAACTAAACGGCGTGACATGGAACGACTGGTCTGCTACTCTGCGAAATGTAAAGATGCGATCAAAAGTTTGAATCCCTCAGATAACAAATCGGTCATAATAAACTGCTCTAATCCGCCTGGAAATGATATTTTGTTTGGATGCTAACCACAACATTACAAGGCACGTTCCCACGAGTTTCGTAACTTAATCTTAAAAACAACAGCAGTACTGAAGCAATGACCTCCTTTTGTCAGTCATCAACTCTTTACCGAGGAATTTGATCAAATCCGCAGCTGCAAGTTTGACTCTGCTTGACCCTGTCAGTTCGCGAGTGAAACCTCAAAGTGGTTTGGTAATCTTTTGGAGTTTTGAGTCTAACCAAAGAGTGACTAATCAGATGAAAGCTACTGAGCAGTACTTTCCTGTGGTGCAGTTTATGATGCTGTACAAGGTGGTTCTAACGTTTGAATATGTGGATGAAATCCTAAAGTGTGACCATTCAAATGAAAGCTACTGAGCAGTACTTTCCTGTGGTGCTGTTTATTATGCTGTACAAGGTGGTTCTAACTTTTGAATATGTGGATGAAATCCTAAAGTGTGACCATTCAAATGAAAGCTACTGAGCAGTACTTTCCTGTGGTGCAGTTTATTATGCTGTACAAGGTGGTTCTAACTTTTGATACTGTGGACGAAATCTTAAATTGTAAGCATTCAAATGAAAGCTACTGAGCAGTACTTTTCTGTGGTGCAGTTTATTATGCTGTACAAGGTAGTTCTAACTTTTGAGTATGTGGTGAAATCCTAAAGTGTGACCATTCAAATGAAAGCTACTGAGCAGTACTTTCCGGTGGTGCTGTTTATTATGCTTTACAAGGTGGTTCTAACTTTTGAATCTGTGGATGAAATCCTAAAGTGTGGCCATTCAAATGAAAGCTACTGAGCAGTACTTTCCTGTGGTGCTGTTTATTATGCTTTACAAGGTGGTTCTATCTTTTGAATCTGTGAATGAAACCCTAAAGTGTGGCCATTCAAATGAAAGCTACTGAGCAGTACTTTCCTGTGGTGCTGTTTATTATGCTGTACAAGGTGGTTCTAACTTTTGAATCTGTGGATGAAACCCTAAAGTGTGGCCATTCAAATGAAAGCTACTGAGCAGTACTTTCCTGTGGTGCTGCTTGTGCGGTACTATTTGAGTCTGTAAATGAAACCATTCGAATGAAAGCTACTAAGCAGTACTTTCCTGTGGAGGTGCTGCTTATAACAAAAACCTTGGGGAGTAATGTACAAGTTTGACCTTAAATTTCGAATCTGTGGATGTAGATGAAATTTCAAATGAAATGAAACCTTCTAAACAGTGCTTTTTTGTGGTGCTATCTTCCCCGCTATTTTTCCGTCTTACCAATTTTTTGGTCATTTGGGTTTCGTGCCACTTGGCTTGACACCAAATGACATGTTAATTCGCCGCGTACTTGAAAATAATCTCCTCATATATCCTGAGGCGTCTATTTGACGTCTGAATGCGCCCTAAATTGGTCATTAGCTGCTTTGTTCAATTGCCAATTATTCCATGCTTCAGCTCAAAGGATAAACTCCTGAAAAGAAACACGGATTAAAAAAGCATTTGCCTGGCAGAGGTGTGTGGTGTCAACGTGACAAAGACAAGTACACCTCCAATGCAACAGGTTTCTGTTGACTGCAGACGCTGTTAGAATGAGAATTATTGAACACACACCAAAAAAGAAATCACAGGAAAGGGGTCCTCATAACATGACCACATTTTAAGATGTTACCTCAGACTCTTAAGAGGGGATCAGTTCGTTTGTCTTCATAAACGATATTTCCGAAATGTTTTTTACTATAGCTTCCATGTTAATTATCACACTTCAATTTTTTTTCCTTCAACCGGGTCTCAGACTGCTAAGGCAGTGCCAGGTTGTGTTGGGTATTTTTACAGCCCCAAAGGAACATTCTCCTCTATAGCTTTCGTGTGAATTATCACACTAAAGATCTGTCTAAACTTAGAACAATTTTAAGACTATTTACGCTGAATTGGAAACTCAAACACTTGGAGTTATTGCATTTGTAGCTTTTAAAGCTATCAATCAAATGAATACCCACACTTGAAATTTTAACCACAGACTCAACTTCAAGAACCGTCATTAGATTCCTAATAAACAGTACCACAATAAATAACTTTATGAGGGAAATGTCTTGATATTAATTCGATAGCTTGCACTCAGGGTTAAATGTTTTCTTGAAACGTTGCGACTTGTGAGTGTGACAAGGTTAATACGACCACCAACAACGCAGCCGTAACGTTGTTTCACTCAACCCTTGTCTCAAAGTCTCAAAATCTTTATTTTAACACGGTAAAAATTCATCAGGTGATTTACAATCTAAAAATACAACTACGTAATAATTCTTAATAACGATAAATACACACCTAAAAAGTCTCTACCGTAAAAAATACTACTCTAAACTAGACCTGTTTTCCATGAATGCCGTGTATATAACTTAATTAACAAAATGAAGATTTAACAATTGCTTAAAAAGATCTAGAGATTTCACTTGTCTTAGATTGCAGGGTAGACTGTTCCAGAGAGTTGCACCTCTATAGCTAAAACTCCTTTTTAGATAGTTGGATCTGGGTAAGGGGACATTTAATTTGTTTGTAGAGTCCCTTAAGACATATCCTGCGTTACTCCGCTCAGTGTGTGTGTGTTTATCTTGGTGAGAAATTTCAACTTTCCTTTTATCATCAAGTGAACAACACCACTGGAAAGCCGTGTGACAGATCAGTAGCTTTCCTATGAGCAACTGTAATATTACTGTAATATTTTATCCACCAACTCAAGTGGTAGTGCCAAATTATTTGACAAAAGTTTTACTTTACAAGGAGAGTAGGGGATAAGTGAGGTGAAAGACTTAGACAGGCTCAAATTTTCTCGAAAATCCGTGACTAGACGAAAGAATCGATTTAGCTTGATTTGGCGAGGTTTCCGTATTCAACCGGCGGGTTTCAGGGGCTGATATTAGCGGTATAGATTTATATTACCAGTGTTATGAAAGTATGAGTGGATAATTTTCAGTTAGGATTTATGGGAACTCATCTCTAAGCTCAAATTCGAGAAGAAGGTAATGTTGACCCACTGTTATTGGCTGAATTCAGCTCTGTAAGCAATCAGGCTGGTTTTGCGTGTTGATTAGTAGGGTCAAATAACTGGGCAAGCTTATTTAATTTGAAATCATTGTAGTCGTGCAGGAAAGCATGTATGTTTTGCTCTTTCTAGAAATCGTGCGATATCACGTCTCGTGCATCCTTTTCAAAATGGCGGGAGAATTCCGGTGATATCAACTAACCTTGTGCTTTCTTTTTCTTTGCAGCTTAAAGATCGTCTAGAAATCTGCGAGGAACATCTAGAAAAAGGAGGCTTAGCCCTGGATCTTCCTCGAGCGAAACAGTCTCTCGCCCATCATGAAGAACAAATGAAGGACATTGAAAACGCTGCAATGAGAACGTTTTGTCGAGGCGAAGAGCTTATAGATTATTTAAAACAATCCGAGATAGAACTCCGCGTCAAAGATCCTTTGACTTTAGAGAATATTGACGCTCAAACGCATATTCATAATTTATTAGAGGTTTTACATCGAAAGAGGAGAGATCTTCGGGATCTAGCGGAGGAGAGGAAAATTAAACTAGAGCAGAACTTGCTGTTGCGTCAACTGGAAAGTGATGCAAAACAGGTGAGTAAATTGTTCAACTTCTAACTTCTCCTTACGATAGCAACGCGTGGAGAGCAACAGGGTCGTGAGAATTCAACACCTGATCTTGACCGATCGTAGCGAGGAGGGTTGTGTCGTCGCATAGGAGTAGGGTTGGGATAGAATTATCTTTGCCATCTCTATACGGGTTATAATTCTAAAGAGGCTTAAAAATATGTCTGATAAAGGCCATGCCTGTATTGCTGCGATCTCATCTTGTTTATAATTTGTTTTTAAGTCATGATTTTTTTATTGAGTGTGTGAGCTTGGGCTGAGAACGGGGACGACGTTCTTCGAACTCGTTGTCAGCTCTTCTATATTCGTCACTAACTCGCAGTTTGTCGTAGGTTGTCGGCTGGGTTCGGAATGGCGAAGCCATGCTTTACGCCAGTACCGAACTGGGAACGTCCCTTGTTGAAGCTGAAGCACTTTTGAGAGAACATGAGGAATTCCAGAGGGCTATTGAGGTAATGTAATCTGTGTCTCTTCTGTTATCTAAACAACAAACTACTTTGCTCGATTAGCAGGTAAATGAGTCGTATAAACGCCTTCTAGCGCCGTTTGAACCATCAAATATTCGCACGTGAACTCGCTTGAAGTCGAAGTCGCGCGAGGTTCACGTGAACGCGCAGGGATTTCTTTTGAACGCGCCCAGTTCGCGTGTGAACGTGCCCAGAAGACGCGTCCTGTCGTAAAGTTAACACGAATGCGTGCGGTTTTAGTCGAAGTGAAAAAATCTGCAGTCGAAGTTTTTGGTAAGGATAATGTCACATTTGTCAAGTCGTTTTTGCGTTTTACTCGTCCAGACATCGAGATGTACGGAAGAAAGGAAACACAAGGAAAAAAACAAACAAACAAATAATAGAAGGAAGCAAATCATAACTGAGAGTCTTGAGTTTATTCTTTCGTTTCAGAAAACATGCCAGAGCGCAACTGAAGTGCAGCAGCGAGCGGACAAACTCATCAAAGATGGCCACTTTGATCCTGACGCCATCTGGAACTGCGCGGACAACATGAGCAGGCGATGGCAACTTCTGATGAGTAAATCTGAGGAGAGAAGAAAAGTTGTCATGGCCTCGTACAGTTTCTTCAAATCTGCTGAACAGGTAACAGCGGGAACTGATCGTTTGCTTGTCTGTAGATGTTCTCTCCAGGTAACAACTTTCCACTTCCCATTGAAATCTTGTTCCTACAGCGTGAAGCCTGTGTAAGAGGAAAAATCATGTAGGAAAGGGGTAGCGAGTAAGGGGACAGGGGGATGGGGGTGGGAAATCGGATTCTCCCGTCTTTCCCTTTTCCGCTCCCCGTTTACACCTGTTACGCAAGCTAAAAGCATGGCAAAGTGAATGTGGGGAAGCAGGGATAAAACAACATGGCGGGGATGAGGTGCGCCCACTATTCATTCTGGAGGTTCGTTGTCCGGTCTCTTGTTCAGTGAATTTTTTTGGTTGTTTGTTCGGTGAGTCGTTCTGTCCAACGTTCGGACTGTCTCCTTGTTAATCCGTCCGACCGACCGACCGACTGTCAGTGAGCCGCACATGGGATGATTCCACTGATCCATGCACTTGTCAGTCATCCCCTCATTGATCGTTTATTAGGTGGTGTAATGTATGGGTATACAGTTAAACCACCGATGATGTGGTTATACACGGATTGCACTCAGTTTACGGCAAATTTAATCACTTGTTTGGCAAACATCTTGGTTAAAATAATCATGTATTATTTAGTCCGTCTCTGGTTCCAGTAAGTCGTTTTCATAAAGTAACCAAGAAAGCTTGTTATTTCCTCAACAATCTTTGATTTGTACGATTTCTCTTTTTACAGGTTTATTTACTAATGGATCGCCTCTCGCGTGAGTACAAGCTCGAAGAAGGTGACCCCTGCAGCAAGCTTATAGAAACCGAATCAATCAAACGCCTTGAAGGCATGAAAGCCATTGTGCAGAGCTACGACGAGGACAAGGACTCTATCTCCACGGGCCTGCTCGAAGTGAAGCGTAACGCTGACTCGTTTCTATCAACGATAGCGCCCACGAGCAGCGAGCGAGCGGATGTGAATATAGAGCGAGTGGAGTGCCAAGTCAGGGAGGTGCAAGAACAGCTGAGGGCGCAGGAACAGCAAGTGTTGGATGCGTGGAACATGAGAAGAACGCTTGCGGACTACTGTTTACAGTACCTTGAACTCGAACAGTGTGCTAAGGAGGTACGCTTTATCAACTTTTAAAGAACCTTCATCCCCCCCTCCCCCCTAAAAAAAACAAGATTTGTATAGTGGCGGCCTCAAGTGTTTCTGTTGTTGGTATAATCGTATTTCTCATCGTTTCATTGTTCTTCAGAAATGAGTTTCTTTAACTGCTTTTTGCTCATTCCTCAAGTAATTTTATGCCAGCTGTCCCCTCGCAGCCGTTGTTTGTGTCGGTCCTATTCTCCCTCTCCACCAACGTCTGCTGAACCGAGCCGAACATTCCATTCCAGGAACTGACCAATCACATCGTGGCTTTAAGATTTTGGTGGCTAAGTTCCCGTGGCCTCCTTTGCGGCCGTTGTTTGTGGAGATTCTATTCTCTCTCGTGATTGGATGCTCAAGCACAATGGGAATGGAATGTCCGGCTCGGTGCAGCAGACGTTGGTGGAGAGGGAGAATAGGACTGACAGAAACAACGGCTGCGAAGGAGGCTACCTGCCGCCCCCCCCCCCCCCCCCCCAGAAAAAAAAGGCTTGGGAGTTTAAGTAGCAGTTTTTCGTCTTTGGAGATTTGTCTTTTCAAACACTAGTTTGACATTTTCAAACTTCATATTGACACGTTGAGAAGCTTTTCGGAAAAAGTGGCGAAAACGTTTTTAATGTCTCGTCCACATCCTGCATCTTTGTTCCGCTATTGTCGTCAACCTTTGCTGTTTTATTGTAGGCACTCGACTGGATTCACGAGAATGGCGAGTTTTATCTGTCCTCACGGACAGGCGAAGGAGAAACAGACGCACAAACCAAAGAGCTTCTTGATCAACATCACGAGTTCAAAGAGTCTTCCGAGGTATATGAATTGGTGTGTGCAACTTTTCGTTCATTTTCATTTTCATTTTCATTGTGTTGTTTTATTTTGTTTTCACTTTTTCATTTTTTTTTTCATTTTTTTCATTGTGTACGTGCAAAAAAGTGACGGTATATTCGGTAGTTCCCATCAACGCTGCAATAAAGTACGGCTTATTAAGATGGGTCGTTTTGTTTTTCGAGCTTGTTCACAACTGTTGATTTTGGTGAAGTATTAAAGATGACATTTCGAGGAGCATTAGCTAAATGAGGAAAAACTTAGGTTATCGAACGACTGGACCACTATTTTTATCATTTCATATTTTGTACCTCAACACATTTTCGTTATCGTTCGAGTTTTGTGAGTACGTCTCAATTCTCACCCCGCCTCCACACTCAACCTCGTTCCCAGAGCGGGAAGAGGAGAGATCCTGGAAACGAAGTTGTTCTACACTCGAACATTCTCGAGGGCCCCATTGGAGTGTCTACTCTTGAGAGAGTCAAAAACCCGAGTTTGTATATATGGCTTGGACTGTGATTAGGGATGCTATATGAGCGGAGTCCACATGGTAGACTGTCCTGGGGCCCTTTTCTCGAAGTTCCCGGTAATTATCGGACCCGTTAAGTTGCTTTGTTCTCTATTCCAGATGGGAGTTTCAAAAGTTTTGAAGATTATACTGTTAAGTTATCAGCTAAAGAAGCAGAATGGACTTCATTAGTGGTCAGCACACCCTACTTTTCTTGAGATTTTGATTTCAAAATATGGTTTTCGGCCCGTTAAGTGACCGGGACTTACGAGAAACGGGCTCCTGGTAACCAATTAGCGAAAGTTAGAACGACTGACACATGAATAAAGTTACTTACTTAGTTACTTACTTGGTGAGAATGAAGTGTTGGTATGTTGTGGCTTTCAAGAGAAGTGTTGTTATCCACTCATACGACATCAATTGTTAAGTGTTTGTTTGTGTCTAGGTTCACGGTTATGTTCTCTTAACAAAGGCCTCTACACAGAAGAGACGCTTTCCTGGGGAGGCTGGACCTCACCTTTCCATTCCTGTGGTGTTCATGTTCTTTTGTTTTTGGTTGCGTTTGTGTTTATTTTTAAGCAAGACTTCAAAGCCGTTAACCCCAGTAGTGAATACGATCGGACATCTCCTCCCTTGTCACCTCTGGATCAAACACAGATCGTGGGAAAAAAGGAAGTGATCAACAAAAAACAAAATTTCTTCATGATGAAACAACTTCTCTTAACTTGTACTACAAGAAGTATAAAACAAGAGTGAGGAGAATTTGAATGTTTCTAATGGGGCTCAAAAGAATAACGACCTGACTCCTCGGTGATCTCTGTCCACAGCAAATCCGTGAGAGAGTGAAGACCATGCTTCACCAGGCCGAAACACTGATCGCCAAGTCATATTACCATGGTGATGGCATCAGACAGTGGGCCACTGCTGTGGAAAAGAGGTACAAGGACTTTGCGCGGCGGATGCGAAAATACCGCACCAAACTCGAAAACAAGTTGGGGTACACTTCATCCGAGAACGAGGTATGAGCGTTACCTTGGTTACTAGTCTGTATCCTGTGATTAATCGAAGTACATCTACAGACTCAAAACCTTGCACCACCTATTAAAGCACAATAAACAGCACCATAGGAAAGTACTGCTCAGTAGCTTTCATTTGAATGGTCACACTTTAGGATTTCATCCGTAGCCTCAAAAGATAGAACCACCTTGTACAGCATGATAAACAGCACCACTGGAAAGTACTGCTCAGTAGCTTTCATGTGAATGGTCACACTTTAGGTTTTCACCCACAGACTCAAACGTTAGAACCACCTTGTACAGCATCATAAACAGCACCACAGGAAAGTACTGCTCAGTAGCTTTCATTTGAATGGTTACACTTTAGGATTTCATCCACAGACTCAAACGTTAGAACCACCTTGTACAGCATCATAAACAGCACCACAGGAAAGTACCGCTCAGTGTAACTTTCATTTGAATGGTCACACTTTTGGATTTCGCCCACAGACTCAAAAGTTAGAACCACCTTGAACAGCATAATAAACAGCACCACTGGAAAGTACTGCTCAGTAACTTTCATTTGAATGGTCACACTTTTGGATTTCGCCCACAGACTCAAACGTTAGAACCACCTTGCACAGCATAATAAACAGCACCATTGGAAAGTACTGCTCAGTAGCTTTCATTTGAATGGTTGCACTTTAGGATTTCATCCACAGACTTAAACGTTAGAACCACCATGTAACTGTGTGTAAGTTGTTGTTGTTTTTTCTTTTTGTCAAACCTTTTTTTCTTAACTTAAAACACGGAACTATACCATAAGAAAACACTCTTCAGTAGTTTTCATCTGAATGGTTACGCTTTGGGATAAAATCTGCATAATAAAAGGCACCATAGGAAAGTCATTTGAATGGTCACACTTTAGGATTTCATCCACAGACTCAAAAGTTAGAACCACCTTGTAAAGCATAATAAACAGCACCACAGGAAAGTACTGCTCAGTAGCTTTGATTTGAATGGTCACCATTTAGGATTTCATCCACAGAGTCAAAAGTTAGAACCACCTTGTACAGCATAATAAACAGCACCACAGGAAAGTACTGCTCAGTAGCTTTCATTTGAATGGTCACACTTTAGGATTTCATCCACAGACTCAAAAGATAGAACCACCTTGTACAGCATAATAAACAACACAGCAGTAATTACTACTAGAAAGTGCTGTCACCACACACGTTTAGGTTAGAACCACACAGTAAGCAGAGAAGTGCTCTCCGCTCATAGCTGACATTTGAGTGGCCACTTTTGGGGATCTCACCCAGACACTCGAAACAGTAGAACCACTTCACTTTGCTTTTTTTCTCAAAGAATTAGATGGTAATTTAATTCACATTTTTAATAACTTGTGGTCAGTTGTTATTGGAACTGCCTCATTTACTAAGAAATGCTTTTACGTTTTTATTGGTGAAGATTTGCAGTTTTGTTTTATCGATTTTCCGTCAGTTATGCATGCTGTTAGTCTCGCGGCTTGTGCGGTCGAACAATTTATCGGCCGATCAGTAGCACCTCCTTCTAGAAACACTCGGAAAATATTGTGATTTTATATTCGTTTATTTTAACAATCTGCGGGATTCGTCGAAATTGCTGGAAATGATCGAGTTCAACAGGGACAAAATGAGAAAACAAAAAGAGAAAGTGTAATTTGTCTTTTCGGCGTGCAGCGTGGGCAGCGTGGTGTAGAGAAAAATTCGAAACTTGATATTGTTCCAGACTTGCCTATGTAGCTGTTAACAAGGATTACTTGTAAGCCATTAGTTGTAAAAGATACATACGGTGTTAACACACAAAGGTCTTGGAAAACAATGAATTTTTAAACAATGAAAAGAATTAAAATTGCTTTTGGAAACAATGTTGGTAATGGTACTTCTGTGGAGGAGGCGGATTTTGCAAAACAATAGAGATATTTTGGATGTTAGTCATTTCCTCTTGAAAAGCTTCGTTTTTGAGTAAGTTCTTGTTACTGTATAGATTGGCATTAAAAATTAAAATTACCTGAAGATGGTTCTTCTGTGTAGCGGACGAGTTGTGCTGAAACTGTAGTAGCCTTTCCATTTCTATTCTTTGCTCTTCCGACGAAAAGCTCTTTTATCTCCGAAAGCGTAATGTCCTTTCCAGCAACGACCGCAGTCTTATTTTAATTGTAAATGCCACGAGGAAAAGTACACGAAAGCTTGAAAGTTAAATTGGTTTGAAAATTGATTTTGCTTGGACATATTTTTGCCAAATTCTACTTGCAGACAAACTCCTCGATCTCGCTAAAAATAGAGCTGAGTGCGAAGAGAGGCCAGAACACTAATGGCGATATTATTAGTTTTTAAATGTTTCTACTGTATTTACTTTACGAAAAGCTGTGTTTTATGATTTACTCGCTAGAGTGGTCACAATCCTGTTTTACATATAACTGCCTGACGGCAAAAGACGAAAATTGAATAACGCGAAAGTTTTATAACCTAAGAGCAGATTCTCCGACGAGCTACAAGTGATATTACTTCGATGTCACTATTTGCTTTTCTAAAATCTTTGTTTTGTGATTGAGTTGGCGTGATTGTATCGACCACAGGCTTGCGTTGAATGGCTAACTGTGCCAGCGCAGGTGAAACTGTTTTATGAAGTCGACCGCATGTGGCTCTTTTCCTGGCTTAGTATTTAGTCTTGCCAAGGGCCCGGTTCGCGGTTGAATACGCAAATCCGAACGGACCACCGGTCGCTGCATTACTAATTAATATCCGAACTGTTTCCTCTTTTTGTTCATAGTCGCTCGTGTTTGGATGTACCACGGACCAGAAATGCCTCGCCTGGCATAGTTTAGACGCCATATTGCGGGTGTTTCGTCGCGTATAAAACCGAAAGGCTTTTAGAAATAAGCGGCTTTTTTGTCGAAAGCTTCTCTACGGGAGATTATATTGTGTTGGTGGAATTTGTGCGTCGGAATACGTCGAGAATTCATGTCGAATCAAATCGAAAGATTTTGACGTCGGAAATTTGATTCTTTGTTTCTAAAAGCGACAGATTGGAATTGTTTGAAAAGCGCGGAAACTTGAGACTGTCCTTGGAGCATTGAATAGAAATGTGGGCGCTAACGAGCGCGTGAGAATTGCTTTTTAATAGCCAAGAGCTGTGTTTGCCCAACGAGGAGTGTCTGGAGTACCAAACAGATTGAGTTGTAACGCAGAATTTGGACCGGGAGAAGAAAATATCGCTTGTTGTCACATACCCCAAAATGTGGATTTACGCCTAAAAAAATTGACGATAAATCTTCGACGACTATGGTTGCCGTGTGTGGTTCGTCTGCCGCGTTTCAAAGGCGCTGAAACAAAGCGACTCGCGGTTTTGTCGAAGCGCGTTTCGATGGCGGAGGATGATGAATTTTCCGACGGTTCATTCTACTCGGATGAAGAGAGCAACAATTTAAGCTACAGTTCACTGACTCTCTTCTCTTCATTACTTTGTATTGACTCGCAGGATGAGGTGGAATGGCCCAGCTTGCAGTCACTGCACACTCAAGGGCAACAACAGCAACAAGCGTTCGCGCTCAGGGAGACTTCAAAGGACAGCGGTATTCATGAGATGACCGAGGAGAAAAGGCGCTCAGCCAAGAGAAAAGAGTAAGTGATAAAATGATCGGTGACGGTTGGGGAGGGGTGGTGCTTATTGCTTCACAGAGGAATGTGACAGTTGAAAGTTTTGGGCAAGAAATGCAAAGAACTTCAAAACAAAGTTTTCGATATTCGTCATACCGGTCAAAAATATTTCGATTCGGAGAAGAAACAATTAGTATGCTATTTTGCAATTTGGGCGAAAGTAGCAGAAAGCAAAACAAAACGGCGATAATCTTTGCAAATCTCATCTTATTCCATTTCTAGACTGTGATAATGCAATGGAAAATTTTTTCGGCCGATAAGAGGCATAATAATGACCGGAAATTTAGCAAGAGAATGTGGCTATTTGGTATTTTTAGAAAGAAATGCATAGCACGCGACTCATGAAGTAAGCTTTGTAAAAATTCTTCTTTTACCGTTTCTTGACTTTGTCATGAACATGTTTTTAACAATCAGTGGCGTAACAATCGCAGGAAAAATATGTTTCCGGCTTCTTTAATCCGTTTGGTGGTTTCAAGAAATTGTTATATTGTTTCCAAAATATACAGGAAAGAGATGTTATTTTCGTGTTGAAATCTCTCGTGTTATGCACGTCAGTCATTTATATTATGATGCCATAAGAAACGACAGATCTTGTCTAAAATTCGCAGCTCTTTAATTTCCTATTTGTTAATTAACCGTATACCACAAAACCAGAAAATGATGTTAATTTTGTCAATGCAGCTCATAATGAGATTTCTGTTTGTTTTTCTACTGGTTCATCCTGGTATTTGTATACTTTACGGGACAGAAAAAGTAACGAATAGTGATTAGTAAGAGATAAGGACACAATTACTTAATATTTTCTAAATTGCTCACATCCCTCTATTCAATTTGTCGAGAAAATTAAGAAAACTGTCTAACATTAGGTCACCAATTTATGCCCATAGAACGAGTCGGTCATTGTGTTTACGTCGTTGTCTTTTTAACTTCGTGAACATTTTTGGTCGATTCAACTCGACTAAATAAACTTCGTTTCCTTAAGTCGCGTCCAGACAGATTTTAGCCAGAATTAAACAATTGCTAATATCTAAAAAATTATAAAGTAAATAAACATCATACATTTCTAAAGACGGACTTCATAGTTTTACTCACAGCGTGTTTAACTAATTGGCCGTTAAAACCTCCAAAGAAAGGTTTTTGTTTGGTTTCCTTTTAGGCTCGAGTAATTCAGACTTTGCTCCGCAGTGATCAATAAATATTGAATAAGACTGTGCTTCTTTTTCCTCAGATTTATCATGAACGAGCTGCTACAAACAGAAAGAACATACGTGGCTGATTTAAATTGCGTTATAGAGGTAAGAAAATCCCTCGTTTCTGTGATTTTTCAGGCGTTTCTGCTTGAAAGAATTCCAGACTCCTTGACGACCAGCGGTGATCTGGTCCATTTGACCTTTCCCGCGCTTGGTGACACGTACAATTCCAGCTCATTTCAATTGGTTAGTTGTCGCAGGCTCCGCTTTTGTGATTTGCCACTGACTCTGTGACTTTTCCCGCGCTTTCCACCAGTGACTAAAACTTTGCTCTAGTTTCCCGCGCTTTTTACCGATGGCATCTTTTTCGAGCTCTTATTGGTGTATTTGATAAGGTGCCTTTGTTCTGATTGGCTTATGGTGGTTTGGTGCATCTTATTTTTCCCGCGTGTCACGCACCGGCAAATTGACATGCCGGGCTCTTTAGGCTCATCTCACTGACAAACTGGGGAACCAATACGCTTGTTAACAGCTTCATTTTTGTTGTCACGTTTTCGATTGTAGAACTACGTGAGGGCGATGATTAACAACTCGGATGTCCCAGCAGGCCTTGCAGGAAAAGAAAGCATCATTTTCGGCAATATTGACGACATTTACAATTTCCATAACAGGTATGATTTAGTGTTACTCCACTTTTTCCAATTTCTCGTGCTTGGATGCCAAAGTCTAGACGTTCTTTGCTGTCCTCTGACGTCTTTTATCCTCAAAATTGTCATATCCTTCCACTTTCTTATTGATTATGGAACAGTTCTAGTCGGTTCAAGGCGTTCTGAAAAGTTGACTAGACTATAAATAAGAAGCACAATTGTTATAGTTTTAAATGTTTTTTCAGAACGCGGCTTTTTACGCTTTCTTTCGCTCGCAGTTTAAATATTTGTTTGTTTTAATATCGTGAATAAAAACTATGCAATGCGCTTATTTATATTTTTATTAGGGGTGCGTAAGTCGGGTATTGGCGTGAAAAATAATATGCTTGCGCTATCACTTTCCTTTAAGACAACACTGGAATAAGTTGTCGTTCTCCGCCTTTTGTATGCCACATCGTTGTTTTTGTGGAGTAACTGTACTGAACACAGAGATAGAACTTGAGGTGTTCAAACTTAATTTTGCAGCACCTTCTTACAAGCTTTGGAAAGATACGAAACGAGTCCAGAAGACGTTGGTGAAGCGTTTCAGGAGTGGGTACGTTAAGCCCCGGCTAAACGATCAAACATTTTCATCCAATCGATAGTGTTGGACGAGCATTTTTGACCGTTTAGCCGCCTCTCTCAACATTGCATTTAAATGGTTTTCCGTGTTGGATCTAGATTAAACATTTTCCTCCAACATTTCTTGTCAGAACGTATGTTTGATCGTTTAGCCACCTCAACCAACAAAGTATGCAAAGCCGGGAAAAACAAACAAATGAACCACATAACATCGAAATTTCAGCGATAATTCGCAAAAAATCGTTCTGTGGACTCACTCTGTCTAGTGATTGTTTTGTGCGTCGCCCAACGTTATGTTTGACAAACATGATTTTGGATGAAAATGTTTGATCGTTTAGCCGGGGCGTTAAATATCATAAATTTCATCCTTTGCACAGCTGATCTGAAGCCTCCTTTTACAACCCAAATCAGTCAAGAATTTGTCACGCGAGATCCTTGGTTTAAATCTTGTATAAATAAACACGCCTAAGTGATGCACTGGAGAAATGAACTAAATAGGACTGATCTTTGCAGTGAACAGGGTTGCTACAGTCATGAAAATTCAGAGAAAACTGTTGGTTTTCAAATTCATGCAGGGAAAAGTAATATTCGGGGAATTGTCCCTCTAGTCAGGGAAATTCTGAAGTGTACTTTTGGTTAGCCATAAGTTTTGCGAAAGAAATTCCTTGTTTGTACAGACAATCTCGTGTCAAAAAGCTGCTTAGGAGGGAAATGGTTTTTGTGGCTTCGTCGCTGGTTTTGAAGCTTAATGATTTGTCTTGGATGGTCAGTAACAACTGGTTTGAGACCAGCGGAGGAATAAGAGAGCTACTTTTGTGTGGTATCCCACACTAATGCCATCGGGTTATAAGTCCGTTAATGCTAATGAGTTGCAAAGTTTGCAATGCATTGTGGACAGTGTATCCCACACGTGTACTCTTTGGGTACCTCTTTTTACCTTGACAAATGGCAATCCTGAAGGAATTAGTTTTTTTTTTTCATTTACAAAGATGAAGGAAAAAATTGGCATTCTAGACTATTCCAGTGTTGACTTTTGTCAACAGTTGTTGGTTCCTATTGTTCATTATGGTCCACTGGATTTAATTACTGTACAATCATTGATTGCTGCCAATCGGGAGCGTTTTATATGTTGAATTGGCTTCACTTGTATCAGATGCTGTAGTGTGGGGAAAATACCAAGGAAGAAAAGAAACACAACTTTTGTGGTCGAGAAAACAAACCCGTGAAGTGATTCGAGTGTTTCCGGGTTCCAGAACTCTTGAGGCTCGTTATGACGGCCTATTAACTTTGTCAGCTCAATTGAGACCCTTGTCCATTTACTTTTTACGCCCGTGAGACTAAAAAGTTAGAACCCGAACCTTTGCAGCATTTTTAGCAGCTCTGCAGTAAAGCGAAGATCAAGGGCTGTCATTTGGATGGACACCCCCTAAGATTCTCATCTTAATGGCTTAAAAAATTAGAACGGCTTTGGAGAGCATAATAGACAACACCATAGGAAAGTACTGCTCAGCAGCTTTCAGCTGAATTGTCACACTAAGCGAATTAAATACAGTCACGAAACTGTGAACTTTCACGCTGGATGTGAGTGGGCGAGCTAAATGGGGCTTGTTTTTTGTTTGTTTGTTTTGCAGGGTGAGTCGTTCGTTGGTATGTACGTTGCTTATTGTAAGAACAAGCCGTTCTCGAACTCTCTGCTCATAGAACACGGTGGAAGCTTCTTTGCGGTGAGTGCTTTTTTCTTTTCTCATGCAAATGTCTGCACAGTTCAGATCATATCTTTTAGATTGGCTGTGTTTATTTTGGGCCTACTCAATTATGTATCATTTCTTGACCGATTCACTGATCGTGCAACATTTTTCACTGACCTACGTGTTGTCTGTTCGTCCTCTAGGATCTTCAAGTTAGCTATGGCCACGGACTTTCTATCTCTGCTTATCTCATAAAACCTGTGCAAAGAATAACAAAATATCAGCTGCTTTTGAAGGTGAGTCTGGATCATGCCTCTGCGCGCCATCGTCCTTTCATTTATGATTGGTATTTAAAAACACCTTCGGCTATTTAGCTCCAAATTCTGTGTCGTCAGGTTTGCAACATGTGTTGATTCCGAAATCTTCATAGTTATAAACTGTTTGCAGTTTAATCCTGTTAGGTTTTTTATGATCTCTTCTTTAAACGACTAGCATCATTTGATGAAACTTATTTGAAACAGCTCCAAGGGAAATTCTGTATTCAGACGGTGTCTGTCTTGATATCTCGCTTCAGAGATTCAGAGCGTTACATACGTTGGTAATATGAGTGGTACTGTAAGTTCAACTCATTACGGAGTTTCTTAAACAATTTAAAGAAATCGTTTGTTCACCTCAGACCTGGTGTCCCTTTCGTTCGCAGACTATCGCAAACCGGTCAGCCGCCGAAAATTCTGTGATGATTTGGAAACAAACTTCCGCCGTCATTAGCAATTATCAGCGATGTTTCAGTTGCGATCAATTGTGATCGTGCGATTTATGGAAACCTATGTTTCGGCTATCGTGCGATCAAAACGCGTACCACGAGAGTTCAATTTCAGCCCATCCCGCTGTCCAAAACGTTAGCAGGTAGAGTAGGGCAGGTTCTTAGTAATCGCTTCGCGATCTTTTGCGATCTTACAGAAACACACCTTCTTGATCATTGGCGATTGAACAAGTAAGCATTTGATTCTGCAATCGTCTACACTTACGAACGTTGTTTGGAGCTAAATGCGGTCGGTTCTTCGCTCTAACTTTGTAATGAACAAAACCCGTTTTCTAGCTTGGACTTCAAACTGCCTTTTCGTGCAGGGTAGTAAAAAGAATCTTCGTCTCCATTTGCAGGATCTTCTAACGTGCTGTGAAGATGGCTCCAAAAACAGTTTACAGGTATGCAAACCCAAGGCGACTTACGTCGACTTCGAGAATTTTGATTTTGCCGTTATGTTGCCCTCTTTCGCCGATTTGTTCCCTTTCTCTTTAATTGAATTTAACTCGTTATTTCAAGAGGTTGTTTAGATTAAACCGTTTCGCTGCCTTGTCGTTCATGCAGTCAATTTGAAACAATGACTGATCGTACTGTTTGCTAATTTATTCGTTGTTTTGAATGCAATGAAGTTGTTTTCCTTTTGCTTACTGACTAAAATGACATTTAGCCGATTTATTTATTTATAATAATAATAATAATAATAATAATAATAATAATAATAATCACTTTATTTAAGTCTCAAATGTATTTAGCCGAGCACAAATGCTCTACTAATTGGGGAGACTAAATCAAATCAACTCTAAATAAATCAAATCAAATCAAATGTTGTTTTTTTTGGCGAGAGGGGAAAACCGGAGTACCCGGAGAAAAACCTCTCGGAGCAGAGTAGAGAACCAACAAACTCAGCCCACTTATGACGCCGAGTCCGGGAATCGAACCCGGGACACATTGGTGGGAGGCGAGCGCTCTCACCACTACGCCAACCCTGCTCCCCTGCTCCAACAGAGGGCCAAAGGTGCATCGGGGCGTTTGTAAAAGTGCTTTTGACTCACCCAAATTAAAACTTGTGTGGTTTCAACGGCATAGTTTCGTGTGTTATCTTTTTGTTGTGCTAGTTTTTAGACCGAAAAATAATGAGCAACTAGAAAGTAGCTCGTACAAGCTGTTTTTGATGTATCACACTTCAGTGTTTCATACTTAGACTCCAAACCTGAAGCCACACCGTAAATGTCTTTTATAACTTCTCCCCTACCCTACCCACATAAAAGAAATGTATATAACCCCCCCCCTTCATCTTTGAAGCCACAATCCCTCCACTAACCCTCTTTAAGAATACACACTCGAAAATAAACAATCTATTCAATTCTTTATTTTGTCACACTATAAACAGTATTTCGACACAATTCATATTGTAAAACATGAAAAAACGAAGGTAAAGCAAAGCAAGTTTAGAAAATAAGTTAAGCCACAAAGGAATAAGATTCGCATGTGTGCAGTGGCCAAAGTAACAAAAGCTTTCTACAGTCGAACTTCGATTATCTGGACCATTTTAACAAGACATGATGAAGATCCCTAGAAACTATCACTCTGACTTATTTTTAATTTAGGTATTGAAAAGTGCCTTAAAAGCAAGTTTGTTTTCCTTTCAAAGAGGGAATTTTTTAGACCAAAGTTTTCGTATGAAGTCCAGTTGAACGATACATTACGCTATCGCATAAAATTCTGATTCTAATTAATTGCTTTTATTTTGACTAAGTAATATTTATAATTTCGGTTATAGATCACTGTAATTCAGCTAAAATAATCCTACTTAAAAACGGGTTGGGAAGATTTCAAGATTTCAAGCTACTAAAACAAATTTAATATGGGGAGGCTCCGCCCGAGGTTCGACCCCTTACCTTTTTATATACCATTTTTGACAGAATAGGTACCCCTTTCGCGTACCTTCCATTGACAAATGGTACCCCTTTCGTATACCTTCCATTGGAACAGTACAGTCAGTGTATGTGTGTTCGAAATATTTAAATGAAAGGCCCTTTTAAATACCTAAATGACAGAATTCCCTACCCTTTCTTATACAGTCAGGGTTCGTGCTACTCCTTGAAGTCCTTGAAAAGCCCTGGATTTTAATTTTAAATTTCAAGGGCGCTTGAAAAGCCCTTGTAATCAAGAATTTCTGCTCAAAATGCTTGAAAATAATGAAAACTCCTTGAATTTTATGTACACTAGCCAGCACGAAGCCTGTATACTTCGACTCGTGAAATCCCTACCCTTTCAGATACCTCAAGCGTGAAAAAGGTACCCCTTTCGGGCGGAGCCTCCCCGTATAGGCCATTATAGGGAGTACCCCCCCCCCCCTCCCTGGAAAGAAACATCTTTAGTTCTGACGTGCCATATCTATTTGTTTTCTGTTCCAGGCTGGGTTAGATGTGATGTTGAGTGTCCCTCGTCGAGCGAACGATGCGATGTACGTGAATATGCTGTATGGATATGATGTAAGTCTGACACATCATTGTCTTATTTTCCAGTGAGGAAATGGGTTTTTATTTCTGTGATACAAACCTGATTAGATTCCAATTTAACTTCAAAGAATTTATTTCACTGAAAATACGTTTACTCATATATTTTTTTTCTCTTTTTATAGGAGAACATCGATTCTCTGGGAAGAGTAATTTTACAGGTACTTTAGACACTTATTTATAAGAGATTTCTTTTAGGAGAACCTGCTCATGTATAATTCAATTTTTCTGTTGTGTTTTCTTGGGGAAACAAATTTAGAGAAATGAGAAGAATTCAGTTTTTATTCATTTCTAGAAATTTTTACATCCTTTTTTCTGCACTTAACTGAGTTTGCTTAGTTATTAAAGGTAGAGACAACTCAGCTTAAAGAAGCTTTGTCACGAGTTTTTAATATTACTTTGAAAACCTGAAAATTATATTAGAAGCAATGGTTCAGTTTTGTTCAAAATTATTTTACCAATTTAGCAAAACTATAAATAAGCCTCTTTGGTTTAGGATGGCAAGGATTCAAATGGATTACAGCTTGAAAAAATTGGGCAAATTTTTTCAAGTTCCCCTGTGCTGTGGAAAAAAGAGTGAAATACAGATTATGGTTTGCTTCCCTTTGAGATAATAGCTTTATCTTTGGTTGTGAACAATGGTACTTGACGGTGCTTGGTTTTAATTTGACCTCCAAAACATAAAAATTGCCATGACACAGCCCCTTGAAGCACAGGGTGCACACGAGTTCTGTTCTCCTTGTTAATTCCAAAATATGTTTACTTTGTACGATGAAGATTGTCGAAATGAAATCCTTCTGATTTGTGAACGTTTTCTGCCCCCCCCCCCCCCCCCGGGGGGAGGTGCACTAAGAAAAATTTAATACCGGGAGGCTCCGCCCCGAGGTCCGACCCCTTACCCTCTTATATACCATTTTTGACAGAAAAGGTACCCCTCTCGTATACCTTTCATTAACGAATGGTACCCTTTCCTATACCTTCCATTGCAACAGTACAGCCATGAGGTATGTGTGTTCGAAATATTTTAATGAAGCCCTTTCAAATACCTAAATGACAGCGGATTGCCCTACCCTTTCATATACCTGAAGCGTAAAAACGGTACCTCTTGCGGGTGGAGCCTCCCCGTATAGGCCATTATAGGGAGTACCCCCCCCCCCCCGGTTTTCTGCTTCCATATCCTTCTATATTGCCCGATCTTGTCTCTTTCTGGAAGCAGAAAACGTTCACAAATCAGAAAGATTTCATTTCGACAATTTTTATCGTACAAAGTAAGCATATTTTGGAATTAACAAGGCGAGACTTTGTCGTGTACGATCGAGCAGAACTCCTCTGCACCCTGTGCTTGAAGGTCGTGGATTCAGACAACAGTTGTCTGTTGTTGATTAACTCACCCATTCCCTAATACTTCCTGTCACGTATCCAAGCGTGGACGTGGATTAGGCGATAGTTCCTGTCACGAACGGTGCATCATCAATCCAAGTTCCTGTCACGTATTGGTTTACCGGATGAACACTGGAAACAGGGCTACCTCGGTGTAAAAACCTGTGAAACTCACGAATGAAGTAAAACAAAGAAAACAAAACATTCTAAACAATGGCGTACAACAGAACAATACCTCATAAAACACCTCGCCAGGTTTTTACACCGAGGTAAACCCGGAAACAGCATGTGCTCTATTTATAAACTATTTGCGTTAATTGGTGTGATCAAGAGGGCTTGTTGGTTCGTTGATTTCGCAAGGTAAATTTTCCTGACACGAGTTGCTGATGCAGAGGGTGAATATTGATTTGAGCAGAAGTTTGTTACAACTTTAACTCTGGGGTTGAGCTTTATGACGCGAATCGGCGATGTAAAGACAGATTAACGTTTTTTGTGGTGAAAACGTAAACCTTGTGTGATGTGGCTGGAGTGACAAGGAGACCTCAGAAGTTAATGTGATCTGGTAAGCAGTACAGACTGTCCGTGTGAAAAGGTTTCCCGAATTTAAGACAATGTTGGAAGCCTCGCACGTGCTGTGAGTATCGACTCGAATTAGAACGTTGTGACAGTTCTATATTTAGATAATCGCAAAGTTGTTTTGATGTAATTTGATCCGGGTTATACCACAACTCAATCGCTGTGACAGATCTATATTTAGAGACAAGTTGGCGAACTTTTGGTTTTCACGTGCGTCAGAAAAAAAACTAAAATTAAACATTTAAGCCAAGTAACACGCTTTGTTTTGAAAATAGAGCAGTTTGAATTTCAAGTGCTTTTTACAATGCGTGACATCTGGACATGTCACATACACGGAAACGATTCGCCTTGTGTTTTCAAGTTTGTTTTCAAGCTTCGCAGAGAGAAAAAACTCCAGATGTTGCCACTTAATCTAGAAGTAAACAACAACAGCTGACAAGGAATATTGATGGAAACTCTCAAAACGGTTTAACGAGCTTTGCTCGAACGTGAACAAAAAGGTCTTACGTGAACCCAAAACGGATAGTTTCGAGAATCAGAAGCGTGCGTCCGGCTTCTGGAACAAAAAAGTATCCCGAGTTAACGCTCATAGAGCGTCTTGTTAACTTTTCAATTATGCCCCCTGGTTACTCATCGATCTTTAAATTACATTTACATTTATTTTTTACATGGTCTGTAATCGGAAAACAAAACAACACCGTCAAATTCGGTGTTCCGGGGTTTTTCGGCTGTTCCGGTTTCCAGGGTGTTCCGGGGTGTTCCGGTGTTCCGGTGTTCCGGGGTGTTCCGGTGTTCCTGGTTTTAGTACATGCCTCCTGACACGTCTTTTGTTTTTTGTAGTATCTAAGTACTCTCCATTGGCGTTCCTTTGAGAGCTTGAGCTTGTAATCAACAAACATTTCAAACATCACTTAACGCGTTTTTTTTCTTTCAGGACGCTTTCACCGTGTTTGATCCGAAACAGCTGAGAAGAAAAGGAAAGGAGCGCCACATTTTTCTGTTTGAACAAGCGTTACTTTTTAGCAAGGAAACGAAAGACCCCGAGGGAAAAATCAAATATTTGTTCAAGAACAAAATCAAGGTAAAGAGCCTTACAGTTTGGTTTGCTGCGCGTAAAGTTCGACTGCACTCAAGTCATTTTGTATTTTTTTTCGAAGTAGATATGCTCTCCATTGATGAGAACGGGTTCATATTGCAGAAAAACTTGCTACCATAAATTTAACCCACAATTTGCCAAAGTTTGTGAACAAGTAGTTAACACTTGTAGTTAATACACTGTCGAAAATGTTGCTGTATTGAAGCTTCTTGTAAGTTTATTTGACCCTTTATCGTATAGCTTTTCTTCCAAAATTTTGCTGCAGTGCAGCTTGGGATCCTTTGTCATGTAGCTTTTCCTTTCAAAATTTTGCTGCAATGAAGCTTGGGATCCTTTCTTTTGTAGCTTTTCCGTTCAAACTTTTGCTGCAGTGAAGCTTGGGATCCTTTCACATGTAACTTTTCATTTCCCTTCAGACGCCCGAGTTGGGAGTTACAGAGCACGTTGCCGAAGACTCGTGCAAGTTCGCAGTGTGGACTGGGAAACCACCACAGTCAGAGGATAAGCGCGTTATAAAGGTGAGGCCTGTGGTATGAATAAACTGCGGAATTATAAGTGGGTGCATGCGCTGCAGATAAAAGACATGGGTAGTAAGGTGTATTCAGACTAAATTGAATTGCTTTTTGTAATATCTTATGTTTCATTTTCTTCACCAGGCGAGATCTTTGGAAACAAAGCAGCTCTGGGTCAAGGAATTGAGAGAAGTAATCCAACAATTCCAGTTTGGTACCCTCAGAGAACGAAGTAAGTCTGTACAGACGGCTCCGCTTTCTTTTCATAGAATGAGATTGATTGATTGATTGATTGATTGATTGATTGATTGATTGATTGATTTAGACTAGAAATTTAAGATATACTATTCAGTGGTAAATAAATTGGTGATGGTTGTATTAATTTTGAATCTGCTGCAGTAGCTATGCAGTTTTGTAACTATTGTTCAGTAAATTACAGTGCTTGCTTGTAACGTATATTTAACACCACTTTGCAGCGACGTCCATGACAAGCTCTACCAGCTCAGTAACTACTACAGCCTCGATGAGGAGCCGTGAAGAGAAAGCCGCTGACCGGTATGAACGACATTCTCACTTTGTTATGCTAACTGGTAGCAGGCGGTTTTTTTTTTGTGTGTGATTTTTGCTGCCTCTGTTGAAGTGATAGGAAGTCGCTGATTGGTATTTATTTGCAGGGAAAGTGGCGTTATTGAAGATGACAGCTTCTCTGGTGATTTTGACAACTTCCCAGAAGGAAAGGTAAATGCAATGCCTCAGGGGGTATTTGTAAACGTTTCTACAGCTTTATAATGAAATCAAGTCTCGTTATAACCAAAGCAGAATTTAGAGTGTGCGAGAGGGCGGAATAAATGTGGATCAAGTCTTCGAGTAGTGAGGATCAAAATCAGGCCCAGTCGCGACCGATTTTCTTGTCTTCCCGCGCTCAACAGGTTTCAGGTTTCAGGTATTTTCCTCACTGGGCACTGCACTGGATTCAGCTTTTCCATGTTTGTCAACGGTAGCCAGTTTCCCGTGCGTTTTCCGCGCTTGGCACCGGTTTGCCTGAGTTTCATTTTTTGCACTTGCTTGGCACCAGTTTCTGTTTTCCCTCGTTTGGCGCCGGTTGAATGTTTCCCCGCTTTTGGCACCGGTTACATGTTTTCCCTCGTTTGTCACCGGTGGCAAGTTTTCCCGCGTTTGGCGCCGGTTGCATGTTTCCCCGCATATGGCGCCGTTTGCATGTTTTCCAGCGTTTGGCACCGGTCACATGTTTTCCCGCGTTTGGCGCCGATTTCTGTTTTTCCGCGTTTGGCACCGGTTGCTTGTTTTCTTCACTTTACCGGTATCCTGTTCTCAGAAATTCTAATTAATTCAAGCTAATTAAGATCCGTTTGAAGGCAGCGTTCCTACACCCAAACTGTCCGTGTTATGTGACAAACACTTCCTGTATGGTCATATTTTCCCTTTTCATCCGATATCAGATGGCCATAGTCAATAGACAAGGAAGTCAAATAAAGAAGTACTTCTTGTTTGTCAACGGTTCATTTCCATCAGTTTTGGTTTCGTCTCATTCAAGTTCCGTTGTTATCAATAGTATGCGTTGTCTTAACACTTTCACGTCCAAGGTGAGTCGCGGCCAAGATAAGCACAGGCTAGGGCAAGCCGCGGCTTGAGCTAGCTGCTGATGGAGTAAGCAGTGAACTTCGATTATGTACGGGGTGCTCGCGTCTTATGTAAGCCGCGGCTTATTTTCTCTCGTATAAACGCCCTATTGACACTTTTGTGTTTGCTCTTCAAAAATGGGTGATAGTGCAAGACGGAAGAAAGGACAACATGGATCCTCGGGCTCAAATATCAAATTTACATTATACAGGTTATGGATCCACAGGAAAGTACTGCTCACTACTTTCCATTTGAATGGTTCCTCGTAATACTTCATCCAAAAACTCAAAAGTTAGAACCACCTTTGGCAGCATGATGAACAGCACCACAGGAAAGTACTGCTCAGTAGCTTCCATTTGAATGGTCACCCTTTAGGATTTCATCCGCGAACTCAAAAGTTAGAACCACTATATACAGCACAATAAACAGCACCACAGGAAAGTACTGCTCACTAGCTTCCATTTGAATGGTTCCTTGTAATATTTCATTCAAAAACTCAAAACTTAGAACCACCTTTGGCAGCATGATGAACTGTGCCACAAGAAAGTACTGCTCAGTAGCTTTTATTTGAATGGTCGCACTTTTGGATTTCGCCCACAGACTCAAACGTTAGAACCACCATGTACAGCACAATAAACAGCACCACAGGAAAGTACTGCTCAGTAGCTTCCATTTGAATGGGTCCTTGTAAGATTTCATCTAAAAACTCAAAAGTTAGAACCACCTTTGGCAGCATGTTGAACTGTGCCACAAGAAAGTACTGCTCATTAGCTTTCATTTGAATGGTCACACTTTAGGATTTCATCCGCGGACTTAAACCTTAGAACCACTTTGTGTAATATCAAAAGCAATCCTTTCATGTGAATGATCGTACAAAAGGATTTCCTCCACAGACTCAAACCAAAGTATAACTACTTTGAACAGCATAACAAACCGTGAACATTTCAGTAAATTCCTCAAAATAACATTCAACTGAGTGATTTATTCCACAAAGTTAATTGGCCAGTAGCTCATTTATAATTACTATTTTCAAAGTTGGTTTTGAGCTACTATCTTTCTTTATATAACCAATCAAGTTATTCTCCTCACTGGATTTTCTTTTAGAGGATTTCAAGGTACATCCATGTTGTTTTTTCGGACAATTTTTCGTTATGTTTCACCCGTGCTTACAATAATGATACTCATACATGTAGATTACAGCGAATGTTTTTTCATCGTAAGGAGAAGTGAGCTGTTGACCTTGTGGGCCTATTAAAGAGAGATAAAATTATCCTTAATGTTGCAATATCGATCAATGAGGTAGCTTAAATTAGACCTTCACCCTCTTGCGTCGCAGAATATCTCCTCGAAAAGACGTGAAACTGTCCATGAAGCTCGCGATGCTTTAAAAATAGGATTTAAACTATCTCTGTGTGCTTAACTGTACTTAACCACACCAGAGTAAGCCGTTTAAATGCAAAGCCCCTTAAACGCTTAACGAACAAAAGCGATGCATTGTTCCGCCCAATTCATTATCTCCATTCCATGATACACCGCCTAGAACGTGACCTGTCACGCTTCTGGAAGCCAACTCTCTGCCAATAACGGCGCTAATAACACGCTTGGTCGCATTGAAACAAGATTATGAGGACATAGGTGGTTAGACTGAACACATCTCGGTTCCTATCTTGTTAGTTCAATGCACCCGCGAACAACAGATTTCGCTAAATCAACGCGAAAGCTCGCACTGAAACAGATGATACAACTTCCACGCGTGACCAGCAAATCATCGTGATGACGAAACGGGCGACAAGAGATTTATTTTTTGCGGCAGTGAAATATTCCAGGTATCACCGTCATGTTTTGCTGATATTCCGGTCGCCATCTTGAATCGGTTGTTGACAAGGAATGGAAAGTCCTCGTCAAAGGCGGCTAAGAAAGGGACATGCGCTGGTTATTGAGCGCCAGATGTTGTGTACAGACCCCAAGGTAACGTCTGTGATTTCGTTTTTGCCTTCTTTCGTCGTTTTTTGTTTCAAAGCAGTGGGATATATCTCACCCGTTCGCGCCCTTGTGTTTATTATGGAAGTGTGAAAGACAACAGTCGTGATTCCGGAGCCTTGATATTGAACTTGATAAGCGAGAGTTTCCGTTTGTAAAATTGCGCCTCAAAGCGCAGGTCAAACGCCAACATCGGCGGCTTATGAATTGTAGACGAACTTCCTTGTGAATTCGTTTATATATCTATCAACATATAACAGTTTCAATCTTTGTTCCCTTACATTTCTATTTTTATCGCTTACTAAGGCTTCCTCTCATCACAGTCATACCCCGTGTTAATCGCGTCGAAGCCCCGTGTGCATTCCGTTGAATCCCGTCAGGATTCGCGATTTCTTGTGCGCTTTTTTCTGCTTTTAACAACAATAAACCTCTCGACCATGAACCGCGACTGGGTCACTGTATACTTTTGACTTTTCTACGATCTTCATAAGAAAGATCGGCAGAAAGCAATTTACTCGATGTTCTTTGATATTGTTGAGTTTAAACTTCGTGTGCTTTTTGTACCGTTTTGACTTCTAAGGAATCATTTCTCATATGCTGTTTAGTGAGTGCTTAAATTTCTCCCGATATCACTCAAGCAGTATATTCTTACGTTCGTTTGGCAGTAGAAATTTTACACGTCGATCGGAAGTTGATATCAGGAGCTATTAACCTTTATGCAATTGAAGTCATTGTTTCATCAAATCGCTACAAAACTGATTGCACCATAGATCCGTTGTCAAAATCGCACTCGCCAGCAATTTTCGATGGTTTTTCTTTTTTATTCAGGGCTACACTCTTAACTTAAAGATTTTAAACGTTACCATCGTCTCTTGTTGAAACTGCACGGTAACATTGGTTAGCTTTGTGTTTAGTTTATACAACGAACGTTATAACATCCGCTTGTATAAGTAAGTGCTGCATCATTAATTTGCAACCATAAATAACTCTGACTATTTAAAAGGCCAATCTTTAAGGTGTCTTGAGAAACTTTGAAAAAGGAGGAACGGGAAGAAAAGATTCTGCGAAACGCATTCGAAACACAATAGATGAAAAAATGAATTTTTCTTGGAATTAACTGTTTGCACAAAATTTTTGTTTGTCTGTTTTTTTGTTGCGGTTGTTTAGACTAAAAATAAGATTTCATTCTCGGGATTTTCTGCTATTTAAACATTCATACCCTGTATCCCGCATGCCCGTAGGAAATACCAGTAGATAGTATTTCTTTTCGTACATGACGTGAAGATATCTGGGGGTCATTCCATTCAAATTCTTGTCCTTTTCGTATTGTCGCGATTAAGTCGATAAACTCAGGGACGAATTGATCTTTGGTAATCAAATTCTTCAGGTATGTACGACAGTACTCTCGGAATTGTACATTGTAACAGATTAAGGTGTAATCTTCTCAAAACTTTACTAGCTAAGGCTGTTGTAATGTGGCTGTACAAGGCGATATTCCTTGCTTCTTTTTTTGTCGACTTACCGGCAATGCGCAAATGTTTAAAAGAGTTGGTCGGTTACCAAACGACAGCGGCGCATAGCGAAAGTCAAGCTCGCGAGCGTCTACCGACTTGTTAAAAGGGTTAACTTGAAAGAAGGAATTGCATCGCGAGATAACGGGTAATTCCAAATCCCCCCCCCCCCCCCCCCCCCCAAGAGGCTACACGTAGGCTAACATCGCAAGGTGTTCCTGGGTGCAATCGGATCCCGTGATAACATCAGACGTTTTTCTCATACCAGTGCACTGATGCGGAACGTGTTATTACAGTCTGTCCCTTATACACAAAGTCGAACATTATTAGCATAATCATGCTCGAACCTAGAACTTCCAAAGTGCCTTGGGTTATTTATTCTACTTCGCCGATTAAACTGGTTTCTTTCACTTCCAAGGTGCTTGAATTCAACGACAATGTTTGGTCAGTGACGGAGAATTACAAGGCAGCAAACGATGAGGAGATCTCTTTGAAGAAGGGCCAACTTGTTGAAGTGCTTGTGAAGCCGCATGGAAGCTCGCGCTGGCGAGTTCGTTTGCTGTTGACCGAAGGAGTGAATCCAGCTGAAGGTTGGGCTCCTCATTCTAACCTGAAGCGTTCCGACGAGCGAGATCCGAAGAAGAAGCGACACTCGGACATATCGCACTCGAGTAGCGAAGGTAAGTCGAGTGAACACGAAGTTGACTTTGCGGCAACATCGTGTGACTTTGCGAGCCTAGCGTGCTCTGTGTCATCTTGGTGTCTGAATTCTTTTCCCTTCTTTAGAACACGATTTCGAGTTAAGACAAAAAACTAAATAAAAACAATACCACGTCCATGTATTGCTCAGCAGCTTTTGTCTTAGTTACTAGACCGCTGATTTTGTCAACAGAATGAACAATTATAACAGGTGTGCTTTTGGGAGTAAGATAGGGTAGCCAAGTTTTGTTCCGTAAATCTGCGACTCGATGCGCAGTTTTTTCGTACTCAGTGGCTCGAAAAGGACCTGTTTCTTAACCGAAGGATTTATATTTTAATCGTAAGGAATAGGCTGACAGCTTTGTTTCGGAATTTTGCTTTATTTGTTGTTGGTTTGAGTGATTTCCTGCGGAGAACAAGAGTTAAATTAAATTGGTTTGATCAAGACAATCGTTCGGTCTTCATATCAAGTGGTTTTTATTTGCTCACGTTTTAGAGCGATTGCCTTTTATTTAAACTCGCTGGGCCCTCAATGGCATACATTTGTGTTCATGTTTTCATTCGAAACATGTGAGTATGTGCGGTGATTGTAAAGACATACCTCAGCGTCGGAATGTGTCATGTTCGAGATTTAACAGACTGGGTCTTCTGTTGAAGATTTACGTTTGTCCTTGACGGTTCACTATGGTCTGTCAAATTGATTTTTGCAATGCTGTAACACTGCTTGCAATTTAATTTTGAAATATTAGCTGTTCGACGTTAATTTCGCGTCAAGAAACTTCATAAGTCAATGATTGCCATTTTCATTAGCTTTGTTATTGCTAGGCGCGAAACGATTGTGAGAAAACGAAAGTCTGTGTCTTCCACCCGGCTTCGTTCGCCGCTTTTCTGCCAGCTAAAGGAAGCACAGTGTTGTCATTAAAAAGAATGATATTGCTAAGCCTTTTAGGTGATATTTTGCCCTTATTAGTAGATATTAAGCTTGTAGGGTCAGTTAAGGGGCTTTCACGGTTAATTGCATTCACATCCCGACTTTGTCAGGGGAGTCAGGCTTAAAGAGACACTAGCATTTGAAGTTCAAGTCCGCACCAAGTAAAGTCACAAGATGGAAACGAATTCGACAATTTTCGTCGTTTCTATTCACCGGTTTGTTTCTAAAACGTACTAAACACACTGTGTTCTTGTGTCAAGGTTGCGATATTTTTTGTCTGCCTTCTCTATATTAGTTTTGGAAAATTTTAACACGCACATTAAAACATAATTTCCGGTGGACGATTTAAAAAGTGTATTTCGAGTTTTACTTACTTTAAAGCAGGAATTTTTTTTCTAGTATCATATTTAGGCGATTTAGTTGAATATTTGTTATTTTTCGTCCGTCACCTTCACCGATCCAGGGTCACAATCAAAATAATGAAGATGTTTGACTATCTAAAGTTGCATTTTTACTGTCGAAAGATATGACGTAAGTTGTGCCTGTTCCATGTAGTCTAAGCAAAGCCCCGAAAAAATAAAGTAAACTTTTTGTTCTTTGAGAACTTGGCGAAATATCTGATAACTCTGGGAACGGAACTTAAGCCCCCAAACCGGAAATAGCTTAAAACGTTTTTTGAAGGAGCTCTCGGTCAATAAGACAGGATTACAGACGTGTTTTGATGAAAATTCAGTCTATCGCTTTCTTCCTAGTCCACCGTTTGGATTAGATTAACTCTTCCTGTTATACAGCCGGCTCCCATGATTTATTTCTGCGTTGAAAATTTTTAATCTTCTGGATGTAGAATGTTGTGTGTTATGAGCAGATTGGAAGCCATTTAAATGCCTCCATGAGTGACAAGCAAAGTGTGGTCATGATCACATTATAACTCGTGAAAGTGGCTCTTGTTTTGACGATAGATATAATTTATGGATGGAAATCTGTCTGCATTTCAGAGAACAGAAAATAAAAACGCAGAACACAAGATCCTTAACCAAACTTCCTTTCGCTATTGCAGTTGTCTTTCTAGGCTTCTTGGAGCACAAGGTCAACTGTAACTGTCTAGCAGCAGAGTGTGTCCTCTTGCGACATTTCAGTTTTAGCGATGTAAGATGTTCACTCTGAGCTTGTGCAGCAAATATACGTTTTCTAGTAGAAAAATTCGCTTTATCAGCGATTCCCGTAGCCTCCTTCGTAGACTTCTTTGGGCTCGTCACGCGTTCCTTGCCCACGAACGTCTGCTGAACTGAACTGCCACTTCAGTTCGTCGGCGGTTAGCCCTTGTTTTGAAGAAACCAATAACGAGCTGCGTAAGAATGGAAATCGACACCCGATTCACGTGCATCGTCTGTGACAATAATCCCGGGGTCGAAGTCTTACTTTCCATAAATTGGAAAACGAACTATGATTGGTTAACCGCCACGAACGGAAGTGGTAGTTCAGTTAAGCAGACGTTCGTGGGCAAGGAACGCGTGACGAGCCCAAAGACGTCTGCGAAGGAGGCTACGATTCCCGCTATTTTAACGTCTTTATGTACGAAATTCGTAGGTGTAACCATTCAAATGGACGCTTTTTGGTAGTGCTTTCATTTGGCGCTGTTTTCTATCCTGTATAAGTTGATTCTATCTTGCAAAGACCATTCAATAGGCTTTATTCACATTCTCCGTAATGAGCTGGTACTACAACATAGCATGCACACGAGGCTTAAACGGCAGAATCTTTTCATATGTAAATGCATTCCCGCGCAAGAACCTCCACTTCGTGCCAGATCCAGTTCAATACCGAAAATAGGAACATGTTTTATTGGATGCCTTTGCGAAGCACCTCTGTGTGGTGGTGTACAGTTTCCCTTTCTGAGGAAAGTAAAAATGGTTAAATATTGTCAGTTTCCTTTTATGTCGTTCATATTTCTAAATCAATTCTTCCGAGGCTAAGGGTCCTTTTTCTTTCGTTCTCTTACAGATTCCGTATCGTTGTCCTCATCTGACAGCCCCACTGCGTCTTGGTACCAGGGTCAACCTACCAGTAATGGCGGCTCTCCGCCAGTCCGCCGGCGCTCTCGATCAGGTTCTCAATTCAGCTCCCTTCGGTAAGTGACGCAAGCGAGGAAACCAAACAGGGTTTGGGGGTAACCATTCAAGCTAAGCTCTTTCCATTTGTGCTAAACATTTCTGAAAGAAGTAAGACGCCAGACACGTTATTTTCCGAGTGGGCGCTCTTGTTTCTTCCGTTTTATTGGCGACTCTGACTGCTGGCGAGAGAAAGACTTCCTCTCGCTCCAGCCCCCTCGCCCATTCGCCTTCCACGCGGCTTCTCCGCTTGCGCGAAATTGACAACATCGCCTGCTATCAGGCTCACTATTCACTAATTAACCGATTAAGCAATGATATGGACTTGCATACTTCCCGCAATGGATAGACGTTGCTTAATTATTATTGCCATTAATTGATTAATTCCTTTTATTAATTGACATGCTCAGATCACATGATTACGTAAGATATATAGGCCAGGGATAAAAATAATCTATTGGACAAATTTTAGCCGTATGTTGTTCTTTACTGGGAATTAAATATAAGAAGATTAAGACACTTGTTATGCTGAACCATCAATATGATGCAAAAAAGATCCACATTGCGTCAAAATGACCTTATTATTAGCTCTTAACATTTTAAAATAGCACCAAACCACGTCTGCCAAATTTAATAAACCACTTTGTAACACTGATATAGCATCACATTGCGTCCACTATATCGGTAAACCACTTTTACGCGCCAATAGGAGAGCAACATTTTCAAGCCAATGTTGCTTTGGCATTATCAAGGTTGCATATCCATATGGTATCTCGTATTCCGCGAGTGTTTGAGAATATCCTGTACAAGCTGCGGGTGTAGTTTGCTCAAAACCGAGCAAAGTTTTAGTGGGAGACGAGAAAACGAGAACTACTCACAACTAACTACAAGCCAGTTCCGGAGAAGTCGAAAATTCCTCTTGCGAGCGCTTTACGAACAGCTCTCCGAATACTACGGAGCCCAGAGTTCATATACAAAATTTTGCCTCCACGCGGACAGCTCTGCCATGCTGACAATCGGTTCTTTTCAGTTGGTGACCACATTAACGAGGTTCGATTGTTTTTGTTTTTATTTTATTTGAACATTGATGCCTAAGTATTGTTTCTTATGACATGCGAGAAGCAATTAGAGAATTGTGGAAACTGAACAATTGTGTTTGTCAAAACAAATGAAATTTACCCGACTTTAATTATCAGGACGTTAATGTAAGAGCTTCTAGGAATGAGTGTTGATGCGAAGGAAAGCTTGAGATATCCAAAAGGCAGAACGGGCATACGATTAGAGTTCTCGTAGGCTATCACGGAAAGAGTGTAATGAGTGGAAACACATTTTGACTATGTACATAGAAGCAAGTATTGAAAGCAACACACGAGAGCAAGATATTTGTACCTTTGTAAGTAAATGATGTTCATGTAATTTTTGACGTATGCTTAACAAAGAGAGATTTTTAATGTTTTGACTGCTTATACCTAAGGCCAACATTTAGTTTTTGTGGTATTTGTTATGGCCGTGAAAATCGTCACGACCTTAGTTTTTTCTGGGGGTGGGGGTGCCTACCTCCCCCCTCCCCTTTCCCCAAGGGAGGCCTGATATTAAGGTTGCTTACCAGTCTAAAAGAAGTTAACTTTGGTGACGTATATTACCAAAAGCGCGGATTCGCTCGAGCGACTGCGGGTGTTTGAGGGATATCCCTCGCGGCGCTTATTCGCGCGAGTGACTGCGGGTGTTTGAGGGATATCCCTCGAGGCTGAAACTCTTGTTTTCTTACTTCCGCAGAGTTAACGTAAGAATTACAAACTTCTCCGCAGTCTACGAGATTAAAGTCAACGCGAATTTGTTGAAATTTTGCTCTGACTACCTCATAAATTATTTTGTCATTTATTTTCAAACAGCAAGCGCTCGTGGAGTAAAGTGAAAATGGTCAACAAACCTCTTGTAGATCATCCACCCAGCACGCCCACCCGGGCGGTAAAGAAAGCTTCAGGGGGTGGCTCTAAGAAGCTGCAGCAACTCCTGGGGGCTAGTGAGAGTGATATCGATCTTCTGTTGAGACCTGCGGAAATACTGTCAACACATGCGCACAGGGTGAGTAATATTTTTTAACGAGCGCATTTGCTTGTGCCCAGTCATTTAATTTCTTTTGATACTGTTGCTGTTCCGCGAAATTCTGAACATGTGCAGTTGGGATCACTCAAGTGCAGAAAACTATAGTGGTCTTAAGTTAAGTGTTGTTAAGAGCGATTCTCGTTACCCGTGGGTTTGACGTACAGACCTCTTAATTTTTCTCGCGCCACTTGCTCAACCATTAAAGTGAAGACCAAACCCAATCAAGACTGCTTTTCCTGCGCTTGACATTGCCTAAGTGTTTCCTGTGTTTGGCACTAATTGCATGTTTTCCCGCGTTGGCACCAGCTGCATGTTTTCTCGCGCTTGGCTCCCGTTACTTGTTTTCCCGCGTTTGGCACCAGCTGCATGTTTTCCCACGCTTGGCACCGTTTACATCTACTCCCATGGCACCGGGACAAGTTTCGCGCAATTACCAGTGGTTGCATGCATTTGTTCCGTTTTTTCCTTCGTTACCAGAATTATCGCTGTGGCTCAGATTTTATGCCTTCTTTCTTTTGTGGTTTGCAAAATTAGTAATCCCATTTTCTTTCCGTTTCTTTTAGAGCATTCCCGAGGAGCACAGCGATCTTCCCAATCCGGGAGAGCCTGAAGGTACCGCTTTCCTCCCAGTTCAACCTTCAACGAACGAAGGAGAGCTCAAGCTTCATCTCAGCGATGACGAGGAGGACGATGATGATGAGGACGATGACGAGTTTGAAAACGGCTTTGAAAAGACAGAAGAAGAAGGAGCGGAACCGGAAGAGGAAGAACAGTCAGAGCAGGATCAGTCTCAACCGGAAGTGGATGAGGACCAGGCGCAGACACAAGGAGAGGAGAATGGGCAGCAGGAAGTTGAGAGCGATGTGAATCAACCTGTGGCAGCCCCTGAACAGGAGGACCCTGAGGCTGTTGCCCTCAAGAAAAGGACGTAAGTTGAGTAATTTGTGGAGAAAATTGCGCAGCATTTCTCTCGTTGTTTCCTTTGTTTTAAAAAGGTTTCCCTAGTCCTTATGTCTCTTTCAATCGGCGATTTCCTCTAAATTAAACATTGCATCATTTTTGACAATCCTCGGCCAATTCTTAGTCTTATGTTTGTTTTCTTTTGTCTCTAGGTTTGTCTTAAAAGAACTTATTCAAACGGAGAGAGATTATGTCAAAAGTCTTGGCGAGGTTGTAGAGGTAGGTTATTGAGTTATAAGTCAACGACATTCAGTTTCTCGATAAAAATATGATATTAACTCAGATTCCTTGGGTATTTGTTGAAAGATTTTTTTTATTTATTTTTTTCAGGGATTCTTTCCAGAGCTTACAAAACCCGAAACACCAGAACAGCTGCAGGGAAAAAATCGGGTGCTATTTGGCAATATACAGCAAATCTACGATTTTCACAAATCGTGAGTACATTTTAAGAAAAAAAATTATCATCACGATAGAAATGCATGGAACATCTGGAACTCGGATTTTTTTCGAGTTTCCATTTGATGTTACGTGCATTTCTATCATGTTGTATTTCTTAATTAACTCACTTTGGAGTTTATTTTTATCTTCACTGCTGGTCTTACTATTTTGAGTTTCTTTGAGAAATGACGAGGATAGGAGTGAATGTTTTTATTATTCTCTTCGCAGTAAATTTGTCAAAGAACTGGAAAAGTGTGAAGATGCTCCCGAGAAGTTAGCTTCGTGTTTCTTGAACTCTGTAAGTTGAACATTTTGTAGACTTCTTTGTAGCATGTAGTTTCGGTTCTATCCTTGGATGCTTGATCATGACAGCAAGTGTTCGTTCACTCGATATTGCTTTGCCTTGAGCCTACTTCATAACCGATTTTTGTTTTTTGTTAAACTGTGGTGCAAACATGGAAAGGAACCCAGTTAACACTTAAACCCCTAAGGGGTCTCCCTTTGGCGTTAGACAATGTAAAATATACAAGTCATTTTGAGGGAGGAAAGGGTTAAGGGAGAGTTTTTTTTTAAGGGAGACAGTTTTATAAGAGAAAACATCAGTTGAACAGAGAACCCAAAGAAGTGAAAACTCAGTTAAGCATAGAACCCAAACAAGTGCAATTTAAACCATACCAAGGCAGCTGCATCGCGTGCCGAAAGTAAATACCCGGGGGAAAAACGCTATTTTAACGTAAAAGTAAAGTAGATGAGTTAGAGAGTGAACTCTAATGGGTTTGTTTATTACAATAGCCGTAAAAATCTAGAGCAAAACTTTCTTTCAAATCGGCACTCTCAATCCCCACGGTATCAATGAGCGCTTTTCATTCAATTAATTTATTCCTGTGTTTTCACGTTACCATGTTACCACCAATAGCGTAGCTCCTTATTCTGTATATAAACCATACGCAACCCACAATTCCTCGATTTGCTCTGACGAAGTGCTAACGCTCGAAACGTCAGGTTTTTTAATCCCTATACGATGGCCAATTTACATTATCAACTCCGTTCACTTGATAAACCGAAATTTCGTGTTTATTACCATACTTTTAACAATAATTTTTGTTTTGACGTTTCTTTTTTAATCAGGAACGACAGCTCAAGTTTTATATCTATTACTGTCAAAACAAGCCCAAATCAATGAGCCTTGTCCACGAATTTAAGGATACATACTTTGCGGTGAGTTACGAGAAATCATCTTGTAATGCGGTGAAGTACCACTAGGAAAATTCATCTTATAGTGCGTTGAGCTACGAGAATTCATTTCATAGTGCTATGAGTTGCAAGAATTCACCATCTTGTCGTATGGTAACAAAGCAATAACATACTTTTTTGTTGATTGGTGTAGGATCTCTCAGAGCGCCTTGGTTACCGGCTGGGAATCGAAGATTACCTGATCAAACCAGTTCAGCGTATCATGAAGTACCAGCTCCTTCTCAAAGATTTCGTCAAATACACCGCCAAAGCGGGACTGGACACGACCGAACTCAAGGTGGGTCCCAGTGCTTCTCGGGATAGTTTTTAAACACCCTTTTTTAGTTCAACACGGCTCTTGGACAGTAGAAATTCCACCAATCGATAGAGAACAGATTTGAAACACAAAAACTAAAAAGATAAACTTTTCAAGCCCGGAAACTATCTTGGAGATTTGAGAAACGGATCTCTTGAGTTGGAATTGCGAATTGAGTGGAGTCGTTATTTTTATAAAATGTTACATTAATTTTCAGCAATCATTATGACCGCAAGGCGCTAATTATCTGTGTTACATTTTCACTTTCAGAGAGCTTTGGAAATGATGTATATTGTCCCGAAGAAAGCCAATGACATGATGAACGTCGGCATGTTAGAATGCTATACGGTAAAGTTAATTTTAAATTTTTTTAATTGTGTTATAATTCTAGTTTATCCTTCACAGACACTGTACAGTTTGTTGTCCTAAGCCACATTTATTACATCATTTACAGGGCAAGATCCAAGCTCTGGGGCAGTTGATTATGCAGGTAACATTTTGTTTTGCCTTACCACTATCTCAATTCTTCCATTACCTGGTTTGCTGTATTGGTTTTGGGGAAAGAAAATCTAATTGCAGCTGAAACGTTTTCGAACAAAATTTCAGTTGTTTCTTCCTTTTCTCTCATTAATCTGGTGATAATATTTTTCAGGACACGTTGATGGTAGCAGATCCTGAAACTCGCAAACCGTGCAAGCGACAGGTGTTCTTGTTTGAGCAGCTCATGATTTTTAGCGAACCTTTTGAAAGGAAATTGGATTGGACGGTGTACATCTACAGACACAGCATCAAGGTATCGCCAATTCTGTTCTGATCGCTGAATAAAAAAAAATCGCAAATTTATTTTGTAAAGTACAGTGAAAGAACTGCTTTGGTGGTACGTTCTGCTCAGTAGCTTTCAGTTGAATGATGACACCTTATATGATTTTATCACAAAAAAACTTGAAGCCATCTTGTAGCAAGATAATAAACAGCACTACAGGAACATTTTAATGGTCATTCCATGGGAAGTTTGTAGAGCAGTTTTCAATTGAGTGTCGTAAAATCAAAACCAAAGCAATTGCTCCAGCCAGTCACAACAGATCGAAACAGTGCAATGAGCCAATCAGAATTCAAGCAACTGCACGTAACCGGCTTAAAGCGCGGGAAATGCGCGCGCGTGCAAGTCGCGATTGGTTTTGGTTTTGCTTCTCATTGGTTGAGAAAGGGGCGCGAGTTCTTCTTTCCAATCTCAGAGCGAAGCAATGCAAAAAGAAAGCCAACGCAATTTACTTTCGACCCAAGTTGAAAGCCGCTCTAAATCTAATGAAAGTTTTGTATTTCGTTTCGCTTCCTTTCAGGTAAATCACATGCATCATATGGAAGTTGGTGACGACAAGTTGTCTTTTGCCATCTGGACCGGCTCGGACCCAGACGCCGATCTTTACCATGACCGTGAGTTCAGCTGAGAAGAAGAGGGACTGGTTACTGGCGTTGCAGAAACTTCAGGAGTCACAAATCTCGTTTGCTATGGGTAAGTTGTATTTGGCGATTTTAGAGTTTTTGATCCACCTTACTTTAACGAGTCAAAATAGGTGAAAAGCACAGCATGGTGCTCCTTAAAAGTTCCAGTTGAGTGCTCGTACGTTTCGTACGTTTTGAACCAAGTACTCAAGGAGGATAGCATTTAATATAATGGCTGTTTAAGTTCTTTAACGTATTGAAATAATTATTATCTGATTGATTTTTAACTCAAGAACTAACAGAACCAACCAAGCAAGAATCAATTTTGTTGACTACCTATCTTTCTTGTGAATGATGTACGAAAATAAATCACAACTGCGAGGATCATTCTTCATTTGATACCTATCTTTCTTGTTGCCCATACACCGTCCGGCCGGCCGACCGACCGACCGACCAAGGTAGCTAACTGCGTAACTAAGCCACCTTACTCGTGAGCTGACTAACATGCTAGGCAACTGACTAAAACCTTATATACATTTTACTCAAAATATATGTGTGCGCAAAAGATTTACAAACTGGACTGATCCGCAAATAGCACCAGCTAATCTAAGCGGATTAGAAAGAAAAAAAGATGAAATGTACGTAACGTCACAAGTTTCATTATTAAATTATCACACAGAAGAATTTAAATCTGACCGACTGAATAACTGATTTTAAAACGGGTACAAACTAGCAACTGCTTTGAGGCTTAATACTAATTCTGCCCAGTCGTGTTAAATCCAAGCCAACAGAAATGTTTGAGAGTTTTAGTTCAATTAGCTTGCCAGAGAGGAATGAGTTTTGAGTAATGCGTTTATTGTCTTTGTTTTTAACTCTTTTGCAACTGTTTTAAACAGAATCGACTGATGGTGAGCACGCGTTTAATCCAGGAAATGAAGGTTTGAAGTTAAAAAATTAAACTTTAAAAGTAAAGTGTTTAACCCGACTCATCTTCGAACCACTGGACTTGTTCTGTTGCAGTTTAAATTTAAATTTCTTGATTTCTTTCTTTGATTATTTTGTGTTTAATCATTAAAAATAAATACAACCTTTTATTTATGGAACGAAATAAAACTTAACTCGAAAACACAGTTTCTCCTCGGAAGTAGATACCTCGGAAAATTTCGGCGAATACTGCTAACAGGTCGCCTCAAACACAGTAATTAACATTTTTGTATTGTTAACCTCGTAAAAAAATTTTATTCAAAGAAAACACCCCGGACGAACTTGACACGATAAAAGCAAAACTTTCTGATATAAAAATCCTGCATTACAGGAGCTCGGTCACGATATTTTGGGTCCGATTATTAGAGACATAAAAATGCATTTAAATAACGGGAAATGGTGAAATTATCAATTTGTCAGGGAGGATAAGTACCAAAAAGAAGAATATATGTAAGTATGGCGAAGATGGTGAAGGATGGAGAAGATTGAAACGGATTACAAATGGCCTTTTTTTGAAAAATTGAGGCTCAACTTTTCAAAATCTAAAGACCGTGGTGTAGCTCCTTTTTTATATAAAGGTATTAAAAAGGCAATTATTTCAATCACAAAGTTTCATTGTGAATGTGGAAATAACTGGGAATCTCTTTTCGGTTCCTTTTGTAAACTCTTAAATTATACACATGAATTTGAACAGCCTTTCTTCGCAAAACGTCGTGTTCTGATCGATGTCGAACTGTTTGCCTTCACAGCTTTGGGAAACCCAATAGAATATCAAAAGCAGCAAGCAAACGGCATGTGAGTAAAACCAAGACCTCTTGTTTTAATTTTAGGAAATCCTAAGACATCGTTTGTTTAAAATCATCTTTACTCAATTTTCTTTGAAGTTTCAAAACTGATTGATATTTTCCGACATAATTTCCAATTAATTTCCAATAATTTCCAAAGCGAGATAAATTTTTATCTTGTACGCAGACCAGATTGTTTCAAACACAAGGAAAAGATTTTTTCGTCTGCACTGGCTCTTGATCAAAGAAATCGCCTTACACGATTACTCATTTTTGTTTCAAGTAGCATTCAGTTATTCGTCATGTGTTTTTTCCATACATTTCACAACTATACTAGAAAATAAGATATTCAAACTTTGTAATTGGGAGTAATGGTTCGAACTTTCAAAGTTCAATATACTGTTTGTTTTTCTTACAGTCTCCCAGCAATGACCCCAATGAGTCCAGTGACGACACAGGGTCAGGTGACCCCATCCAGCAGTACGACTTTACCGATGACCGCTGGACATAACCGTGGGCACAGCCTCAGCATGTGTGAGACTGGATCTCTTAAAAGACCTTCACTGGTAAAGATCGTTTCTTTGGTGTAATGACCGAATTTGCCTCAATCTCCGTTACTGATGATTGCTCCACATTTTTTCTAGATACCAGTCTCCGCTCAAACTAACCGTCTTAAACACATGAACCTCATCGACCTGTCTACTGCGCAGGCCTTGGAGGATCTGACGTCACCGTTCCCGAATGCCTCTGTGAGCGGTCTTTTCATTCTTCTTTTATATAAAGCCTTAACTGATGCCTTCTGTCAAAGCGGTTTTTAGCTTAATGGATAAAACCCAAGAGGATCACTACTAAAACGTAATTCGGTGTCGTCAATTGAGATCGGACTCGAATGTGGGCTATTTTTGTCTCTTGTACGGTTTACTATACCTTACATAACAGTCCCTTTTCGTATTTAAAATTACCGCTGATTACAAACACCAACGACACATTGATACAGGGTTAGTCTCTTTTGCCTAAAGTAAAATATTCACAATACCGGCAGAAAGGTACTTGAAATTTGAAAGTTAAACAGTAGAGTTGTAAACAGGACATCTTCTCGCTTGAATTTGTGATACATATTCAGTTCAGATGGAAGCCAACCCTGTAAAAATGCGTTCTCGGTACTTTTATTCAGTGGTTTACAGTGGTTTACGGTAGTTGACATTGATTACAAAGCAAGTCCAACTTCTTGCAGTTGGTTGACTAATGATCCATCCTCAGATAATTTATGTAGCATGTGTTTGTGATTTCAGCGCAATAAAGAACGCTTGTGGTGCTGGAGGATTTCAAGTCTAAAGATAAAGATCATCTCTCCGTGAAGAAAGGCGATGTAGTGTTTTTGGTATCGAACAAGAAACACGACAAGAATTGGAGATATGTTTGTAACGTTACTGCCGATAAACTCGGGCTCGTGCCTGCAAAGATTCTAAAAAAGGAAGCCAATAATAACATCGAAGGTTGGTAGTGCTAAAAAAAATAATAATAATAATAATAATATTAATAATAATATAATAATAATAATAATTTGATCTGAGATTATTAGCAATAATAATTTTTCTTTTTTTTTAATTTACATGTATCCTTAATTTATAATAATAATAATAATAATAGTAATAATAATAGTAATAATAATACTATAATAATAATAATAATAATAATAATAATAATAATAATAATACAGGAACAGTAGGACTGCTAAGAAAAGTATTCGAGGCCTGAGGCTACTGGTCGAGCACATAAACAGTGCCAAAAAGACCAAGCTGAGAGACATGAACAATAACAGTAATTGTTTATTCAAAGAAAAAGATAAAGAGGAGATAAAGAACTCTTATCCCCTATCCAGTAGCAGTTGCGGCACTACTTTTATCACGGAAAGAGTCGCGAACGTTTTCGCTTAAAATTACTGAGCTTCCGATTTCGCTATCGTCTCTTTCACCCTCCAATGGATTTCTCTTTTGAGGGTTAACGTCAAGCCTTTTCTATACACCATTTTGCTAATGATCAGTTCTGGTGAATTGTGGGTAGATCCAGTCTTTGTGTGGGGGCAAACGGCCATTTTAGGACGTAATTTGAAATTGTAATTTTGGCCGTTTGCCTCCACAAGGACTGGATCTACCCACAATTCACCAGGAACTGATCATTAGCAAAATGGTGTCTTGCAGAGGAGAATAAAATATGTATTGTATCTAGTTATCGATTTTACTATGTTCGTAGTTTTGGATTCGCATTTTTTCTCCTGTCCAAGGATTTCTTACGCTTTTACCGAAAGACGAAGTGTTTTTTTACGATCTCGTGAAAAACTATTTTAATTTGTGCTCCTTTCAGATCAAGAAGTTTTACTTTCTCCAAAGAAAACGGCAGGGTAGGTTCCTCCATGTTTTGTTTTGTTTGTTTATTTTATGTGGTTTGATACCATCTTGTCTTGTCTCAGTGTTGAGAATGAAGATTAAATTGCGCTTAATTTTCATTCATGTTCAGAACGTTTTCAAGGAAAAAAGTGTCGAGGCAGAATTTATAAAGTTATTTTACAACCAATTCTTCATGTTAAGTTTGTTTTGCTTTTGCAGTCGCTTCACCGGCTTCTAGGACTCTTTCGTTCTTTGTAGTTTGTTTTGTTTTGATGTTACTGATGTTGTTGTTGTGTTGGCATAAAATTGTTAAGCACTGCACTGCTTTTAACTGTAAATACACGAGTAATGGGTGTAAATTAAATGGGTGTTGAACTTGGCAATTTACAGAGATTGAAAACTCCACCCTCCTTTTCTAGATCAATTCGTATAAAAGGCTTTCCACTTTGCCTCCCTTTCAAAAATGAGGTTTCGTACAACGCGAATTGACCGGCGTTGTGTTAGCAGCACTTCAACCTCGTCCCGTGCTGGCGTTATCACGGTCATCGGAGCGAGGCTGGCTTCGTTCCTGTCGTGGTTTATCTGTCGTCGCCTATTACTAAACGGACGTTGCGTGAGGACGTTTAGGCTAGGATCACGAGTATGGAACCGGAGACTGATTGGATGACACAATACGTTTTTGTGTGAGATTGAGAAAAAAATAGAGACGCGTTGCAAAACGACGAGAGAATAAAACAAGGATTTGTCGAGTACAATTTGTGAGTTTAGAGTGTACCCACATATGGTACACTGCTCAATAATTCAGCATACAATGGCAAACGTTAAAACGTAGCTGTGAGGAGACTATTGTAACAGTAAAGCACAAACACTTGCTGCAGTTTGTAACTGTGGCTTGTTGTTCTCGACCAGATCTGTAAAAGGGAAAAAAGAGAAGACACTTCCCTCTATTACACGTCATCGGAGTTTTAATACGTAAGTGAGCTGACTTTTGTAGCCTGTTTACCGACGCTACTCAAGCTCAAACATTGCTAGTACCTTAACCACATACCACTGGGGTCCACCTGCCAATCATCACCGTTAGGAAACTTAATGAACAATCACAGCTTAAGACTAAAACATGTAGCGCGGGAAAAACACGTGACTTCTTAAAAGCGTGATATGCCAATGAGAAATCAAAATAGAGTCGACTGCGCAGTAAGCGCGGGAAATTTCACGTGACATAAATTGTGAAGAACCAATGATAACACGATAAAGAGACGTGCAGCGAAAACCTGTGACGTGTGAGACTTGATGATTGATTGTCATGCACAACGAATTTTATGTAAACGTCGTTTATCTAAGAATGCTTTTCGAAGACAACTGGTTAACTCAACAAAGTACTTTATTTTCCTTTTTTCCAAGGTGAAAGATACGTAGTTTATTTTTGGTATTTGCTTAATTTGTAATGTTAACGCGCTGTTAATCCTATGCAGTCATTCGTCATCACACTGTTGTTAATTGTACGTGTAGTTATTAACTCTGACTTGTAATATAATATTCCATTTATCTTCTTCCTCATGGTTATTGTCTTAATTCTCATCATCATCACCCATCATCATCCTCGTTTTGAAGGTCAATTTACCTCTTTACTTCCTGTAGTCGAAAGAAACGATACGAGCAAGACTAAAACAAGAAAACATTTTACATTTTACCTGGTCTGGTGTTGAGAACTAACAAGGTGTATAGATGGTAATAATAACTGTTTACTCAGGAAAAAAATGAAAAGGAGATTAGAGAAAAAGTTATCCCTGTCTAGTTTATCTCCTGTCTAAAACATAGCTTAAAAATAACTATACATCCAAACAAAAATGACTAAAAAAAGTCCATACAAATGAATGATCTGTATCGATAATTGCAAAACAGAAATTCACACAGGTTTGCGTGATTTGACTTCAAGTAAATTGATGTAACTAACGTTGTGTGATTTTACGGAAGGAATAAAACAGATCTATTCTTTTTCGCGTCGCAGGAATGACGAGAAAGCTAGACGCGCGCAAAAGAAAACCAAGGATTCTTACCTCAACGCATTCTCCAACAAAATAAAACAGAATATCGACAAATATCGCACGGAGTTGACAGGCAACGAGAACGAGAACGACAACGAAGATTCTTCGGCAGCATCAACGGTGAGCCTCTTCCCTTTTTATATCTGTCTGTCAGTTTCTCTGTAAGTCTATGTCTGTCTCACTGCCAGTGTTCATGCTCTCTTTTGGTTAAGTCTGGTTGTTGGTGTGTCTGTTCCGGCATCCGTTTGTCGTTATTTTACCCTTTTGTTAGTATACCTGTGGAAGTCTACCTCTCTATTTACATGTCATGTTTTGTTGGTGTGCCTGTTTGTTTGTTTCTTTCTTTCTTTCTGTGAATTATTTGGATCTGGTTGTGTCTAGCGTATTCCATTCACTCAAAATAATGGGATCAAAGAGTGGCGAAAAGAGAACATAAGAGAGCCTGTAATCGTCTCTTTTACAATAATTGTCGTAGAGTCCCGAATACTTGTGTCCCTTGGTGACTGTCTGTATATCTAACTATTTTATGGAGTCACATTAGGAGGCAGGCAGCTCTGGCTGCTAGCTGGTGTTGTTCTGGGTAGTCCCTGGTTCAACTCCTCGGCCATCCTTGTAAATAGCCAACTGGTTTGCCTCCGGCCAGTTGGGATTCTTATCATGTTATGTTTATTTGAATTATTTGTTTCTCATCACATACTTGTAAGCGCATTTGGTCATATCTACATTTAATTATTATTATTATTATTATTATTATTATTATATATTATTATTATTTTATTATTATTATATTATTATTTCTAACCACAACCCTTTTGTTCTTTAATTTTCAAAAAAAAAGGAGCCTAGTGAAATCAGTACGTATACACTTTCTGTTACATATAGTACTTGACGTTGTTTGCCCAACTAACATACCTGTTTTCATACTCTCTTAATGTTTTATCCTTTTTTTATGCACTTAATTTTGCAAGTAAGACTACACGATTCTGATAAAGCACGTACTAAGGTAATGGTAACAAGCAAGTGATTATGATAATCTACAGTTAATTGCTACGTTCATTTTAACGCAAAGTTGCTCCTTGTAATATCCCGATCCACTCCAAAATTTTGGAAAGAAGGGACGAACTTCCAGTAGCGAAGTGTCTGTTGGTTCTTGCATGCTGTAGTTTCATCTTTAAGTAATGCTAGAGTGTAACAAAACACATTTTGATCCCTGTGTTAAACTGAAGCCTTTGCTAACATTTTTATTTAATTTGTTGCTTTTGCTAACTTAGCTAGGCTGCTAGCAGTGCCTTGTTTTCCCAAACGACAGAGGAGCGAAGGCAAATCTTGTCAGTGGCGAAGCTAAGAGGCGCCTAAGTAGAGTCGAAAAACTGGCACCCGACATGACTCGAGTGTGCGTTATTTAAGTGCAACAAACTCGAACACAAACCATTTTATATGCCTCTTACTGTAGTAACGCGAACTGTGACTATCTTAAAAGCGTTAAGTTTTTTTTTGTCTGGTGGTTTTGAGTTTTCGATATCATTCTGTATTTCATGCAGAAATTATAACGTCGCATCGTCGTTGAAGTAGGAATTTTATTCTCGCGAGTGGCGTTGCTCTGTTGGTGGCTCCTAGCTTTGTCTTCGTTCCTCTGTCATTTGGCTGAAAACTAAGACTGCTTGTAGTTCATAACCCATCTAACAATGCACCACGTTATTGCTTTCACGCTGCCAGCCTTCACAGAGGTTCTACATGACGTCGTTGTCAAAAGCGGCCAACACTTGAGGCTCCGCTGTAAATTAGCATCGCTCCCCACCCTCCCCTACACGGTGACGTGGACTAAGAACGAGCGTTGTATAGAAAATGACGACAACGTCTCAGTAGTTAACGAGGGATGCACGCTTTCGCTGGACTTGATGTCTACAGAGACGGCCGACACTGGCCATTACAAGTGTATTGCCACGTGCGCCTCACGCCGGATCACGTGCTCTTCTTACGTAGCTGTCATAGGTAAAAATAAGTTGTCCAAACCAGTTTGTCCAGTTGAGGTAACAAGTGCTGTCTTTGGTGAAGCGCCAGAAAAGTTTCCACAATCTGTTCTGTCGGAAAATTGCTTTAACAATCGAAAAGTTATGCGAACATTGCACGAGCATTCCAAGCGAACGATGTGCGAACATTTCAAAAGCTGAAACCTCAGCTAATTATCTTGACAATGTTTCACGTTACTTGCGACTGACTCTCTTAGCAAAACCACTCGCTGACTGTTTTTCGACGAGTGGATTTAAGCCGAAAACGGCACTCGCTTCCTTGACACAGTTTTATAGTACTTCTAGGTTGGCATTTGAATTGAGTAACAGGTACTTCCTACAGCGTCATTGCGGTTCCGAGACCTTTTCCAGTTTTGAGTTAACCTTGAAACACTGAGATGTCATTAAAACGCTTGCCTTCGTCAAGCAATCGGGTAGGTTTTTCTACCCACTCGGAGCAACGTAGCACCTCTCCCATTTAAGGGGTGTGTCATACGACATCCTAGCCATCCACCCCCTCTCGCGTAGATGACTAACATGATTTTGATAAGGTTTCCTGTTCTTGTTTACGCGTGGCAGCTTTTTTGCCGGGCAACGATCGCATCCGCCCGAGTTCCTCGACACGAACCACTGCGTTAGTAACCTGTCACTCGGAGGCAAAACGTGTCTGGTAATTCTTTTGTCTTGTGTTCATTTCTGAGCCAGTAATCGTGATTTGTTTCTCTACAGGTGTTCCCGAGCCCCCGTCAAAACCTTACGTCAAAGAAATGACGTCATCATCGCTCGTGCTGGAGTGGGAGCCGCCTCAACTCGACGGCGGGAAACCCATCACCGGATACGCGGTGGAATTCAAAGAGACTGGGGTGACCATGTGGATGCCGGCGGTTCCTTTTGTGGCGGGAAACAGTTCGTTGATTGATGACCTTACACCAGGCGCCACTTATCAGTTCCGGGTCAGCGCTAATAACGAGATCGGCATCAGCAAACACAGTCCCATATCGAACTCCATAACACTCGACGTTGAAAGCGGTAAGACTTCCTTTTATAATTTAAGGATGTACATCCTCCTATCTGTTGTCCAAATTTTGTATTGGTAATTCTTTGATTGCACTCTCGTGATAAGACGGCCATGTTGGTGCCAAAACAATAGAAAAATGTAGCTCAAGTTTTGCATAATAATAGAGTCAAATTCCCAAAAGACTTTTTCGCTATTGTTCTTTCCACCAACGTGGCCGCCGTGTCAGGTGCAATCAAAGAATAGCGGGGGAGAAGTCGTTCCAACCCGAAGATCTTTCAGTTCGTGTTTTGTCTTAATTTGGTAATTATTTCCTTTCTTTCTAACATTCATGTCTAAGTTGTGGTTTGCAAGGGATACTGGTCAATAGGGCCCTAAAGTGTGACATCACAAATATTTGAATTTTTGACGTGATGGGATTTGTTGAGATTTTCAGAAAGAGCAAGATGAAAAATGCTAACTTGCCAAAACTCAACTTGTATTAGCACCGTTATGCTCTGCTGACTCCATACAAATCCTTCTAAATTTTACTAATTCATAACGTTTTGAACCAAGTAAAATTTGTAAGGAGTCAGCAGAGCATAACAGTGCTAATATCTCTCTCTCAAACTGTAGGAAAATGCCGATTTTTGGCAAGTACAAATCCCATAATTTCACGAATTTAGTTTTTGTGATGACATCACTTTAGGACTCTATACTTGGGGCTTAAAGAGTTAACTTTTTACCTCCCTTTAAGCGTTCTCTGTCCACCTGGAAAAGTTTGTTTGTTTGTTGCTTTTGTTGTTTTCTCACTTTTTACTGAACTTTTAATAGTTAATTGAAAGCCTAAAACATAACTTTTCAACTAAACTGAGCAAGTGTGACTACTTTCAAAATTTCTATAACTTTGTTTTCCCTAATGAATCGTTACAACTGTAAACAATTTGTAAGTCCAACTAAACTTTCCAAGTAACAACCTGCTTAAATCAGTGATTTAAAATCCTAACCCGTTTTTTTCTTGCTGTGTTCCTTTTCACAGAGGAATCATTTTAATGTCCAGCTAAACTGAACAACGCCGGCTTTCTACGTTCTTCAACAAGATAGTTAAATTGTTCAACTACTTAAGAGTCTGCGTCTAATATCTCCAACACGTGTAAAGATCACAAACGTTGTAAAAAGTAATAATTTCTACTCTAAATTGCCATATAGTTGTATAAATGTGTTAAAAAGTCCATACAATGTAGAACGTACGCTTTGGTAAAATAAACTAGTTAGTTGAGTACTTAAACGCTAGATAAAAACATGCTTAGACTAGTTATAAACTGCGTTAGAGACTTGGGCTTTGTCCACAAGGCGTAAAATGTTGCTAATGAAAAATTGAATCGAGGATAAAGTTGGTTTCCTTGAAAAAAATTCCGAGGATTAAGTTGTCTTCCAGAAAGAAAGAAAACAAGATCTAAAGGAAAAACACAGCAAAAAGCACATTCAATCACGTGATCTGCTGGTCAGGTTCAAATCACGTGCGTTGCTTCGTTCTCATTGGTTAACGCGTGTTCAAGAGTGGCAGGGACGTGCGGGCACGTGCTCTACATTCAATTTTCCACCAATCAGCGTTGGTTTTGTTTTGGCTGGAAAATAACTTCAAACCTCAAGGTTTGCCTCCGAAAGTAAAAGTTGTATTGGCAAAAGGAGGTACAGTACATAATTTATCTTTATTTGAGGTACTTTTTCGTTTTTAAGTGTAGTTAGCAAATTCGGTTGAATTCCTAAGTTATGAAATCATTTTTGGTAAAAGGATTGAATCTCGGACCGTTGTTTTGATTACGAAAACGAGGTTTATAGCCTCTCGATACGACTCATTAACCCTTAAGGTCGGCACACACGAGGGGACTAGTCCCTGCGACTAGTCCCTGCAACTAGTCCCCTGAAGAGTTTACACGAAGGGACTGGTCGCAGGGACTAGTCCCACGAACAGTTCACACGCAGGGACCAGCATAATTTGAGGGGACAAGTCCCTGCGACTTGTCCCACGGACCAAATTTTGGTCCCTGCGACTAGATTTTCTAATGAAAATGGGTAGTTCACACGATGGGACTTGGTCCCGGGACTAGTTGCGGGGACTAGTCGCAGGGACTAGTCCCTCCGTGTGTGCCGACCTTTAATAAATATTGTGGAATTGTTAATTTAAAATTGACCTCCGTAAGAATTCATGGAGGAAATTATTTTGATATTTTTTTAGGTAATTTATTTACTGAATTTAAATGCATTTGCCAATTGCGGTAGCTCTTCTATGCTACGTTAGGCTGATTATAGCAAATGTATTATTTAAACTTGCTAAATTTAATTAACTGGCTATGCTTATTAATAACACAATTTAGAGTAGCTGCAAGTTGGAAATAAATGGAAATTTTAAGTAAATTGCATCGATGAATCGATTGGATATTAGCTGTAAACTTCTGTACTTGTTACTTAGGTAAAATGTGAAGAGTTAACCTCGATTAAAATGTTTGAACTCAGAACAAGAACGTGTTTTAAGCTTTATTTTAAGCTTTATTTTAAGCTTTATTTTTATCTCCTCAAACCTCACGCGATATTTAGAGTGCTACTTCGATCAGAAAATCACTTGTCTTTTTTTCTTCAAATTTCGAAAGTGTGTTTGCTTAACACCCGACTCGCGAAATTTCAAGCAGAAGACTGTTTACTTTGAGTACAATTAATGGTCCGCCATTACTCACGTTCATAACTGACCGATTAGGCCTCGGAGAGCTGGATCCAGGATAAAATGACGTCATTTACTCACTGGTTTAAAATTGCAGCGTGTGAATGCAGCTTATTAAGCATGCAAAACACGAGTTTGATAGTCTGGATCCAGTTCTCTCAAGATTTTGAAGTTAGTAATGGCGGATCACCAAATAGAATTTTTCAGTCAATTTAAAAACCTGACTTCTCCAAATTAAAGCTTGAAATTTCGCGAGTCGGTTGTTAAGCAAACACACTTTCGAAATTTGAAGAAAAAAGACCAGTGATTTTCTGATCGTAGTAGCACTTTGACAATCATGCTGCGAAATCGCGCGGAATATCACCTATTAGTATATACCACACAAGTGAATAGTGCTTTTCGCGCGCTCTGATTGGTTAACTCGGAGGTGATTAGCTCGAGATTTTACAATTTCCGACCGCTTGTCGGTATATTGTCACACACAAAGTAATGTTTTGTCCGCTAATTATTCAGCTTGTGGTATATACTAAAACAATTATTCACCTCCACTTCGGTGAATAATTGTTAAATACTCAAAATCAGGGGATATTCCGCAAGATACGATTGAGCAGGATAATTGTTTTATGACTCAACACACTGATAACAAAGCACAATTTACTGAGTTTATTGCAGAAAAAAAATGGGAAAACCCCGCTATTTTTCATGACGCGCGAAATTACGTACCGGTATATCGCAGGATATCTGTTGAGTACGCACGGCGAATATTGAGCGCGCTGTGACCATATTTGGACATAGTCACAATGTGTTGAATAATTGAACTTGACATACAGAACGTTTCTTGTTTCACGATACCCGTTTTAGGCTCTTTATTCTCTTCCCCGCCCATCACCTGCCTCGAACTCTCTCCCATGTAAAAACGTCAGTCTTTATAGACCTTTTTCATAATGGCGGACGATTTTAATTATTCTTTTGTATATGTGTTAATTAGCCCTACTAACCTCACTTTAATGAAAAAATTCTATTGAATTTTGCACATGCTGACGAGGCTAGTAGGGCTCATTATCATAAGAATAAAATAATAATTTGTCGGGCGCCATTATGAAAAGGGTCTATGGAGATATCGAGAACACAGTCGTGCACCTTGCACACGGTCAAACATGGCGACTGTACTTTAATTCTGCGTCTCACAGAGGCTAGCCATCTCCCTCTTCTCCTTTTTCATGTTTGTCCTGTTAGGTTTGATCGTAAAAAAATGAATCCACACATGAAACAAAATGAATGAGAAAGATAACTGTCGAGTCTTGTTGAAGGTTTTGTCTTCATTACCGCAATCCTGTTGGACTAAAGCGTTATTCCCAATCCTATACAAACACGAAGAGTTTCCGACGCTTTCCAAGAACTTTTAATTCCACCAGTGTTCGAAATTGAATATTGGAAGAGCTCTAGATTTGAAGATAACAAACCAGCGTCTTTTTCTGAGCCCTAACTCCCGTCCCGCCCCTCTGCTGACCAATAGAGAATGACGCTTAAAAAAGAAGAAAAGTGACGTACACGATATCTCGAGCAAGTGCGCTAGGGTTGAAAGGTCGTGCCCGTGCTCAATATCATTCTCATATTTAAATGTCGACCTCCTTTTGGATTATTCTAGTACCCAGGCTTGCTCTTTTGCACTCATGATTTTTGTTGGCACCTACTGACGGACGTTCCCAGTAGTCTGTGCGCTCTTCTCTGGGCGTTCATTGGCCTGTTTTTAAAGGTTTCTTTGTTCTTGTTCTCAGACGACGAAAAGAAGAAGAAACACAAAAGAAAACCTCGTAGTGGTACCAAAATAGAGCCTATTATCTGGAAAAAGGACATCGATAATTTTCACAATATTTACGCCGAGCTTGGAAGGTAAGCGGTACTGTGTGATTGAAGAGTAGCCTTTCTGGGCCCCATCTCTGTATAAGTCCTTGAAGGAGGGAAAATGACGCTTTCTGTGGAATGGAAAATTTATTGTTAAATCTTGGAGATCCCTTGAGGAAACGCTATAGTATACACGGGCGCTTTTTATGTGATTTTATCAGTAATTTTCGCAGTAATTTTAGTGCAATTTTGGACGGTATCGCTTCTGATTTAAAGCGATTAATAGACCATGTGAGACCATGTGATCTTCCCAAGGGGGTTTGCCTTTGGCCTTTTCTTAAATTATGCGTACATATGCACGTGAATAAGGCGAAATTTCAAAGAAAACGTTCTCTAGGTTAACATTACATGGTCTACATTGGGAAAACAAAATCTACAAGCTAAAAAGGTCTATTTAGGTACAAATTCTATTTTTATCAAGTGTCCCTTAAGCGAGAAAGAATACTTATCGGTCTTGATAGTGAAACGTTTTTAAGTCAGCCGCAGTTTACATTATCGAGAGTTCAATGTATAGTCTTTTTTGCTGAGCAGGGCGTTGGTCCTATTTTATTTTTCAGGGGCCGATTTTCTGTCGTAAAGAAATGCGTCGAGAAAACAACAGGCAACGAGTATGCCGCTAAACACGTCAAAAAACGAATGGTTGGAAAGGAAGACGTAGAGGATGAGATTCTTCTGCTTAGAAGACTTAAGCATCCTCATTTGAGCAGCTTCATTGATTGTTTTGACACGCCAAAGAACTATGTAGTAATTGTTGAACTTTTAGCGGGTGGTCGGCTATTTGATCATCTCGCGGTCATGGACAATTTAACGGAGAAAGTTGCCATTGGCTACGTGCGGGAGATACTTGAAGGAGTCCAGCATCTCAGAGACCTCAGTATCGTGCACCTCGACTTGAAGGTGAGGCTGTGGACGTCACACTAGTTGGCGTCAGAGAACCTTCCTTACATGTTCTTGATTGTGAGGAAGGGGCATCCAAATTGTTACCGTTGTTGTCCAGTGGTCAGCCCTGATTTTGGTATCGATTAAAACGGATCTTGATGGCTTTTTCTTCTCCTGCCGTTCTGATATTTCTTTGTTTCATTTTCTGTAGCCGCAAAATCTTCTTCTTGCTGCTGGTCCACTGCCAAAAGTCAAGATAATTGACTTTGGGTGTGCGACGGAAATTTCGGACTCTGAACCTGTGATTAGACAAGTGTATGGAAATCCAGAGTTTTCTGGTGAGTGGTGTTTACAAGAAAGAAGAAAAGGAATTTCGCTTGTTTGTTTGTTTGTTTGTTTAGTTATTTATTGTTTCATTTTTTTGCAGCTCCTGAACTAGTAAACAGAAAACCTGTTGACTTTACTACGGACACTTGGTAAGTGTGACCACTTTTTAGCTCGTTTTGGTCAATTTAAAACCCATTTCCAATTGCGCGCATTGTTGACGCTGTTTTCTGATCCTCTTTTGTTGCAGGAGTGTGGGTGTTATTACATATGTAATGTAAGTATCCCTTTCCTGTCTGATGTTTACGGTCTCGAAATAGAAAATTCAGGTTAACGGCTTTTCTTTGAACTCTGGAAACTTACATGCGGAAAATGCTACTCTGTAGCCTTCAGGATTTCAACCACACTCAAAAGTTAGAGCCACCTTGTACTGCATCATAAACAGCACCACAGGAAAAGTACTGCCCGGTAGCTTTCATTTGAATGGTCACACTTTAGGATTTCATCCACACACTCAAAAGTTAGAACCACCTTGTACAGCATAATAAACAGCACCACAGGAAAAGTACTGCCCGGTAGCTTTCATTTGAATGGTCACACTTTAGGATTTCATCCACACACTCAAAAGTTAGTACCACCTTGTACAGCATAATAAACAGCATCACAGGAAAAGTACTGCCCGGTAGCTTTCATTTGAATGGTCACACTTTAGGATTTCTTCCGCACACTCAAAAGTTAGAACCACCTTGTACAGCATAATAAACAGCACCACAGGAAAAGTACTGCTCAATAGCTTTCGTTTAAATGGTCACACTTTAGGATTTCATACACAGACTCAAAAGTTAGAACCACCTTGTACAAACCCAGGAAAGTACTGCGTATCAAAGATTTGCCCACAGACCACGTTACCGGAATCGAATTTTCGCCCTACAGAGCGAATCGCAGCAGGCGCTGACAGTTTATCCTTTTCCTCACAGACTCAGCGGTATGTCACCGTTTCAAGGAGAAACAGTGGAAGAGACATGTCAGAAAATATGCGACGTTAAATACGAATTTAATCAAAAACACTTCGAAACCATCTCACAACAAGCCAAAGATTTCATCTCCTCGCTTCTCGTCAAGAATCATAAGTAAGTGATTATCTTGGACGCTTGCAGACTTTTAAGGTAATTCCCCTGAAAAGGATGTACTATTAAGATTTTTTTCAGACTTGGCACAATTGATAGTCATGCATAGGACATTGAAAAAATGCAATAAAAAGATGGGGTCACCGTGCTTGTTTTCGCCCTGCATACTCGTTGTTCTAAGTGTTTTTACGGAGTTGTGCGAGAAATGTTCGAAGCATGAACAACTGAAGAAAGCTGTTATTATGTAGCAAAAACTATGAATAGTAGTGAAAACTATAGCCTAATTGTTTTTCTGGGCTTTATTCTTTTAGTATTGTGATTTCAAATTGCCCGATCTTGCAAATTATGTAAGGAAATTGGACCACTTCGTCATCATCTCAAACTCCTTCCTGGCTCCAAACGCAGAGTTTCATCCAACTTGTACTATTAAACTTTTTTTCTCCTTAAAATATGTTTTTCGTGTGTACATTACACAATAAAAAAGGAGGGTCATCGTGCTCGTTTCTTTACAACACGACGACAAAGGGAAAATTTCAGCTTAAGGCCATGTTACACGAGGCAATTTTTCTTGCAACTCGCAACGCAACAATGACCTTTGCAGAGGGTATGTTACACGTTGGCAACTTTTTTCCAACTTGCAACGCGTACATAACAAACAAGATGGCGGACGCCATCTTGAAATCTCCCGCGAGCGAAAGATGGGCTCTGATTGGCCCATTCTGACAAAATTGTTGTTGCGAGTTGCAGAGGGGATGTCACACGCAAGCAACTTGTCTCGCAACGTTGCGAAAAGTAGAGGGTCGTTCTACTTTTCTCGCAACTCGCAACGCAACAATTGCAGTTGCAAAATGGGGTGTTACACGTGAATTTTTTCTCGCAACTTGCAACGCAACGTCAACGCAATGTCAAGGCAAATTCGCAATGTTTCTAGTGTACGCGCGCACGAGCGCGCGCTAAATGACGCCATAAATTATGCGCAGTAAGGATGCGCCATGCAATTGAGAGGAATCACCTTAAAAATGTTTTGTCCCGTGGAAGATGTTTTAATAGAAGAGCAAGGTACTTTTTCGTGAGTGGAGCTCGTGGTCGCCCTCTAATAGCCCGCTGACATGATTCCCGCGGTTGCGTTAATTATGTGTATATCAGAATAGAATAGAAAGAATAACTCCTTTTAAAATCAGTAGTGAAAATAAAGCCTGCACGGGAGTCGAACCCATTTCCTCTGCGATAGCGGTGCAGCGCTCTACCAACTGAGTTAACAACCCAACTGGGAACTGGTCATTTTGTTGGTTCGTAATACATACTCGGTAAAGTGCGATAGCGGTCGGTAGCCGAGCGATGAACTTCGAAATACTGAGAGGACGGGTTCTTACGAGCTTTTCTGTACTCTTATCTAATGTTTAATAAAAGAGTAGAGTGTTTTATCAAGTTTCGAACACGAGGCGCAGCGGAGTGTTTTAGGACTTGACAGGAGCCCATGTATTCATGGGCTCCTGGACTTGATAAAACACGAATTACGAATTTATTGAACGGCTTAAAAAGCTTACTGTACATCTATCCATTCTTACACTAAAATTTAGATTTTGGGTTATTTTGGCCTAGAAAATCGGATGTAAAATTAAGCCGCGTCTTTATCAGATATAAAGACACTCGTTAAAAATTGATTTCTTTTGTATTGTTCATGAATTATTAATGCCAATGAATTGGGCAAGGAGTTATCCGATTACTGACACTGTTTTTGTTTTGTTTTTTGTTTTGCTGTAGGAAAAGAGCCGACTGTCAGAACTGCTTAAATTCTGCGTGGATAAGGGTAAGCAAAGAAATTTAAGTTGCATTTTCGATGTAGAAATAAGCATCAAACTTAAGTTTAGATTTGCTTGCCTTAAAATTTCAATATAAATCGATGTTAATATGGTTAATTTTTCTCCCTCTGTTTTAAACTAATTACCGTACACTACAATACCCAAAAGCAAGGAGCGGGGAGGGGTGGTGGTGGTTTAAACCAAGGATAAAATTCAACCATAACATCTGTATGCTCTTCCAAATCAATCAGTTCTCCCAAAACTAAGGTCATAAGCTGTCGCTGAAGTCTACCCCAATCACGGTAGTCCAGTTTCGAATTCGCCATGACCGTTGAATAAAAAGCACTCAGAACGCATTCATACAGGATTAGCCTCGACTTGAAGTAAAATATTCACAAATACCGGCGGGAAGGTACCACAAATTTGAAAATTAAACAATAGACAGAGCTGTAAACAAGTCATCTTCTCGCTGCTAGAATTTGTGAATATATTCACTTCAGATAGAGGCTAACCCTGTACAAATGCGTTCTCAGTGCTTTTATTCAGCGGTCATGGCGAACTCGAAACTGAACTATTCCCTCCAGTAACCAGCCGATATGAATCAGTGGAACTCATGATCTTGTGGTTAGAGCCAATAACATTTTAGAACCATAGGTAGTCTACAAAACGATCTTTATTGGAGCTTTTTACGGCTATGAACAAAGTTGTCTTGTTATTCTTGACAGATGATCAGCCCCAGGCCCCCTAGTCCAGTCAAGACAGTAAAACTCAACACTTCGAGATTAGCGGCCTATAACGCGAGGAGACGAAATCAGGTGAGATAAACAATCTTTCTTCAACGTTCAGGCAGTGATGTTGTCATGTTTAAATTTTAACGTTTCAATGTCGGAACGGTTTTGGTGGGATGATCAAAAAGTGCTGTTGCTGTTTCATTGTTTCAACTTTGAAGTGGTGCTTTAATGTTGTCCCAAGAGACCTCCCTTTGACGAGTAAAATCGTAAAAATCCCCCTTGGTGATGAAAGGGTTAATATTTAATTTAAGTTCTAAGGATTTAGCTTTCGTCGGTGTTGATAGATAATTATTTTGATTTTAACTTGCAACTTTTCGTGCCCATCAAATCAGTGTTGTCTAAGTTGTCCTATTTGAGCTGTACGCATATTTGACTGTTGTGTTTTTTTTCTTCGTAGCACGATATCACACCTTTACCTTAAAACAAAAGCGACTCGACTGTATAGGACCGAGGTGAGTCATGTGATGATGTACTTTGTATCAGCGTGGTCCCCTGACTCAACAGTCCGGTTATTGGACGAGTTCGTTGTAATCGTCCGAACAAGAATCACAGAATCCGTTCCCTTAATTTCAAGTGGCCCTGTAATTTCGGCCTGCACGTTTTTGTAGTTCATCGCCGGGGTTTTTGCACAAAGCAGTTCCATGCAGGATAAATATGGTTAAATATAGTAAGCGATGAAGTTGAAAATCCTCCACTGTTCCGACTAGAGTGATAACCCGGGGGGGGGGGGAGGTACTCCCTTATATGTATGTGCGGCCTCAGAGGGTGTGGTTTTTTAGCCGTTTTGGTCTGAATAGGGTATGGTTCGTGAACTCTGGCCTTGAATTGGTTATGTTTTTTTTAGAAGAAGCTACTTCTTCATCATCAGGCGATAAGACCATCAACAAAAGCCCTTCTTTTTCCTCTTTTAACCCATTGGCACCCGTGCCGACCAAAACCGGCCGTAAAAAACTCCCATGCTTCAAAACATTGCAACTTCCTCAATCGCACGATTATTGCCTTAACTGTTAGTTGTGAGCACGAAATGGAATGCCCTTTAAATTTGGATATCCAATAAATGCAAGAAACGTAGCGATTTTTACCAAATATGGCCTTTTGAGTTTGGACAAGAACGAAACTGACCGTTTTTAACGTCAAAGAGAAACGACAAAAATGCCCCTTTTTGCCTTCATCTTTTTTAAGAAAATCATCGCCGAAAAACCAAACTTAAACCATCATAACGAAATTCAGTCCTTTTTCTAGCTTAGAAATGACTTTTTTTGTTCATATTCTTCTCCCGAGCGTAGATACAGCCTTTTGTTCCAGTGCATTCGGGCCTTTCCACCATTTTCAACATCTAGACCACATTGCATGCTGGGAAATGACGAGAATTTTTGACAGCACCCGTTCCTTCTCCCAATTCTTTCACATAGCCACTCCGACCTACTGCCAAAAATTCCTGCTTGTGGTCATCTTCAGTACTCAGAAATTCCAAAATATGTGGCGGTAGGTCGAGAAATTCATCAATAGTTGAGTCCCAAAGGTACTAAGTGTTCAACCGGCCAAATTCCCAGTTCATCGAGTAACAAGCCAAATTCAACAACAAAGTACATCACCTTGCTCGATTCTTTGAGAAAGTGGACTCTTAGCTACCGTCAATGATGCTTAATGATGCTCATCAGGCAGCCGCTAAAAAAAAAATGGCTGTAAATTTAGCAGAAATGGCAAGCAAACCGAACTTGGGCCATTGTTGTCGCTTCACGGATAAAAAATAGCTACGTCAAAATGACGTTTTCAGAAACCTTGAGCCTCCAGTGGCTTAGGACAGCACCACGTTTCCCTGGTAGTTCAAATAAAGAGTCACGAATTGCTATTCATCCTTTATAGGTGGAAAATCACTCCGAAAATGTAAAAACAGCCGGTAGTCAATGGGTTAATACAATTGTGTACGTGAAATAGGTCTGAAATAGGGTATCAAATTTTTGATTAGGTCTGAAATAGGGTAGGGAAAATCGCAGATTTTGGTCTGAAATAGGGTAACGGTTTTAGAAGGCGGGTCGCACACCCCCACCCAATTTTTCTGGGAGTACCCCCCTCCCCCCCGGAGTGATAATCGGCGAATATGTTGTGGATTAAATGATATGTATAGGGGTTGGTACTTACTACCCTTACTGAGCGTTTTTATCACAATCGTTATCATTGCGTCCACGACGATATGGAAGAAGTGGATGTCAGAATGAAATGGGACTCCAAACAAAACCAATGAAGGACGTATTCTTGAATGACGGAGGGGAAACCGTACTAAGGACAAACAGAGTTAGTTAAAGTGCCTATGAATTAAAAACATTCTTGTTGTAATAAGATAGTTTATTATTTTCTGATTCGTAATTATGTAGGTTATAGGCGGTGGAGCATTCACAACGCGCAATAAATCGAACCAAAAGTTTTAAATTTGGTGGCTAAAAGTGTCTCCATCTTGCGCGCGGACAAACGATCATATGACAAAGCTGTGACGTTAGAAATGCTTCAAAAGACGTGGGTGTCACGGCATTTCTTACGTCATCAGCATTGTCCTGAGCAGACTCGTTCCCAGTCCACGAGACACGATTTTGTGAATTCTGAGGTTCTTTGGAGGTTGAAAAAATTCAAATCAAATTTCTTTTGTCATTTCGTAAACAAGACACAACAAGCTTCACAAATACGAAAAAGGTTTCTACTTCATAGGCACTTGAACTTTCCCAACTAGATACGCAATGATTTTAATGTCATTCATTTGGGATTCATATTTGTTTGAAACATAATAAAAAGACTAATTTCTTCTCTCTTTTTTTTCTTTTGCAGTTTCAAGAGTTTAACTTAGAAAATAGATTTAACGCCGTTGTCTTTGTAAAGTTCATAGATTGTCAGTAATATTGATGTAACTGTACCCAGTTGTACATTTGTAAGATATAAGCTATATTAGCTTCATTTAAGTCAAAAAGGGTAGGTTATTTCTCGATACAAATTTATAAACCCGTTCAAAACAAATTGTGAATTGTAGATCCAAAACGTTCCAGCTAAAATGTGGCTAAAGTCGCCCGAGTTATTACAGTAAATGCTTAAAAGAGAAAAGAAATTTATTAATTCGTTTAGATATTTTCACACGCACAGAATTTTAAAACGCAAAGAACGAGCTCTTGCATCTCTCTTTCGAAGGCATTTTTGTGGACTTTCTTAACATTCTTCAGTTGTTGCTTTATTCTGAATAAACCCATCGTGGTTTGCCGTAAATGCTCGAATTAACGCCCCGGGCGCTCATTGGAAGGGGGGCGCTCATTGGAAGGGGGGCGCAAATAAAATATTTTTACCCCTAGGAGGGGCGCTAATTCGAAGGGAGGCGCTTTTTGGAAGCTTGGCGCTAATTCGAGCATTTGCGGTATTCTTAATTCTCCTTTTAAATTCAAATGAGTTTTATGTGGAATCCCTTTCTCATGTGCCGTTTTTGTTTTCTTTAGAACCATAGGAGAGAATTTACTGGTAAAGAATTTGCCCAGCATACTTAAAATCTGTTGAGTAGTCTCATTTGATTTTCTCTTTTTTATCATTTTGTGATGTTGAATGCAGTCAGATAACTTTTTTGCTTAATCACCCATTCCTGCGAAAAGATGGAAATGCTTATCGCGCAGGTTTTAATTTTTCTCTATGGATTTGTTGTTTCTGTTTGTTTTGTTCCCATCCTTAGTTTGTGGTTGTTTTAGTCCCTTGTTGCAGTTTCTGTAACACGAAGCGTTCGTTGTTTTCCGTTGCATTCTGTGAGAAGTTTGTTGTCCACAAAGATAGTATTTTACCAGCGATTTGTTTTTTTATTGCTGGCTTATTTATTAACTTAAAACGAAACGACGAAGTTAACGACAGAATTCATGCATGGCATTCTCAAATTGGTTGAGGAAATAAAATTGGAAATTTTTTACTTTGTCCTGTCTTTGTGTTGCTGTGTCGCACCTAACCGTCAGAAGGAAGGGTGGCCGAGCGGTTAGAGCGCTGGACTTCCAATGCGGTGGCCCTGGATTCAAGTCCCGCTCTAGCCACGCCACGCTTGTAAATAGCCAACTGGTCTGCCTCATGCCAGTTCTTAACCTGTTATGTTTATTTGAATTATTTATGTCATGTATTTGCTCGTCCCCACCAGCCTTTGTGTGCTGTAAATACTGCCTAGGGTAAATAACCGGCATTTTTTTCTCATTTATGCAAAAGTGGCACACAAATTTACCCTTTTGCTTTGTGCTTGGAGAAGGCAGATATGCTCTGCTTTAGTGTGCGCATCGCATTTCATTCGAGGCGATCTCCCCAATGGAGAATTGCGTTTGCTTTGGCTCTGCGCCTTGTGATTGTTTTGCGAAATTTGCGCCACTTTTTTCGTCCAATAAGAAACAACAAATCGTGACTTAGCTCGAACGTGTTTTTCCGCACCTGGCACCGGTAACTGTTTTGTGATTGGCAGGAGCAAAAACGCTGCCTTTGGTTTCGCGACACGTGACTGAAAATTATGAGTAAAACAAAACTGAATGCCCAAGAAGTCGAGCAGAGTGTAGATCGATTCCTTTTCTGTAACTTCGATAGTATTCCAGTAATTAATAATAAAATCTTAATAAAACGCATAAAATTAGGCTGAAATGATAGAAAATGCTTTGAGAAAGTTTTATTAGTAACCCAAACCTGCTACTTGTTTATGATTATCGCGCACGAATCGACGAGAAAAATGAGAGATTTTGAGACCGCTTTTTAAGGCCTGCGGCAATCGGGAGCGTGCGTAAGCAAAATTGAATGATAAGAGTTGCACATGTTTCTTCTTTGAATGACGCGAAAAGCGCGCGGTACAAAAGTCGCTTACTACGTCTGTCGAACTGAGAAAGGGCCACACTTTCTACATCAAAAGCTTTAGTTTTCTTTAATGTATTCCTTGTTTTCAAACCCAAGATAATCAAAGTTATTGCTTGCACATAAACTATCCTCCCCATTGATGACTTATTTACACAATCTCTTCTTGTATCTTAGCTTATCGACATCAGTGCGAGTGGTGTTTACACCTGCCACCCGTGAAATAATTTCCATATTTCGTGTCGCTATCCTATGTTATTTTTCACAAAGCTTGCCTTTTTAGGTAATTCTCATTTCCCTTGTTTGTTAGTGACCAAACTTGGTTTAGGCTATCGAAAATATTATATATATTAGTTTATATATTCTACTTTTCCTGCGAAACTATCTTTACATATATTTTTCAACATCGATAGTCCAGTAAAAAGACTATTTCCTAAGAGCTGAAAACAATGCGGTTGTTTCAATTGGTCATAAACACCTGTTAGATGTATTTTACTGCACGTTTCTTCTGAATCTTTTGCTTTGGCGTTACCTGGAGATCTTAACATCGTGAAATAATCCTGGAAAATGTGCGTAGAAAATGACTCATCTTATGGACACGGCACGTAGCCTAAAAAAATATTGGCGGGAGTTTTTTCAGGCAACCCTGCCACCAGATGCGACATTCAAATTCACGCCAAAACTTAAAGTTGCCAGCTACTGAGCTGAATTTTTATGGCGATGAGTAAGCAATAATATTATGCAAAGGCTTCCTCTACATACATCCCGGTTTTCTCTGCGAGGAGAGCTCAAGCTAATACTGCAAAAAGATCCAAAATGCCATTTGGCAAACTAAAGCAAAACCGCTTGAAAGTACTGCTAATGATTTTATTTTGGAAAAAGACATCAGACGTGTAATAAATTATGTCTAGATCTAGAAACTTCAGAAAAACAATAGAAATTCAGCCGCACTTGGGTTCGTCTTCGGCTGTCATGCAAGAATGACCTTACCTGTCGTTAGCCAGGCTTTACAGCGTTTCATTCATTTCTTAACACAACCTAATTTTCCCCATGAGATGGTAGATATCTCGATTTTATCGTTACATATATTGAAGTTAAAGTGTTTTGCTTATCAAACGTTTCCTCTCAATTGTTCCTTTCCTAAAAATTGTATACTGTAGTTCCCTTTTTGACGTCCACACACCCCTTAGGCGTAGATCCGTTTTAACAAAATTTCCCCACTACATTTAATCCTTGAGTGACAAAGTTTTGCCGTCTTTCAGGCTGACCTTGATCATTCAAAAGAAAGCTACTGAACTTTTCGTTGCACAAGCCTGTTGTATCTTGTGAGGTCTTGTGACCAGTTCCGATCACTTGTACTTAATATTAAAACGAGAAAGCAACAGATTCTTCTTACGCTGTCAAACGTTTGTTCTGTTTTCAGGACTGAAATTTGTCCTTCTTTGGACACAACCGGCGATGAGCTTGGTATTCATCTTTGCCATGTTATAACACTGTTTTTACCTGTAGCATTAACCCTTGGCGATGAATGTATTTAAACCGCATCAAGTCGATCACCCAATGACCCTGACTGCTTAAGAACCACGTTACGATTGATTCGCGCCGAGATGCTATCTCCGGTCGCAGAGTGCGAGTGTTGTTTTTTCTGCGCTAGCTGAGTCGAAGGGAAGATAACATAAGCGATCACCAGGCACAGAAAGAAATCCAACGCACGGCTAGCTGTTTGATATGCCCACCATGACCAGTGATCCACAGAGTTTTCGGTTCTGAGGTCGTAAAGTTTGTAGAGCGAGAAGAGCGAATACAGCTCGATGCCCACGTACAGGAGAGCCAGTAGCGAGACCAAACCCGAGATCCTCGCGATTTTCTGCGCGCCTTTGGGTGGATGGTTTTGTTTGGTCTGGAGTACGAAATCTAAGGTCGACGTGGAAGCCGACGAAGAAGCTCTGTCTTTGGTCTCTTTGTTAGTTTTGTTGAAAAATTTTGCAGTGATGTTCGACTCCCAATTCACTTTCCACGCGCTGTAGAGAAAACACACAGCCAGAACAAGCCACCATAAAATTACAATTGTTTGACACAAAATGAGCAGACGAGCCAACTTCGGCGCGAATGTTATCACGATGTAAACGATGAAGACCACAACAAAATGCGTCGCAATCACCGAGACGAGAAACTTGATATTTTGGAGACGACGTGAGATCATCCTTAGTTTGTTTACTTCGAGGAAAGCGAAATGAATGAGCGACAATGCCGAAGTCAAACAAGGATAACCGATCGCAAACAGGATCCGAACCGCTATGACCGGAAGATTCAAAACTGTGTGCGATTCGTACGGATCGAGGACAAGGAATAGCGTTCGTGAGAAGCTAAACAACATGAGCATCAAACAAACAGCGAGAAAGTAGTTCCCGAGTGTCATACCTTTCGATTTGCCCTTGATGCGTACCACGCAGAAACAAGAAAAAAGCGCCATCGCGAGGAACAGAAGTCCAAATCCCACGAAATGCAGCTGCCATAAACCTTTCCATTCCTCGAGCGCGATTTCCCAGTCGGGTAAAGGTTCTGGGTTCGCTGGAGGTACGTGCGGCTCTGTTGATGCTGACGGTTCTGCTGTAGTCGACTTGCTTGAAATCTCTTCCGTCGGCTCTGGCTCCGTCGACATCTTCCTTCCGCTCGTTACACGATGTTATGTTAAGACTGTTTGTTGATATTCATGAAATTTTCAACTAAAGTAATTATACTCCCCCTGTGCGTGCGCTAATAAAGCTTGCCCTGTCACGTTCTGTGTGACGTTTTGTCTTCACACAACGCTGGATGGAAATTGTTCTCTATTTCTTCCACTTTCTATGAAAGAGAATTTAATAATTCTCTTTTGTCCCAAAGGGTTGCTGAAACCTTTGTGATGCAAAGCAGCGGCTTGGGACTGGTTTTTGCCGGATCTCTGCAAGAGCCCTTGTTTACATACTACGTGTTTGTATGACATCAGCATGTAACAATTTCAACATCCAATATCGAAATTCCTATTTGGGGGTTGGATGACCTATAAAAACGAAATCCAAAAACAGTCCAATTTGCGTAACAAAGTCTTCCCACTTCAGGAAAGCGTCTTTGAACTAAATTTAAACCAAGGTGCGATATAGATCCTCAAAAGAAGAGTAAAGTGATTTGGGAAATAGGCCTCGTTAATCCAAGATGTTTGCAAGTGACAAGCCGAAAATAAAAATTCAATGAGGTTTTCCTTTATAATAATCACCGTATTGCAAAATTCAGAGCAAATTAGAGTAAACATTAATTTCTTTCAAGGTACTAATTTTTATTTTTTATATTCGAAGGCCGATGGGTGAACTGAGCAAACCAACCGATTTGAAAAATAGATGTTGTGCAGTCTTGCCTTGTCGAGTAAAGATCTAGAAAAGTCTGATGCCCCTCAAGGCACAAACAGAAGTCACAAGTATTCTTGCAATTGGAATTGATAAAGGAAATTCAGATCTGGCTTAAGAAGCTTAAGTTTTTAATAAACATCACGGAGTGTTTTTCTGTGGATCGGAAATCGTTCTTCAAATTGTTTGCCGCATTTCTTTGGTATTATCATTTTCAATTGACGTTCGCATGGTTTTCTCGCTGGCGTGTATCTCATGGTACAGGAAGCATAGATACCTCGTGTATTATTACTTGCTGTTTTCAGAGCTTTTAGATTCGTGGGAGTGTATCTTTGTAGATTGTTTTTTATTTGTATACTTATTAAAGTTGCTAAGGAACTTAACCTGATGGAATGCTTAGTCATAGAGCAGTTGAAATATCTTCAGCAATTAGTTCTTTTCATCAAAATCTCATATATTTAGGCTTGTTTACTTGATTCGTTACAAGTATGTAACGCAATCGTAGGGGTATAGGTGCAAAATTATCAAAATAGGCCTTATCACGGTTTCAGACGCCATCTTGGCGGGTAGGCAAATGGGACACAATTCACAGTGTTTGTATGCAATTTCGTTGTCAAAAAAATTGCGTGAAGTGCCTCTTTCTTAGCAAAAAATATGTTGCTAGTTAATAGTACTAGGCAAAGGGTTTCACTGACAAAATTTAAGGGATTTAGCCTTGCCGGAAAACGTTCTCTGAAGTTTTGAATTTTCCATACATTCGTCCGTTATTTTTTCCCTGGAATTTTTCAGCCCGCGGCAAAACATTACAGACGAATGTATGGAAAAATTAAAAAAGCCAGAGAATTTTTTCTGGTATGGCTAATTCCCTCAAATTTTGCCAGTGGAACCCTTTGCCTAGTACTATTAATTAGCAATATATTTTTTGCTGAGAAACAGGCGCTTCACCCATTTTTTTTGACAATTGAACTGCATACAAACACTGTAATTTGTGTTCTCTTTGCCTACCCGCCAATATGGCGTCTGAAACCGTGATAAGACCTTTTCCCTTAGCAGTCAAATGTGTTTAAGATGACTCGGTGACCTTTAAAATACTTCAGTCATGTTCAGTTTATAAATATTTACCACAGCAGTACTGTTTGGGACCTAACTCCACTTCAACAACTTTTGATTTTGAGCACATAGCCAAAATCTATCGACGCCTGCTAGAAAGAGCACTGGCTTAAAATAAGTAAAATGGCCACGCTTGAGAGTCACATCTTGCAAAATAGCGAAACTATGCGGGTTTTACAAAGTCGATAAATTTTACAGATTGTATGCTGGGGGGGGGGGGGGGCGGCAACTTTATCTAGCGGGGAGTCGGCCTAGAACCATGGGTGCCAGAGGTGTTTTTTTTCTCTTTGGGGTGCCGGAATAGCCTGTCATGAGAGCCTGGAATAGGCTAGCGACGGAATTGAGCGGCGAAGCCGAGAAAGCGAGTCACGAAGTAGCGAGAACCAGCACTACTTCGCTCTCTACGCTTCTCGTCGCTTCAGTGTGAGCGAAGAAGACCTCTGACATCCAGGGTCAGTTCACCTAGAGGGAGTAAAGAGAATAGACGCTGGGAAGGAGGTTTTGGCTTCACTTCTTGGGTCCACACAGTCGTGAACTACTTTTTTATTATACCGTCAGAAAAGTTGCGCGTAGCAATGTCTTGTACAACAACTTTAAGATTGCGCAAAACGGTATTTTTTCCGCAGTGTTAGTTGCAATGTTTGGCACAACAAAGAAACCGATCCTAATACTGCACCATCACTACTAACTGTGCTACTTCAGTTTCAGGGCTTGACGCACGATAAATATAAGCCATAATCTGTACGTCTTATTTCAGCCCGGCGTGGGATGCGATCTAGGCTATAGATAAGAGTCGAAGAAAAAAATTCGCAACTACAGCTTACAGTACGTCATCTTCATGGACTGTCATTTTTGTGGTTACTGCGTATGCGCAAGTGACGGTATTGTCGTTGTTGGGCATGCATGAATGGTCGAGTGTATTCCACGCTGGCAGACGTTGATGATTTTATCGAAAATGGATTATCGCGATTCAAGTCAAATTTTTATTGAATTGAGTCTAGATTCTCGCGAGGATCGAGTCGAGACTGCCAACTTCCTTTTGCCCGCTCACCCCGCGAGCTGCTCAGCGAAATTTTCCACCGAGCACTTTCTCAAATCATGAGTACCTTTCATTTTGCAAAATTCACACTGTAAAAGCTGTGTCAAGCGCTTCCTTCTACCTTTCAGTAATCACAGGTTCGCGTTCGTCGAACCTATTTTTAATTGTGGATAAAGCTCAGTATGACACACAAAACACACACACACACGCAAAAAAATAGTTTCAGACGTATCAAAAAGTGTTAAATCCTACAGTCTAATTGGTTGAAGAATGTTGAAAACTATCCTCGTATACAATGAGTCAATGTAGCTACAAAACGTTGGCGTGAGAGATTCATCTCAATTTTTCTGCTAAAGAATTCTGGCAAGAGAGTAATATTTCGTTGGGTGATGAAACAGAGATTGGATTGATTTTCTTGAGAAGAACACTGAAGTTATAACCACTTAACAACAGGGAAACTTGTGAACAATTATTGCTCTAAGTGTTCACAAATTCTGCGAGTCACTTACGTTAATAGAGCGTACAATATTGCATTCTCATTGCTAATGAGGTAAAAGTTAAGTGCTTTTGATGTATATACAAACAGTATAAAGGTCATAATGGTGACAGTGTTGGGCCATTGTCGGTTATGACATTTTAGTGCTAATTATCGAGCTCAAAAATTAAAGCGAGTCTAAGCAAAAACATAATCAATCAAACACTCTTCGAAAGAGTGACTTTTTAAAGTAAGCAATATTTTTTATCACGGGCAATACCGTTATAATTGCCTTATAAATGGTTGAAAGACCATTCTCTTTGTCCGCCTTAAGCTCTCCACAGCACAGATTGCCCTGACATTATTCAGGATGCGCATGCACGACGCATGCTGAGGTCTTTTTAAAAACCACACAAACGAATCTCCTTTTCTTAGTTATGGGAGCAAACGGTTGGTGTATTCAGTACTGAATGGTTAGGGTTCGAACATCATCGAGAAATCGGAAATTTTTATCGTGGCAAACAAAACACAGCTGCGAAAATGAGGCCATATTCTTTTAATTTACATATCTTAATGGACACTTGAAGTAGCCTCTTATTACAAAGTACATTTCTTTTTTTTTAAGTTTTAATTTGGCATGTCAGTATGCTACAAAATTAGAAAATCGATATTGTAAATTAAATATTGCATTATATGCTTGTTAAGCGCACTTTATATTATATTAATTAACCCTTTCATATCAATACACGCCTCCCCACGCAATCGTTTTTCAGAGAAGCATCACACCCTTCCCCTGAAAAGGACTTGAAAATACATTAAGATATGTACATTAACTCCAGCCCTTTTTGACGCAAGAGAAGTTATTACAATTGTCACCGGTTGGTAAAAAGAGAAGAATTGATCAACCTCGTCCCTGGGAAAATCCGCGCGGCACCCCCTTACGGATATCCCAGGGAACTAGTTTCGCAATTTCGCTTGTTTGCGCATAATTGTTAAATAGAATTGCAGACATAACCATAATAACTGCCAAGATATTTATGACAAACCCAAAGGCCTTCTACTAGTCTGGGAAGGAGACTACAACTGAGAGAAATTTAATTAACAGCTGAAAATTAAAACAAACCCAAGTTTACTACATCAACTTTTCTCGACTCAATCATTTTTTTCTTGAGTTTTCTTCTACGTTCTTCATCAGAGTTTTGTGGGCTCTTCTCTGGAACTGTTTCTTCAGTAGGCGAATTTGGCAGAGAGCTTCGAATTTTCCTGGCATCAATCCCCGATGTGGCATTTACATTTTTCTGAAACTGTTCTTGAATCTTTGCCACCGCCTCCTCGCTGTTGTGTCTCACATAGCGTCGTGGAAACCGTTGCGAATCAAACGTGGGTCTCCTGTTCAAAGATTCACGTGATCTATAGCTTCCCCTGGAAAAACTTGGTAACCTTGTGGTACTGCCTGGTGTCATAGCCCCGCCGTCAGGCTCCCTGAGTGGTCTGTATGATGATTTCGGCCGTTGTTGTCTGGCGGCAACTTTGTTCGGGAAATCTTCATCCAGTATTTCTGGGTATACTTCCGCGGCAGACTTCACCAATAACTGGAACTGCTCGTTAAGAGAAATGAGCTGTGCTTTCACAGACTTTTCCTCTGCTTTTAGAGACTTCTGTTAATGAATGAAGAAAAAGAGGATCAGAGGAACTCGAGACAAAAGGGATCCCAAAATAAGTTTGGAGTAACGCAGTCGGACGTTGTGCTTGTTGAAAATAGTGGAAGGGTGGAGTGTACTTAAAATTCTTAATTGAAGAGGGATGTGGGAAATTATTGCAATCATTGACACAGGCCTGTAGCATGTAACTAGTCATTTACCATATCGGCACTACGGGTCAGTGCATCTTCGATATTAGCGCGCACGCCCAGCCAGAGGTAGCCTCGTTCTGGGGAGGTGGTGAAATAAGACGCCCCTTATGAGCGAAACCGCAATTCCTCGAAAAATACGGCAAAAATTACGATGCCAAGGTTGAAGAGATAACCGGAAAGCAATCGCAATAAGGTTAATTCCACACCATGAGATCAAACTAACCAAAAACCCCAGTAATAAAAGAAAAACGACCCAAAACCACAATATTGCGAGCTTCACTGTTCCGCATGCCTGCTGCTCTTGAAGCCTTTCTGTTTGGAATACTGGTTATGAGATGTTGACAATTTTAGTAAAAGTGAGGCAACATCCCCCGCAGCACCACAGTTTCTTTAGAAACTAATCCCCTTTAACATCCCTTATAAAGCCTACCTTGAATAGCAATCGGGGAAAATAGAAGGGATACGGTACGGGACCGGCCTGATAGTGCGGAATAGCAGGGTATAGTACGGGGGTAGTACGGGATCACTTTTGTCCCTGACACCGAATCACCCTAACATGGCCTCAAGGGATGCGATTGATCGTCTTACCATAAAAAAATGGAACCTTTCCTCTCACAAAGTTTTGCCTGACATTAGGCTTTTCTAAAAGCTGCGTTATTGTTAAGCTCGTTGAAAATTAGAAAATTCCTTTTGCCTGAACGTCACCTTCCTATTGATCATCACTGATTTACTTAGTTCTTGCTATCTGCGAGGAATTGTTGCAGATCCCTGTTCAATTAGCCTGCGTCGCAGACGTATAAATCTAACCCCGTTTAGTAAGACCCAGGCTCTCTTCTCTCTCGCTCCAGGGGGCGGGAATAGGAAAGACCCTGGGAACGAGGTTGTGTACCAAAATTTGAGCGCGTGTTATGATTTTTTTAAACAATTTTTATTTGCTTTACATGACACAATATTTAACAATACTACATGTATAGATTACTTACAATAATTACATTACAATAATTACAATTACCTACAAACTCACACACACACACACACACACACAAGCGTGCATACAAACTAGAAATAAGACAGTATTGCTTACGTGTTGTTTACCCGAAAGTAACATATCGCGTATATTAATTACTACAAGCATCGCTACAAAGGGAAAATTAACTGCTAGGATTTGCTTACACGAGACTTAAGCTATTAATATATTTTCTCCATTTAAGAATATGACTAGGCTCTTTGTTGTTCAATTTAGCAATCTGTGATTCTAATTGATAGACGTAGGTTAACTTGATACAGAAAACTCTCAAGGATGGTCGAACAGTATTTCTACGGCAATCATAAATATATTGTTTAGCTGTAATTAATAACTGATTGAGTATTAAAAAGTCATCTTTCCTATCCCAAATTCCAAAAAGCTTATCCGTTTGAGAGAGTTCTTCTAAGATTATACCCATATTTTTACACCAACAAATGAACTCTAGCCAGAAACTCTGGGTGAAAGAACATGAAATAAATAAATGCTCAAGGGACTCGCTCTCTGCATGACAGAATGAACATAAAGGTGAAGCTATTAAACCAATTTTGTGAAGAAAGGAATTCGTTGTCAAGTATCTGTTTAGAATTTTATACTGGAATTCCCTTGATTTTGTGTCAAAAAGGTAAATTATATATTTCTTGCCAATCTAGGTATACACTAGAGTAATGTTCAGTGAATTTTGACTGCGCAGTTGGGGTGGTTTCATACTTAGATCGTATTACACCATAAATGTTTTTAGAAATCAGTTTATCAAGCCGCACTTGTTTGTTCTTTAACCAAAGCTTGATGGAATCGTTGAGGACAAAAGCGTCTCCACCTTTGTTTCCACAGGACCTCAAAGAATTCTGCCATTGCACCAGTAACACATCGAGAATTTGCCTCAAATAAAACACTTCCATAGGAGTGAAGCCCAACCTATATGGATTCCCCTTGACAATAAAATTATTATGATCATTTATGAGATCTTCCTCGTAAAATTTTGGTAGTTTAATTGAAAGTTTTTTGATATCATATCCACACCCTAAAAGTAATTTTCCTCCTACAGGTTTTAAATAATGCAAAAGGATTGTTTTCCAACTGTTTGGTTGAGCGTCAGCAATTTTTTTACAACACATGATTCGCTGTGTTTTAATGATTGATTCCAAGTGTGGTGCTCTTAGTCCACCATTTTCCACATCACTTATAAGGGTTGAGCGTTTAACTTTATCTTTTCCTTTCCAAATAAAATTAAAAATTATTTTATCCGGCTTCTTTAATTATGTCTTTATGTATGCATACTAAACCAGCTCTATACATAAAGATTGGTATAACAAATGTCTTAACAATTTGAATTCGTCGGATAATTGTTAGATTTCTCCAGTTCCAAAGATGCAACTTTTCACGAATGGATTTCAGAATATCTTCAAAATTCAGCTTTTTCCAAAGGATTTGATTATACGTGAAATGAACTCCTAAAATTTTAACGGCCTTCTTAATGGAAATATTTCTAGCGGAGGATACTGCAGGAGCTACTTTTGGATCTTGTTTTCCCAATAACATTTCCTCCGTCTTTTCATAATTAATTTGAAGACCAGAACATAAAGTAAAACTTTCCACAGTGGCAAACAAAGCATTAAGCGAAGTGTAGTTTTTAAGAAAGACTGTCAAATCATCTGCAAAATCTCTAATTTTATCTCTTCTTTGTCCACCAAAATTCCTTGAATCTCTTTGTTACAGCGTATGTCAATAGCTAAAATTTCTCAACAAATTATGAATAAATATGGCGATGGTGGATCGCCTTGACTAACACCTTTAAGAACTTGAAAAGGGGTTGTTGTGTAACCGTTATTCATAACGGCACTAGATATGTTATTATAAAATGTTTTTACCCAATGGATCAGAGACGGGCCAAAGTTAAAAGCAGAAAGCGCCTTGAACATAAATCTGCGACTGACTGAGTCAAATGCCTTCTGGAAATCTATAGCCACTAATAGTCCGTTAATCCCTTTCCTTTGCGTGTACTCTAAAATGTCATCTATAGTTCTCACTGCATCAAGAATGGTTCTACCTTTCACATAGGCATTTTGATTGAAGTGTATTATGTCAGGTAGCACCTTCTGAATTCTTGTGGCAATAGCTTTCGAGCCAATTTTAGCGTCAACATTTATTAACGAAATAGGTCGCCAATTACCAATTTTTCGCTTATCTTTCCCTTTCTTTTCAATTAGTGTAATAACAGCTTGCTTTTGAGTGTTTGACAATTCGCCGACCTCATATGAGTAGTTAAGACAATCAACCAATAAATTGCCTAAGGAGTTCCAGAATATTTTATAAAACTCAACAGTGAGGCCATCATTTCCGGGTGATTTGTTATTTTCGAATGAATTCAGGCAATCAAAGCATTCCTTCACTGATAACCTTCCTTCGCAAAGACCACTCATATTGGGGGAGAGTTTAGGTATCTCTGATTTGTGAAGTAATGGGTGAAATTCGTCTAACGATTCTTCATTTGCCGCGTACAAATCGGAGTAAAACGTTTCAATCTCTTTCATAATTTTTTTTGGGTTTGTAGTGACCGTACCATCACTCGCGAACATTTTTCGAATACAGCTCTTTTTACCTCTATGAGATTCTAACCCCAAAATATACTTGTTGCTTTTCTCCCCCTTTTCGTACCAAGTAGCTCTGGAGCGGATTATTGCTCCTCTGGCTATATAATCAAAATGCGAATCATATTTCATTTTTAAGTCTTCCATTTTTTCAAGATTAGATTCCGATGGCTCGGCTGCCAGCAACTCCTCGGCTTGTTCTAAGGATGTCTCAACCTTTGTTAGTTTTTGTCTTCTTCTATATGCCTTTTCTTTGCTAAATTTCATCGTGAATTGTCTGATTCGTTATTTAATTAGATCCCATAATACTCTTTTATCGGTTACCTCTTCGAATTCCTCTAGCCATTCTGGTATTTTCCGATTAATCGCTAAAACATAATTCTCATCCTCAATTAGACTTGAGTTAAATTTCCAATATGAAGGACCTCGCATCTGTTCATCTAACGTATTGAAAGAAATAGTTATTGCTGAATGATCTGTTTTGATGGCCACTTTGATATTAGCTTCCTCTACCTCATCTTGACAGACATCGCTAATCAACCAAAAATCTAGTCTTCTTTGGATGAGGGGCTTTTTCTGCCTCCAGGTAAAAGCCTTACAATCCGGATTCCGGGTTCTCCAGATGTCAACTAAGTCAAAATTAAGACACATGTCATTGAGAAATTTAGTGGATTCTTTCTCTTTTGGCGTACCACCGGAGCAATCAAGATCTGGGTCAGTGAAAACATTGAAGTCCCCTCCGATGATAATGTTCTGATTTGGGTCAGCAACAATGCTGTCTATTTTTTCCTGTAATTTTTCGAAAAAAGAGCACTGTTCTTGTACTTTATTAGGTACGTAAATATTCCCCATAATGTAATCGTTACCTTGTACTCTGGCATCAAGCAATATGAAACGTCCCTTATCATCAATTAGTGCCGACTTCATCTCAAATTCTAAATTGTCTTTCACAAGTACCAAAACCCCACAACTGCGATTGGAACCGTGTGCGAAAAACATGGGTCCCTTCCACTGACATTTCCATGCATTTTCAACATCTTTCGTGCTATATGTTTCTTGTAAAAAGATAATGTCTGAATTTTGCTTTTGAAGCCAAATAAACAAAGCTTTCCTTTTCTCCAGGGAGCGAATACCTCGGACATTTAAAGCCCTGGTCAAACGGCGCATGATAGTCGATGATAGTTGATTCTCTCCAAACTATCATCAACTATCACCAACTATCATTCACATGGTCAAACGGCGCATGATAGTCGATGATAGTTGATGATAGTTCACCGGCAGTCGCGCGAGCAAAGGTCACGCGAGCAGCTAGTTCCAGGCTCTTTCCGCGTAAAATGTGAGCACTAAAATGGCTTCGCGAGAGACAAACTTGTAGAAGTATGAATTTATCGCGACGAAAGAGGGCGGCAGCTTGTTTAATAGTAATCGATTTGTTGGAGGGATGCGGTGTCTCTTCTAATTCTTGCGAGTTGACACTTTCTTCAGAAGATATCTTTTCTATGTTATCTTGGTCTTCAATGTTTTCGTTGTCATGATTATCATCTTGGATGTAAACACGTATTTCTGAAGCTGCAGCTGAGCCTCGCGAGGAACTTTTGGCGGCCATTTTAAACGAGCCCGCCGATTTTCGGGGAAAACAGCTGACCAAAAACTATCATGAACTATCATACGCGTGGTCAAACGAGAAAAACTATCATCGACTATCATGAAGAATTTGAACACGTTCAAAATGAATGATAGTTGATGATAGTCGATGATAGTGCATGATAGTTGGTGGTCAAACGGAAGCGCGCGCTTCAACTATCATCGACTATCATCAACTATCATCGACTATCATGCGCCGTTTGACCAGGGCTTAAAGAAAGCATTTTAAAATTAATACTAATGAACTTCTCGAATGGTTGATGCTATTAATTTCCTATTGTTTCCCAACGCAGCATACATAGAAAGGAATATACAAGGCAAGAAGAATACAATATTCCAACTAAAACACTTAGCAATTTGCACTTTGCGCGATAGTGCTGCACATACAGAAAAAACACCACAAACACACAATGATTTTAAGAGGCCGCTAGAATGATTCCCGGATGCGACCATGCGAATTGGACTCTCACTTAGCTATAGGGGTAGAGAAATTAAAACAATAAACCCCGGCGATCTCCGATCTACTTTTTCTCACTGCTCTTTAAACTCCAAAGTCAGAGGATATAAAAGAACAAAAAAAAAATATAACTAAGCGTAAATTAATATAGCAGCTACTCTTTAGCTCATACCTAGACAACAAGTTTGCCTCGATGAAGAGTTTATCTGGCTCAGACTTACTGAACACTGCCTTTTTCCTGCTTTTCTGGCCTCTCGAAAGGCTGGCATGTGCTTCTTTCTTAACTCGATCAGTTCTTTAGGCATATCATCGTAAATCGTGTGAAATTAGTGTTTTTCAGTTTGAAGGCTTTTCTCATTACTCTTTCCCGGTCAGCATATCTTAAGAATCTTGCGATAATCATACGAGGGCGGTCACCCTTCTTTCCAATGCGATGCACTCGTTGAAGTTCTATATCATCGGGATTTTGAATGCCAAGCTTTGTAGAAAGAAACTCTGCCAAGACTTTTCCTGTATCTTCCTGGCCCTCTCTACCCTCCGGGATGCCTGCAAATTTTTTCCCGCCGGCTGTATGCCTCCAGATAAAGAATACTCTTCTGTAACTCCCCTCTTGCTTGCTTCAAATTAGCTTCTGTTTTATAGGCTTTTAGTTCCAACAATTCGACTTTACTGTGAGCAAAATCGACGCTTTCTTTAACTTCATCAACAGAATGTTCTAAGTCCGCATGCTTTTCCTTCGAAGCATTGAATTCACACCTAAGTGACACCAACGAATTTTCAATTTCACTCAACTTCGTCGCGAATTTTTCCATTTTCTCTTCAATACTGTCTAACTTGTTTATCTTCGCTTTTATTGCGTCAAGTTTTTGAATCTTGAGAGAAATTTGATCCATTCTCTCTAATAGCTTTTCTGCCATGTCGAGCTCTTGAAATACTTCGTCACTTTCATCAACTTTGTCTTCCGTCGCGTTGATAGCGTGGTCCTTCAGTCTTTTCTCGTCGGGCGAGTTGCTGGAGCTTCCAGAAGATGACCTACTGTAAAGCTAACGTTTAACGTTTGATACTAGTAGGTTATTTAAAGACATTTAAAGCGTTCACTTGAAATAAACACAAGTCCTCGACCGGAGTTCAAAAGAAACGTGCTTACATCGCCAAACCTCGAGCCCAGTCCCCGCGCGTGTTATGATTGGCCTTTTGTTGACGGGCCAATCATGGCGCGTACTCAAATTCTGGCACACGGAACAAGGAATTCGGCGCTGCTTCGCACTCGTTACTAAATGGGGTTAGATTACATCTGCGACGCTGGCTACTGTTCACTTGGAGATCTGAAGAAATTGCTCGAGTTTGTGGGCTGCGATTGGGAGACAAGCCCCTAGTGTCGCGTGACGACATTTTCACGAGAAAAACTGTACAAATTCGATAAATCGAAAGACCATGAAAGGTTTCACTCCCTAGCAAACGTTTTCTACGCAAATTTAAAACATTTAGCCTGTGTAGCAAGCGTTTCTGTGTGGTGTTTGAGCGCTAAAAAAGCCGATTTCCGAAGTTTGGATGCGCGCGAAATGGTGCGAGAGCAAAAGAAAGAACGGAGCATCGGGCATCTCACAGGCTTCCCAAGCTCAAAATTCGACTCTAAATCTGTGCTTTATGGGACAGAAATCGTTGTCTCTCCTTCTAAAAAGAAGGAGAGACAACGATTTCGAATAACTTCACTGAACGTTGTCAGAATGGTTTCAAAATCAGCACAAGAGACAAAGTACGCGACACATTTGAGGTAGGAAAACTTTATTTTTAATTAGATAGTTATTTACACACTTTTTTTACGATCGGTGACTTTCCCATACAGGACAGATGCAAAGTCGTATTTTGAGCTTGGAAAGCCTGTGCGCATCTCGGCATTTTTAGCGCTCAAAAACCACACGGAAGCGCCTGACAGGCTACAAAACATTCAAACCGTCGTTACAATAACCCACTTCATCAAACTTGACCTTTTGCTTCTCTACGTAAGTCGTGTTTGTTTATTTTTTGGCACTTGTTAAGATATATTCCATAATTTACGGAAAAAATGACTCTCGTGACTTCTTAACTGCTTTGGTTTTCGGGCCTGATATCTATGGCAAGCCGTTGCTGCCAAAAGCCTATCGAGTTGTAAATCCTGGTCCAAATGTCTTTCAATATCATCGAGTCAGAAAAGTTACATGGTCAGTTTTAAAATTGCATGGTCGAGTTCTGGAGAACCATGGTTGAGGTGCATTTTGAAAGTTTGAGTTCTCGCTAGCGAGTTTTTATATTCTCGCTAGCGAGTTTTCAATTTCTCGCTAGCGAGTTTTCAATTTCTCGCTAGCGAGTTCTTAAATTCTCGCTTGCGAGTCTTCAATTTCTCGCTAGCGAGTTTTTAATTTCTCGCTAACGAGTTTTCAATTTCTCGCTAGCGAGTTGTCAATTTCTCGCTAGCTAGTTTTCAATTTCTCGCTAGCGAGTTTTTCAATTTCTCGTTAGCGAGTTTTCAATTTCTCGCTAGCGAGTTTTTCTCAATCGTGCGCAAGCGGAATATGCGGACGGATGTTGTAGACGGTGGAGGAAACTTTAAACCATAGAGGGAAGTTGAAGGCTGCGAATGGAAGCCGTAAATTTCGCAATTTTGAACTGTTGTTTTCTTTGAGGGCTCAAACTGGCGGGATTTAAGTGTACCGATATTTCATTAAGCCAAAGAACATAATGCAAACAAGACGCTCTATGAGCTTTTACCTGGGACACCTTGAACACCTTGCGAAGAGCAGAAGTAGACGTACGCTAAAACCGACTATCGGTTCGAAAATTGATCAAAGGGCCCTTGAAGCCAGCTCATTCACGTAGTGGCTAAGTACATGCATTCGGGTATTCATTGCTGCTGTAGTCTGATGCGATTTAAATACAGGTTTGCAACATGAGGTGAAGTAGTTAGGCAGAGCAGCTTGTCGATTTCTTTCGACAAAGTGACACAAATATTCTTTGTCGGCTGGAATTTAGTTGTGATTCAGTAATTTTGCATATCTTGCACTGTAAAAAACAATGAAAGTCTTCAGGATCCAGACGTGTTCAGCATCGCATGTCACGAAAGGACTTTTAATGCACCTTCTTTTTTACCTTCAAAACCTAGGAAAAATTATGTTAAGCCACTGTAAATTTATAATACTGTAGTCATAATAGTTGAACGATGCCAACACTGATGAACTTTGTTGTGCGTTCTGCAACACAAATAATGCTTGACTTAGTGGGAAATTTTGATAATGATCTTTTTCTTGTCACGTACTGGCGCCACGGAGTCTGGCTTGTACCGTAGTTCATTTCACAAGTAAATCAGTGTAAAATTACTTTCGATCCGTATTAAAGCGCGGATCAGACACTGTACTTCTCCTGAGCCGAGCTTAATTACAGTTGAGGTCGGCCCAAATTAGTTACAGTCATGAAACGATACCACGATTTCAAACACTACAGCGAGGCTGAATTATAAAAGTAATTTAAGTGGGAGCCAGTGACATTATTTTCGCATAGCCAACTCCGAAAGCAGTTTTACGTGATTCCCTCGTACAAAAACAAACATGCATTGAGCGAACCCAAAAGCAAACCATTTCCATTTTTCAAACGGATTATTTCCGAGAATCAGAAAGCGTGCGTTCGACTTCTGCACTTCACAAGGTGTCCAAAGTGTACCGAGTTAACGCTCACAGAGCGTCTTGTTTGCATCATGTTCCTTGGGTCAATGAAATATCGGTACACTTGAACCGCGCCAGTTCGAGCCCTCAAAGAAAACAACAGCTCAAAATTGCGAAATTTACGGCTGCCATTCGCGGCCTACAACTTCCATCTATGTATGGTCTAAAAGCTTCCGCCACCGTCTACAACATCCGTCCGCATATTGCGCTTGCTCACGATTTAGAAAAACTCGCTAGCGAGAAATTGAAAACTCGCAAGCGAGAATTTAAAATTTCGCTAGCGAGAAATTGACAACTCGTTAGCGAGAAATGAAAACTCGCTAGCGAGAATTTAAAATCTCGCTAACGAGAAATTGAAAACTCGCTAGCGAGAAATTAAAAACTCGCTAGCGAGAAATTGAAGACTCGCTAACGAGAATTTAAAAACTCGCTAGCGAGAAATTGAAAACTCGCTAGCGAGAATATAAAAACTCGCTAGCGAGAACTCAAACTTTCAAAATGCAACTCAACCAGGGTTCTCCAGAACTCGACCATGCAATATCAAAACTGACCATGTAACTTTTCTAACTCGATGATATTGAAAGACATTTGGACCAGGATTTACAACTCGATAGGCTTTTGGCAGCAAGGCTTGCATTTCATTAAGCCAAAGAACATAATGCAAACAAGACGCTCTATGAGCTTTTACCTGGGACACCTTGCGAAGTGCAGAAGTATACGTACGCTAAAACCGACTATCGGTTCGAAAATTGATCAAAGGGCCCTTGCAGCCAGCTCATTCACGTAGTGGCTAAGTGCATGCATTCGGGTATTCATTGCTGCTGTAGTCTGATGCGATTTCAATACAGGTTTGCAACATGAGGTGAAGTAGTTAGGCAGAGCAGCTTGTCGATTTCTTTCGACAAAGTGACACAAATATTCTTTGTCGGCTGGAATTTAGTTGTGATTCAGTAATTTTGCATATCTTGCACTGTAAAAAACAATGAAAGTCTTCAGGATCTAGACGTGTTCAGCATCGCATGTCACGAAAGGACTTTTAATGCACCTTTTTTTCCTTCAAAACCTAGGAAAAATTATGTTAAGCCACTGTAAATTTATAATAGTCATAATAGTTGAACGATGCCAACACTGATGAACTTTGTTGTGCGTCCTGCAACACAAACAAGAGGCTACAATTAGCCTAAACCCGGGCTTGCAAAAAACAGTATTGTATCCCTAACTTAGTGCTAAACAAAAGAATAGAGGGAAGTCTGTCTTTCTTACATCGGACGCATTGCCGTGTTTAGCTTGTGTTGGAGTCTATTTCTTTAGACCCCTATCAACATATATTCCTCTAAAATACAGCTCAACCATTGAGAACAGTAATTGTAACACTTGTAAAAAATAGTTCTAAAAGAACAAGAAAAAGAGAAACAGAAAAATAAAGCCCGTGATATATACCACTAAAAGACATCAAACCCGGGTTAGCTGTGTCACAGGCAAGAACAGTGACCTTTAGGCCACAGAGGTTTATCGTTTTGCAAGGTGATAAAAATAGTGTATTGATTTCAAAAAAAAAAAAAAAAAAAACTAAGCACACTTGTTTTCGCTTCGATGGATAATTGTTTGAGAAAGGAAACGCTTATCGAACGATGTAGGATTTTTTCGCATAAACGTTAATGGAGTACGTCTCGGTGAAATGTGAGTAGAAAATTAATTAGCAGAGTGAAACTGTTTACAAACACTTCTCCTTTGTCGTCTCATGTTATTATAATCGGCTCCGAAGCACAAGACCTAGAAAACTCAGACCCCCCCCCAATCTGTAAAAACTCAAACCCCTCATAAACGGCGATAATTCATTTTGCCCACGTTTATTTCACTTTGAAAATTTGTATAGTTATGAGGGGGTCTGAGTTTTCCAGTTTGGGGGAGGGGGAGGGGGGGGGGGGTCTGAGTATTCTAGGTCTCGTGCTCCGGAGCCGATTATAATAACGTGAAGTGTTTGTTATCTGCGATAAATAGACGGTGTAACATTTCAGCGCACTGAACGGCGATAATTTATTCTGTCCACGTTTATTTGACTTTGAAAATTTGTATAGTTTTGAGGGGGTCTGAGTTTTCCAGATTTTTTTTTTTTTTTGGGGGGGGGGGGTCTGAGTTTTCTAGGTCTGAGGTCTGAGTTTTCTAGGTCTGAGTTCTCCAGACACCCGATACGGGGAACACGGCGGCAATCCATCTGGAGTTAAATTTTGGTCATGTTAAAAGCTTTCTTCTCGCTGTTGAACTTGCAAACATTCGTATAGACACTTCTCTTAACATATTAGTTGTTCAGACTTCAAAGACACAAGGTGAATCGACGTTTTCCGATACGTGACAACAGGTATCATTCTTGCTGTTGATATGAGATTTACACTTCCGAATCACTCGGCCGTGAAAGGTCAAACTCCCTTTGTCTGTAGTCTCTAATTTTTGGCGCTCCCCTCGCGTCGCGTCTCCTCGCAACTTCGCGCGCGCACGTGCCCCCAAAATCCGTCGCCAAAATTAGAGACTACCCGCAATCTCCTGAAGCAGTCCATCTGCCGTTAAGTTTACTCATGTTAAAAGCTTTCTTCTCGCTGTTGAACTTGCAATCATTCGCATAGACACTTCTCTTAACATATTGTTTGTTCAGACTTCAAAAGACACAAGGTGAATCGACATTTTCCGATACGTGACAACAGGCATGACTCTGTTAAAAATAGTTAGCGCTTGCGCAGAAACGCCGGAAGTGCCATTTGTGGATGATACTGGACGACGAAAAAGAATTCGAGAACCGTCGGTAGTTCTAGACCCGGGCGCCGCGCGAGACGCGCGTAGCCCGGGTAATAATGCTTGACTTAATGGAAATTTTGATAGTGATCTTTTTCTTGTCACGTACTGGCGCCACGGAGTCTGGCTTGTATGAAGGTAGATTGTGGACAAAATGTTCGATTCGTCGTTTCGTTATGGCGTTTCATCGTTTCCGCACACCGATTCTTCTAGTCGAGTCGTTGTTTTCCGAGTTCGACTCGTCGTACTGCCAGTTCGACTCGTCGGCTGGCCTTTTCGACTCGTCGTTTTCCGAGTTCGACTCATCACTGAGCACATCGGCTCGTCGTCGTTTGTCGTTTTGCCGTTTCGTCGTTTCGTCATGTCGTTTCATCGTTTCGTTATGGCGTTTCATCGTTTCGACTCGTCCACTCAGAGAGGCTATAATTCGACTGATAATACATGAAGTGTTACTTGATTCCATGCACTGATACATGACGTATTTACATACATACATACATACTTTATTGAGACTCCCTTTAACAGGGCTTTTCAGTCACAATGTTAAGAGAAAAGAAAACTTATTTACAGTAATTTAATTAAAATCAAAATATATTCAAAATCATTCAAAATATATCCAAATTTACTTCGTATAGAACATATTATTAAAAAGTGTTCGCTTAAAAATATCAATTTCCTTAGTATTCTTAATGTTGTCAGGTAACCCATTCCATTCCCGTGGACCGCGAAAATAAAATGCCCTTTGTCCCATCGACAATCTACATCGGGGGATCACAAAGTTATTACATCCCCTTGTGTTCCTGTTGTGAACTGCTGAACGCTTAACAAAATATTTACCTAAATAGTCTGGAGCTAAACCATTTACACATTTATATGCTAAAACTAAATCATTAAATAAAACCTTTTCCGTAACATCTAACCATCTAAGAGATCTCCGCCCCTGAGAGATATGGTCAAATTTCCTTAAACCTAACACAACTCTGGCAACAAAATTTTGTACCAACTGTAGTTTGTGTAGATTACGTTTAGATGTGTTCCCCCACACTGAGGAATAATAAAACAATTTGCTAAAAACAAAGCTATTTATAAGTAATTTATCCAGAATAATAATTTGTTTGCTCTCTGCCAACTGAAATGGATTCTTTGAAGAGCTACCTACGCCATAGCATCGAATTGGTCTTGAATCGAGTAAATGGTCGTTTTCATGAAAGTGAAAATGGAATTGGATATCTTGTAACACACCTTGACAGAGTTTTGTATATTCTAGCACGTGCATCTTCGTTGTTTAACATCCCCCCACAGCTGGAGTGTTTGTTGCAAAGAGCTCGTCAAATGTTTTTTGTTCTTGGTGGTTATGACAACTCATTACAAAGGCATAAAGGGGATTAGTTTCTAAAGAAACTGTGGTGCTGCGTCGGTGGGGGAGTGAAACACGAAAATTTGGTTTATCAACGGAGTTGATAATGTAAATTGACCACCGTACAGGGATTCGATTAGCTGACGTTTCGAGCGTTAGCCCTTCGTCGGAGCGAATCGAGGAATTGTGGGTTGTGTATGGTTTATATACAGAAAATGGAGCTACGCTATTGGTGGTAACATGGTAACGTGAAAAACATGAATAAATTAATTGAATGAAAAGCGCTCGTTGATACCGTGGGGATTAAGAGTGCCAATTTGAAAGATAAGTTTTTGCTCGAGAGTTTTACGGCTTTCCGTGGTACCTTGATGTAGGGAAAGGCCGGAGATCGACATGTGTTGTTTGGAATGGTTAGGGAGATTAAAATGCCGAGCGACAGGTTTGGATGCGTCTTTCTCAACATCGCGAAGATGTTCTCGGAATCGGTCACCTAGTCGTCTTCCTGTTTCGCCGATGTATAACTTTTTGCATAATGTGCAGGTTATGCAATAGATAACATTTGCGGAGGTACACGTGAAACGATCAGTGATCTTAACAGATCGCTTAGGGCCCGATATTTTGTCAGTGTTTTGAATGAAAGGACAAGTTTTGCATCGCGAGCGCGCGCATTTAAAAGTGCCAGGTTGTTCAGTTGTTTTGAATGCGCTTTTAACTAGAAAGTTACTTACATTTTTGTCGCGTTTGAATGAAATCAGCGGTGGTTCCGAAAAGATTCTAGCAGTTTCTGGATCATTTTGCAGTATCTTAAAGTTATTAAGAATGATAGCTTTAACTGGGTTATTATGCGGGTGAAATGTGAGGGTGAATGGAATTCTGTCATTCTTTTCCTTTTGTGACGTCTGTAGTGCTGACTGTTGATCAATCTGCTGAGCGCGGTGATGACCCGATTGAACTACAGAATCAGGATAGCCACGTTTCTCGAAAAAATGGCACATTTCCTCTGATTTGTTGGAAAAATCAGAGTCATCACTACATAGACGTCGAAGTCTAAGAAACTGAGAATAGGGAATGGCGTTTTTGACATGAGATGGATGTGAAGATGAATACAACAAATAACTGTGAGAATCGGTGGGTTTGTAGTGCACACTGGTACATAAACCGTTGCCGCTGATAAAAACTTTTATATCAAGAAAGGGCAGGGAAGTTTCCGAAATTTCCCAGGTATATTTTAGAGCCGGATGAAAGGAATTAACGGCGGTTATAAATTGGTTGATTTCCTCCTTGCTAGACGAAATTGCGCCGATACAGTCGTCAATGTAGCGACCGTAGAGTTCAGGTTTAGGACCGTTGTACTGATTGAAGAATTGGTACTCGACGTACCCTACAACATCCGTCCGCATATTGCGCTTGCGCACGATTCAGAAAAACTCGCTAGCGAGAAATTGAAAAACTCGCTAGCGAGCAATTGAAAACTCGCTAGCGAGAATTTAAAATCTCGCTAGCGAGAAATTGACAACTCGCTAGCGAGAAATTGGAAACTCGATAGCGAGAATTTAAAATCTCGCTAGCGAGAAATTGAAAACTCGCTAGCGAGAAATTGAAGACTCGCTAGCGAGAATTTAAAAACTCGCTAGCGAGAAATTGAAAACTCGCTAGCGAGAACTCAAACTTTCAAAATGCAACTCAACCATGGTTCTCCAGAACTCGACCATGCAACTTTTCTAACTCGATGATATTGAAAGACATTTGGACCAGGATTTACAACTCGATAGGCTTTTGGCAGCAACGGCTTGCCATAGATATCACAATTTCAAAATGACGGGAATTGTTATAGAAGTTTTTTTCCATATCGTGAAAGAAATGGCAAATAGAAGACTCGATCGCTGGGAGTCACATGTTCACACTATGCTAAAGCGAAGAAACTGTCGAATATGGATTTGCATGCAATAGAAAAATTATGAGCCGGATTCCTTTTAAACATTTTAATTTTTATATAATTTAATTTTCTTTACTTTTTTCGTGAAATTGTTTTATGAAGTGAGAGGCACTTTTAAGCCTAGTTCTTATTTGTGAAATATGATAACAAGACAAGCGCTTGACCATTGTGCGCTACGTAACAGCCAAGAACAAAGCAACTCTCCTAACCAGCTTTCCCCACCTTGAACTGAAAGCGCTGAGCTATTCTGAATTCTGGGCTTATGTTACGTCTCACGAGCACTTCTGAGATAAGCACGGACTCAAACACTACAAAAAGAAATTTTCTTTCATCGTGGCGTTGTTTACCTTTTGTTGGCTCTCACGTGATTTTTTATGCCTTTGTGATCATCGCTCAAGTGGCAGGCAGGACCTTCTAAATTGACCGTAAACGATTTTTCATATAATTTGTATAATGCGTATGTATCAGGTTTAAACAACGTGCAAAATCACACGTAACAAAAATTTAGACAAATACTGCCACATAGTATTGGGCGGTCAGAATTTCACACTTTTCGTTGCATGCCAGACAACGATTTAAGAGATGAATCCGAACTCATTCAAATTGTTTCATTGTGGGCTTTTCTTTGTAAGACAAAAATGTTTACTATGCATATCGTGGGTGATCCAGTCACGTATATTTGACAGTGTAAGAAATTAAAAAGCACGGTCGAAGTTTTGCTCAGATTTTCATATTTATCCCAAGAACTGCCACAGAATGCAACGATAAACGTGCGGAAAGCATCTGTGAAGTGTATTGAGTTTCGACATTTTTTGGCGGTTTATGTAAACTTGCTTTCGACTGTTTACACGAAAATGCAAATTATATTTGTATCTCGGTTAGATTTGAACAACTTGAACAGAGCTGATCTTCAAGCTAAGCTCTGTCTTGACAAACAACTGTTCTAATTGACGGAAACAGAAGCGGTATTTGTCGAGATAAAACCATTTAAAACTAGATTAATTTGCCATCATCAATCGCTGATGAAATGAGATTCAGTTAAATGTTGCGTTATTGAATATTGTACCTAACATCAGTGATAAGCGGAAATTTTCAATATTCACAGCCAAACTTTAGCAAACTGTTATTGAGTTTCCGTAACTTTCATAGTTTTCAAGATGTAATTTGAAACTTTAAACAGCAAAGCCGATTTTTAACAACCGCACTTGCTTGCTAGTGTTATTACCATGTAATCTTGTCCAATACCATAAAGATCACCGAAAAAGATCAATACTTGTGAGTTGAATTCTTAGATTTCGCTCTTAACTTATTTCATTTGGACATACCATTCCTGCTTTCAACTCTAGTAGCATCTGTCTTGGAGTTTGAACTTGTTCCTCCGCTTGCGATGTCATTGTAAAAGTCTGGTAGTAAGCACAGCCAACAAATCCTTCGTATTCGTATCGTGACTAAACTGATTTAGAATATCGCAGCGGAAATGTTTCGCAAATCAGTGCAGCACAGAACGACAGAAGTTCTTGCCATTTATCGCAAACTTTTCCAAATTGTTTCTCGATTGACATAAATACGTAAAACCGCAGAAGAGGACTGAGAAATTTGAATAAGTTTACGGTGATCAGACTCGAAAACTCTTCAAAGAAGCCATCGATTTGAGTGATATGTAGAGTGCTGTACGTTTTATAGCGATAATGTCACTTCCTTTTTGATTGACGTTATTAATGAACATAGCAAGACGTCACATTAATGTTAAAAAGAAAGTGTTTGACCTGTTGTACGGCTGCCAAAAGCCAACAAAGAAATTCAAATTTAATTATGTGGCAATGCTAATGTAACGCAAATTTAATACAAGCTTACTTTGACACTTTGCAAAAAAGAAAGAACGGAGGGGTGGAGTTGGGGAGTGAATCAACGACGATTCTTTCATGAATAACATTCGTAGACGAGAGAGTCAAAAATTCAGAGTACAGAAAAATTCTCGGTAGCCTGAAATCGACTATGGCGATACAAATGAAACACATACATGGACTGGAAAAACCGTCCTTAACTGTTTTTTTTTTTTTGGTACTCTTTCATCTGAAGTTGGGCGAAAGTGAAAATATGCATAAAAAAGCAAAACGAAAAAAAAACTTTTAAGCCGCTGTTACACGTTGAAACTTTTAGCTGAAGCTTGTGTACAACGGCGATGAGATACTGATGAGAGACCGAGCGAGACCAGTTTCACGAAGTGGTGTTACACGTTGAAACTCTTGTTTTAATCACCATTGCGATCGTTGCGACCGTTGCAGAAGTAGAAAGCGTTCTACTTTTCGTGAAACTTGTCTCGCAACGGAAGTTCGAAAAAGTTTCACGAAACCGACCATGTTACACGGTGCAACACCTGCTGAAACTTGTTTCGCAGCGCCGTTGCACACAAGTTTCAGCTAAAAGTTTCAACGTGTAACAGCGGCTAAGTTGGGTGCTGACCTGAAATTCTTGTCTCGAAAAGAGAGATTATTGATATAGGTTTATCTTCAAGTGATGCGCAAAGATCGTGACTTGTGCTTCACCCTGCAGCAGAAAAAAACCAGTGAACTTTGTCCTTTCAAGTGGCCATTTGATGAACTCTCCGTCCATCCGGAAGTAAGTTTGACGTCACTAGCCATTACTTCACAAGATTTATACTGCGATAAGCAACTGACACCATATCTGGCGCCACGTGAGCTCTTCGTTGCAAGATCGAAAGGGATAAGGTATTTAATTTCTAACGAATCTGGGGCGCTGCCTCAGTAGGGGAGAGGAAACGAATTTTGAATGTTATAAGTACATTGGCCAACGTAAAGGGATTTGGAAACTGACTTTTCGAGTGCTAGCCCTAAGGGCTGACACTCGAGTTGTTAGCTTTTGAATCTCTTTACGGTGGGGTTAATTTACCTTACCAAGTCACTGAGTGGCAAACGACGCTAACTAATAATTAAAACAAGATTGAACTCTTGGCGAGTCCGCGACCTCTGTAGACGGAATGTTTGGTCTTTTAGCGATAGATCGTCTGCACAGAAGTATTAAAGAGACCTTAAGAGTTTTGTATTGGCTTGAAAATTAGAATGTTTTAGGCGTAAGAAGACTGTGGAATTAAAGATATGAAAAAATGTTTAAGGTAGTTTGGTCTGATATTTGCGGTAAAAAGTCAATGGAGTACACGTGATTCCCTCCCCACCTCCTCCCCCTGCCTTTACCCAGTTTAAAAAAAAAAACAGTAAAAGATAAAAGCGAGATGCGAAGCGGAAAAGGAAGAATTAGAAGAAAGGGTCTAAAACGGAAGGAGCCGGCAAATACGAAACTGCATAAAACATTTCAAAATTTAAGTGTTTTATTTTCTAACATATTTCGGTGGCCACTACAAACAGGCCACATTCTTCGCAACCCTGGTCATATCTTTCTATAAAACGGTAAAAAACAAGCAAGGCTGGTTACACGGCTAGGAATATGTTTTCTAGTTTACAATTTTATAGCTGGTTAGATCTATTACAGGATCCGGTTCTTCTATTTTGCAACGGTGGTCCTTGCTAAAGTATTTACCAGTGTTTTCATATCTTTCCATGCTTTCTTTTATGCCAATATTTTGAAACTTACTCGTCACGCAAAAAAAAAAAATTGGCTAGAGTGTCATACACTTGGCAGTTGGGGGATGTGAACGCACGCGTAGCGCGCAAGTAAATAAATCAACAACAACAACAACAACAAACGCAACAAAAAAAACTGTAAATGAAACTTTTTGGGGGACTATTCAGGGGGTACTTACATGAGTAAATATAGCGTTTTAGACGGTCCGCTGATGACTAATGCGACGCCCGCTCAAGTTCCGGTTGCTCCGTCTCTCCAGTTCGGCGTAAAATCGTCCTTTGTCCTCTCAGTTCTGAAAGACTACCTTTCTCTCCTCACAGCATCGGGAAGTGGGAAATTCTGATGTGTTAGAAATTTTCTCTTCTGAGGTTTAAAAGACAGCGATATAAGTTTTCATACTCCAGTAGTAACCTCTCGCTCACTGCTAAACATGGCGTCCCTTGGTCACGGCAATGCGATTGTTATCGAAGAAGACAGTAAATTTCAGCAACACATCGACTTGGCGGGCAATAGGCTGGTTGTGGTGGACTTCACAGCTTCTTGGTGAGATTTTCTTTTACTTGTTTAATTCCTAAAAGCATTCGCCTTCAAAACTGTGCAGACAACCTCTCGTTTTTCTAAGTTTTCAAAACAAACAAAATGGGAAAATGAGCTTATGTAATTACAGCTAAATTTAAGGTTACTTCTCAATAATTCGAAGTTGAATGGATGATCACTCGCAATAGTTTCATCCACAGACTAAAAAATTACACGATCGCTAAGTTAGACTGTAGTAAAGTTTTCACTTGATAAATGAGCTTAATTTTAGGTGTAGCGTAATAGTTTTATTTTAACACCGACACACTTGTTTGAATTCGTTACATAATGTACCCTTAAATACGTGTAATTACAATTAACTCAGAGCATTTTCTATCACGTACTACTGAATCGTAGACGTGTATTTTTTTCCTTGTACAGGTATTTATGTTGTGAAGTTTTTTTCAGTAAAGACATTGTATCTGTGAGATAAATAATTAAAACCAATAATTTTGTGTGATGTCATTTCACATGAATGTGTTTCTTGAAAATTGATCTTATGCAAAGTCATGATTGTATTATTAATTTGTTGATAATGTATATTTTCATTAGATGGTTTGATGTGTAGTATCACTGTGCAATATGTATTTTTACAGTGTATTTTTAACTATGATGATTTGGTGCTATGTACCAAACCATCCAATCAGATTTATTATCCAAATCTTTTACAATGAGTTACCAAGAAAACTTTGAAAAAACAGACAGTGAGTGGGATGAGCAAACAAGCATAAGGAAACCAATTTTTTGTGTATAAAATAAATAACTCCCTTGCTGGTTTTCTGTTGTAAATGTACATGTAGCTTGTACAAATATTGGGGGATTGTTATGCCCTTGTGTCACTCATTATTCTGGTGATACAACACTGTAAGTGGAACAGGTTAACAATAGTTCTAAAAAATCATCTGTAAGCTGGTTATGACTCAGTATCCTTTAAATGCTTTTCTTGTGAAAATATCAAACTTTATTTGTAAATGCCAGGAGAAGTTTTTCATTAAATTTCAGTGATGGGAAATGTTTGTGGAATGTTATTTATAAAATTCTTAGCAAAACTGTAAGAATATAAACAACTTTTAGAGGAATTAAAAAGGGATTTATAATTAATTAAAAAAAGGAATCGATAGATAGATAGATAGTTTATTCAGATCAAAATCGCAGCCAAAGGCTGAATTAGATTAATCGTTACAATAATAAAATCTAATAAAAAGTAAGAGAAATATAAGAGAGATATAAGAAAATATACACATATCCCTATATACACCTAATATACATATAGCTAAAAATTTAATCACAGTTGCTATATATAAAAGTGCTCGTAAGTCTCTTCATCTTAGCCAGGGAGACATTAAAGTTCCTCTTTCGTCTTAAATTGTATTCACAAATGTTACGAGGTGGCAAGAGCTCATGCAATTTATGGTTTGGGTTACAAGTGATGGAATCAAAAAGCTTAGTTGTGATAGACTGCCTGCGTTGAGAGAGCGTCTCCAAGTTGGCTTGATGTAATGCGTCGCTATATGGAACAAACGGAAAAATAATTCGCAAAGCGCGCTTCTGTAGCTGTTCTAGCTCAGCGGATAAATATGCGGGAAGCGCGTTGTGAAACACCGGGCATGCGTATTCCATTACTGGGCGTATACAGGTCAAATAAAAGATTAGCAAATCTTTGACGGGAATATTCGCTCGCTTCCGTTGTTTAAGAAAATATAATCGGCTCGCTACTTTTTTACTTATTTCTGCAACATGACAGTTCCACCGGAGGTCAGATGATATATTTAGACCTAACAACTTAACAGTGGACACTACCTCTATTGTTTTCCCGTTGATGACAATGGGAGCAAAGTCCACGGCTGATTTAGCAAACGAAATTCGTAGTTCCTTACACTTCGACTCGTTTAGCTGGAACTTGTTTTGGTTAGACTTAGCGATTAATTCCTCCACATCAGATTGGATACGGCTAACTTCCTTCTTGTCAACACACTCTGCAATAGTTGTGTCGTCCACGTATTTCCACAGTTCCGTGTTACTGGTGTTGATGTCATCAATCATAAGAATAAACAGCCACGGCCCGAACTTGGTTCCCTGTGGCACCCCTGCCAGTACATTCCTCCATTCAGACAAGCAATCTTCTCCCAACTTGACTCTCTGCGTGCGGTCTGTAAGGAAATCGATGATCCAATACGATATGCCAATCGGCATGTTCAGGGCAAGCAGTTTCCCAGCGAGAAGTGTGTGGTCTATCAAGTCGAAAGCCTTCCGGTAATCGAATAAGACGACCCTGACGGTGGATCCTGAGCCATCCGTGTGTTTGGTCCATGAGTGCACCATACTGATTAGCGCATGCGTTGTTGAGGATTCTGGGATAGCCCCAAATTTGTTGTCTCCGATTTTCTTGAGAATTGATGGTCGCAAGTGATTCGCAACAACAAACTCCTCCGCCACCTTAGAGAGAACGGGCGTTAACGAGATGGGGCGCAGATGTTTATTTACATCCTTGATTGGTTTCTGCTTTGGGATTGGCACGGTATCAGCAGATTTCCAAGAAGGTGGTAGGCGTCTTTCAGCAAAAGAGCTGTTAATAATATCTGTCACCGTATCAGAGAGGAGATCCGCATTTTCCTTTAGCAACCATGCTGGAATACCGTCGGGTCCGGACGCTTTCCTAGGGTTGATCGAAGCCAGCTAAAGATAAACAGCATGCGCAGTAACGGCAAATGGCTGTGCGGTGGAATGGTCTTGCGGCTGCTGGAAAGTTTCAGCAGCTAACGGTGTAAAGTCTTGCATTGGGGAGAGAAAAGTATCATTAATCAGATTGGCCAAATCCGAGGCACTGAGAGACTCCTCACTTATGTGCTGTAATGATCTCATTAGCTCGTCCGAGTCCCTGACGGCCGATGACATGCCGCTCAGTTTTTTAACTTCTTTCCACCAAGCAGACGGTTTGCACTCCTTAAGCTGGCTAACTTTGGAGTCGTAGTACCGCTGCCTGCAGATCTTACGCTCACGATTCACTCGGTTTTGCATGAGTCGAAACATTGGCTTAAATTTTCTAATCTGCACTCATTTCTACCAGCTATGCTGAAAAGTGATTTGTTATTTTAATTCATACAGCCTTATCTATATAATCACATGTTTTTTCTTGCATTCATACTGACCTAGGTTTCCACTTTACAAAATGTAATGTCTTACTCCCATCCACCCACATGATTCAAGTGGTTCATTTCCTCAGGAAATAATCTTAATATCATGCAGTTCTTGTCATGCATGACGCTGGGTATTGCTTATCTGTGGAAGTAACATAAACTGCATCTTAGGTTAAATGCTGTGTCATTCTGAGTACCATATTTTTCACGTACTTAAGAAAACACTCCCTCTAATTTTAATGCACCCCTCTGTTAATATTTACTCAGTGAGATAACCCTTGATGAAAGGTCAAAAAGTTAATGTGGGTGGAAATTTCCATTCTCTGTTGGCCTGATTTGTTGTTTAGACATAGAGTTTTACTTAACTTCTGTTCATGGCCCTCTAGCCATTTACCTCATTAAACACAACTTCACTCTTAAGGCTGGTTTCCATATGATCGCAGACGATCGTGGATCGCAGATCACAAACAGTTCTGCGAACGTCTGCGATCATATGGAAACACACTTCTGTGATCGTCTGCGATCCTGCGATCACAATCGCAGAAGATAGAACCATGTTCTATCTTCTGCGATTGTCTGTGATCAATTGCGATCCTGCAATCATATGGAAACCAAAGTTCTGCGATCTGCAATCGAAATCTATCCCATTTGTAATTTCAACAAAGCATGTGTACATTTGACATTTCCGCTGACTGAATTGTATGGCTACAGTCAGCTTTGCGATCGTCTGCGATCGTCTGCGGTTATAATTATGGAAACAGCTCTCTTTGCGATCGACTGTGATCTGTGATCCGCGATCGTCTGCGATCATATGGAAACCAGGCTTTAAATACAGTGTAGTATTTCCTTAAAATATTTTTTAAATCAAAATGTTATCCCTTTAAGTATTAAGTCAAAAGCCTTTCCTCCATGAACAAAGTTGGAAATACACTAGCTTTCATTTACCCTCATTGGTACATGTATTTCGAGAGACCAAATTTTACCCTTCACTTGTGCATACACATTTCAACATTTAGTCACTATTTTGGTGAAGGAATATCCTGGGGTGCTATATTAGATTATAAACCTGCACCTATTTGTTAAGTAGGATAAGGCCTAAACTTAGGTAATTGCAAATTATTTAATTGCTAATGAACTAAGGTTTTGCCAAACCTTTTTCTTCCCTATTTTTGAGTTTGCTAATTACTTCATCTCCTATAGCTAAAAATTAAAGACTGAACTTATTTTTAATCCTGGATTAGTGCTTATTAGCTTTCATGTAACTGGGACCTTTTCTTGTGTACGTCTCTAGGTGTGGTCCATGTCGCCAGATGTCCCCCATTTTTGCTAACCTGAGTGTGAAATATTCAGCAGCTATTTTTCTTACGGTAGATGTAGACCAGTGTAAGGTGAGGTTATTATTCTGAATGCAATCTTCCTACCAAGTTGACCGGTGCTCCGTATTTCCTGCTCTCACAAAGGAATCAATCTAACACAAGCAGCTAAATATCAGTCCTTCAAACTCAGTTGTGTCTCAAAGTTACCTTTTGGTGACTTTTCTAGTGTAAAAAGGAAGCCAAAGATTAAATTTAGGACACCAATTAAAAACCTTGTCCTCCTCATGGTGACACACTGTGTAATGCTACATGAAGTAAGAAAACCAAAAGCTTTGAGCCAAAGAAAATCAAGATGGCCTCTTGGATGTTCACACTGTTCTTAAGTCTCTACACGTTAGAAAAAGAAGTAACTGTCAGGAATAACTGAAGAATTTGATAATGAATTTTGTAGGGTATGTTGTCAAACTTGTTCATTTTGTCTAGATCTGACAAATGCCAGAGCACTCACCAAATTGTCAACCGTCATGACAATTTTGGTGACCATTTTTCTTTTTCTACTTGCACTGGGAACCAAACTGGTCGCAGCTTGTAGCACTGTTTATGCCCATTCAGATGCCTTTACCATTTGTGCACCAATTACCATGGGAATAATACTATGCTAAGTGATGTTTTGGGTGGTTTTTTTTTATCTTGCTCAAAAATTGCTGAGATTTTGCATAAGGGCTTGTTTTCATGTGGTTAACACTGTATTTTTCTGTTTTTTGTTGTTTTATGCTTGGTTTTTTGAGAAAACGTGGCCCACTTAGCATATAGAGTTATCCCAAGCCCTTCAATATTATGTGTGAAACTGTAGGTACAGCATGTTGGTCCTTGGTGGCACTGGCACTAAACCACCAAACATCTACACTATGTTTTTTAATGATTCAAACTCTTCTTTATTTTGTTTGATTTTTAAGTTATTTTTCATTTATTTGTGCACAGATGACAGCTGCTCTAAATGGAATTCGGGTCATGCCCACCTTCTTCTTTTACAAAAACAGAAGCAAAGTGGATGAACTTCAGGGCGCAGACCCTACTGGATTGGAAGATAGAATCAACCAGTGGATTGGTGGTGCTGTGGACACTGTGGTATGAGTTACTTGATTAATTTATACACACATGAGAAATTGTTTAAATGTAGTAGATGGACACGTCACACTGCAGCCACATTGAGAGGCAGCAAGATGGAAAAATCCAACAATTGAAAAATATCGGCGATTAAATTCACTGGCATTCGCCTAGTATGCCAGATCACACGATTTTATAATAATGCTCATTGCTGCAAATCCCCACCCAATCACACGACTTTTCAAAATGGCCAACAACAACGACGCAAGGTTTTTGACAGAGGAAGAAGAAGCAAATCTAATAAAATTTTGCCTAGTGTGCCTGCATCAATCACTGGTGAAATTTGCTGGCGATTTTCGCTGGCGATCAAATTCGCCATGATCAGTGTATAAAATCGCCTATTGTGTCATAGGCTTAAAGTGATAAAGGATTCATTTGGTCTTATTATTCCAGATTGTGGATCCCAAGAGAGTTGCAGCAGGTCGCAGCTGGGATTGTTTTGAACAGTTACTAGACAATCCCCCAGAAGTGTTTATGGATGCATCTCAACTTCTTCTCAAGTTTGCGTCCAACATTATCAACAATCCTGACAACCCCAAGTACCGGTCTATACGAGTTGGTAACAAGATCTTCCAGTCGAGACTCCTACCAGTGAATGGAGCAGTTGAATGTCTCTTTGCAATGGGTTTTCAAGAGGTACATAATCTGCATTACATTTTTTTTAATAGTCTATATAAAATATTTCGGCTGTTTTCCACATGTACCCAAGACCATTTTCACTGGCATAGATTGAATGTGTTATGATAACTTCTCTTCGATCAGAAAATTTGTGAATGTATAGAATGGATCTGTTCTCTTGTCAGCTGTGGTTTACTGGAGAATGCTGTTCTATACATTCTGAATTTTTTCTAAACTTTATAACAGACCATTAGGAAAACACTCCTTGATTCTGAAGATGGCCAAGGATTTAAGAAAAAAAAAGAAAGAAAGTTAATTTACATGTCAATGCCACATAGCCTGGGGAAAAAATCCTATGCTAATAAAGTAGAAAGTACAATACAAATTAAATTAAAAGTATTTATTAAAAACTATGTAAAATATCAAATAATTATATTAGATTCAGAGCTGGTTAGACCTAACTAGTAATTTAGAAGCTTTGATCAATGTACATTATCAGGAAGGAGAAAATGATTTCTTGTGCTTCTATGAATCAAAGTTGTTGTAAATGGGGAAAGAGCACATATGGCCTGTGAGGTTTTCTTTTTGCTGTAATAATCGAGTTCATGGAAATGACAAAGAATGTATTGCCAAGTGTAACAAATAATTTTCAGATATTTTATTAAAGGTTATCAAACATGCCATGCATTCCTGACTATACATTTTATGTCCATTCCATGTGATGTACTGTAAAAAGTGGTTTAACATGTTGAGGACTGCCTTAATTTATTTCAATCTCTTTATTTTACATTTCAGCGTGGTGATCAACTAGTTTGCCCACAAGGGGAATCATTAGAGAGCATGTTGATTCTCCAGGACACCTTAAATGATGAGAGAAGCCGTCGCAGTGCCACTCAGGGACCAGCTCCTGTGCCACAGACTGGCCACCCTGTGGGATGCTTACAGGCTCCTTCAGGATGTTCACAGCCTTCCATCATTTCAAGTCCATCTGGAAGCTCTACGGTAATAACAACTGCACTGATTTACAGTTGAAGGGGTGCCTGGAAAAAAGCCCTAAGTGACTTCTGATCAATTAGATTCTTCTTCCAAATTACCTTGCATTCACTTGTGAAACACAAGGGGAATTTAACATTACATCAAAAGTCACTTAGGGCCTTATTCCACAAACCCCTTCAATAATTGAAAGGCTTCCTGCAAAAGAGGTGTACATGTATATTGCTTTTTGGCCTTAACATCCAAGTCTCTGTAAATTCACCCTACTTTGGCATACAGACTGGTTATAGTTTCAGAAATGAAGCTCTGCACTTACCATATTGTGTTGTATTCAGGAAATTAGCAGATGACTTTTGCCTAAAACTGAAGCAACTCAAAACAAAAGAAATCAATCATGCATCAGATCCTTTTGTTTCTGTTTCTTGAGTTTTTGGCAATCGTCATAAGCTAATCCTTTGGATCCTAGCCTTCAAATCACAAAATAAGTGTAGAACGTCTTTACTGACACCATTTCCAGTCTATATGCCAAAGTAGAGTGAGTTAAGAGATATTTTGGATTTGAAGGCAAAAAAACGATGTGTCCCCTTTTTGCGGAATACCCTTCAATTGCAGTTGGATGTGTTGCAGGGGTTTCATTTGAAGCTGGCAACCAGCAAAAATTGCCGTCTACTTTGCCAGAATGTACCTCTTACTGCTGCCTACTTTGTCCATATTCTCACTCAAATTACTTAATAATAAAAAATTCATCAGGTCGCCACCTACTTTAGTTAGTTAGTTCAAAACTTATTGAAAACCCTGGTGTTGACATGTTTTGGGGGCAAATTTCCATTTAAGTTTTTCAGAGCAATTTTAGGGCAAGTGTAAGTTGAGTGTTGAAAGTAATTCTTGTTGGTTTGATTTTGCTTTACTGCCCTGTGATTGGTTGGAAAAATGACTGTGTGCCACTTTCTCAACCAACTAGAGGCAAAACCAAAACAAATCAGGATTTGCATTTTCCTGCGCTTGGTGCCAGTTATGTGTAATTGCTTCAGATACTGATTGGTTGATTGTGCTGTTTATGTCTGTTGTGATTTTGGTTTTTGGTTTTACACTCAACTGAAGCAGTAGCCTCACAGCTCCTATAAGCTCTAAATTTCAGTGGTGGGGATAGTTTCGCAGCCCTATTGTTTTAGAGCTAGGGTCCATTGTTTGTGTTGTTTGTTCTTTTGTCTCACCTGAAGGGTGGTCTCCAATCAGGAGACCTTGTAAGAGCTGCTAGGTGACCCAACTGAAGATCACTTTAAATAAATAAATAAGTAAATAAATAAATAAATAAATAAATAAATAAATAAATAAATAAATAAATAAATAAAGTGTGGTGAAACAAAATCAAGCAGGATTACCCAATTCATTTCTGTATGTGAAATGAGTGAAAACAATAATATCAGCTAGAGAAGTTCCTTTTTGTGTTCCTTCATAAAGTTGTGGTTACAAGCTTGCGTCATTGATGTTTTTTGATACCTTCTCTTTTAGAATCATGAAAGTGATTTCATTCTTAGACTCCAGAGCTCATTACAGCATGTTCTACTTTATGAAGACGCTGATTTACAGCGGCAAACGCAGAGCATAATCCCAATAGAAGAATTAAGGAAAAAAGCCAAGGAGGCCAGTGATAGAACAAAAGAGGTTGGACAACCTGGAGTGGATGAACGGGACTGTCTTGTATTAGAACTCCTTTCCTGGTTTAAAGGTACTATTTTTGCAAATAAGTTTGTGATGTCAAACCAGGGATATACTCATGCCCCTTGCTAGCTCGGTCGTGCAACAGATAATGGCTAGATTTCTCAACTTTTACAGCCTATAAAAAGTCAACATTTGATTTAAAAAGGCGCTGTTAATTGTTTCGAACAGGTGCAAAGATTTATTTTAGTGAAAAAAAAATATTTGGGGCTAGGTGCACTTTAATTTTTCATGCCTTCTTTGCGCAACTGCTAAACTCAATGCACTTCTCCAAGGATCGATCATATCTCATAACATTTGCCCGAAGTACAAAAAAGAGAGCTACTCTGCCGTACTTTGCTACAGCACTATCGTCCATTTTCTGTTTGAAGTGTTCTTTATTTTTGCATTCAATCTCTATTCATACAATTATTATTGTTAAATATAACATATTACAAAACAAATTGGTGGATGAAATGAAAACAATATGTCTTTCGATTTGAAAGCTTATATTTTAGTATTTCTTTCTGGTGGTATTGTTAGTTTTCAACATTTTGTTTATTGAAATTTATTTCAGGTACATTTTTCAAGTGGGTGGACAAACCCCCTTGTCCATTTTGTGGTTCTTTGACATTCCCGGTAGGTGTGGTTCCACCGACACCTGAGGAGGCCCTTTGGGGTGCTGGGAATGTGGAGAGTTATAAATGTCAAAACTGCGGAAGAGCGACTAGATTTCCTCGATACAATCACCCAGCTAAACTCTTAGGTAAGTCAACTGTACAAGGTGCTCTTGATTGGTCAAAAGCTACTTGTGAGGTCTGGTAGACAAGTTTGTTGTTCCTTCTTCTTCCTGTTTTCTCGCGGGTAAACCCGAGGGATGAGTGTTGCAGTGCTATGCAAACCTGAACTACCGTGTGGAAAAAAATGGTAGTTTTTTGTGTTGAGTCGATGTCGTGGTAAGAGTGTTCAAACTGCACGGTCCCACGGGAAAACAGAATTTTTCAAAGTCAGGAAAAAGTCAGGCAATTGTGTTTCAAGTCAGGGAAATTCTAAAGTCAGGGAATTTTACTTTTGGCTAGCGACTAGGTTTGTGAAAGATTTTCCTACTTGTAAAGGAAAACATTTGTACAAAGGAATTGATTTCTGTGGCCCCACGGCTGGCTTTATTTCACAAGGTTTTGTCTTGGATGGTCGGTGAAAATTGGTTTGTGGTCAGGGAAATGTCAGGGGATTTTTTCTATCCAAGTGATTGGCAACCCTGAAAAAAGTCGATGCAAATAAACATGCGAAAGGAAAGAACCATAATTATTTTAAATGAATGCTCAGTATATAAGTTCCCTGTTTTCTAAACGCGATGCGCGGAAAAACATCGCAATACTCTAATCGTTTAATCGTTTTCGTATTTAACGGAGATTTAACTGAGTTTAATCCCATGCAAACTGGCTACTTGATCAGTGAAGGCTACCATCTAATAGGGGCATCTTTCCTCCGACTTAGCCGACTTTTCTGCTTCGGTAGAAACCGGTAGCTTGCATTTGAGGTGTGGCAAAAAAGCCAATAACGTTGCTCTTCACCGTTCAACTATACAAATTAGGACCCTAATCTAAATATGTCAGCGCCTCCAAACCAGTCCAACATGCTGTCTCGCTTCTTGGAGCGGTTTTCAATTGAGTATCGAAAGCAAATGGCGTTAGCTTTTGTTTTTCATTGCGTCGCTTTGTGATTGGCCAGCAAAACTCGCGCCACTTTCTCAGCCAATGAGAAGCAAAACCAAAACCAATAGCGACTTCCACGGGAGCATTTTCCCGCGCTTTGCGCAGGGTACGTGTAATCGCTTCGAATTCTGAGTGGCTCATTGCACTGTTTCAGTCTGTTGTGATTTAGCTGGAGTAATTAGTTTGGTTTTGGTTTTGCAACACTCAATTGAAAACCGGTCTTTTCTGTGTTAGTCTGAATTTAGAGGTACCTTTCATTGAGTTGTAAAACCAAAACCAAAGCAATTACTCTGACCAATCACAACATACGTGAACAACGCAATGAGCCAATGAGAATTTGAAGCAGTCGCATGTAACCGGCGCGAAGCGCGGGAAAGCGTTTGAAAGAATGTCATAGGATGTCACGGTTGGTTTTGGTTTCGCTTCTCACTGGTTGAGAAAGTGGCGCGAGTTTTGCCAACCATTGCTTTCGGCAATAAAATGAAAACCGCTCTAAATAATGAAATCCTTGTGTTTGTTCTGCAGAAACCCGCAAAGGCAGGTGTGGTGAGTGGGCGAATTGCTTCACGCTGTGCTGCCGCGCCGTAGGGTTTGAGTCTCGTCACGTGTTAGACTGGACTGATCACGTGTGGACTGAAGTGTACTCCGAGGCGCAACAGAGATGGCTTCACTGCGACTCGTGTGAAAACACCTGCGACAAACCACTTCTTTATGAGGCCGGCTGGGGAAAGAAGCTGAATTATATCATAGCATTCTCTCATGAACAAGTAAGTCAGTCATGTTGTGAAAAGCGTGCTTGCCACAGAGCTCTGATCACCGTGCTGGTCTAACGTGATCACCACTATGATTCAGCCATTTTTTTTTCAGTGTATTCATTATCTAGAACATAAAAATATCCGTTCATGCTGGAAACATTTTCGAAACCTGCCTGATTGGTGTTAGAGGCAGACAGTAATCGTTTCACCAGTTTCGCAGGCCAGTGAATATATATATGACTTTTAGTCCTTCACTGATAAATGAGTGAATGACATTCATATTTTTCCGTTCTCTATGCTTCTTCTTCATAGTTCCTTCTCCCTCGTTGTTGAAAATTGGACTGGAAATGAGTTTCCACCTTTTCAGTCTGACCCTCGCCAATGCAAAAACAACAATTATTTACAAGCAACAGAGTGTTTGCAATTATAGCTTTCACCCAAATGTAGGGAACAATAATCGAGGCGGGTGGAAAGCGAGATCCCCCGTAAAGTTGTCTGCGGCGCCCAGGTCCTCTCGTTCTTTGAATGCGCCCTTCTTCTCTAAGTGACTTTCGATCTCTCTGCTTAAACGTATCTTAAAACTGTATTCAACAGGTGCTGGATGTAACATGGCGTTACTCTGCTAAACACGAGGAGGTTCGCAAGGCGAGAACGTTAGTGTCTGAAGAGTGGTTAGAAAAAACTCTTGCTGGGATGACTCAAGAGGTGAGACAATAACTGTTTGAGAACTGAAGCCGTTACAGTTCCGCCTTCTCCCAGAAATCAACCAAAATTCACCAAATCGTAGGTTCAGTAGGGAGCTTTACGTGTAACTTGAATTTTATTTGTAAGGGTCGACGATTTGTGTGGAGGGAAATTAGTCGGGAAGTCTGAAAAAGAATTTGTTTGCCAGGTTGAACAAATGTTACTTCACCTCCACCTTCTCTCTACTTGTATACGTTTCATTTGTTCCAGCAAGCCGAAGAATGTGTTGCTTTGAATTTTGAAGCGACTTGTGATATTGCCAGTAAGTCACAAAAACCCTGTTTGAATTAAAATTATTTTCACTTTACAATCGATCTGTGAGAGGAATACGTTTTCTTAATGGAAAATGGTTGCAGTTTAATGTATTAACTCACTAAATTTTAGCAAATACAAGACAAATGTGAAAAAAAAGCACTTTGATCCCGGCCCATATCCTCGCACTATTGGGTCGCCGCACATATCACATAGTTTCATGGCGGTTTACAATTCTTCTTTGGAGTGAGATCGGACGTCAGCCTGTAAAGGCGCCTCTGGCAGCCGCTATCAGTCCATATTTGATCTCACCCACCCACCCACCCACCCACCCACCCACCCACCCAACCAACCCACGCATAAATGTGAAACATGAAATCAGAATCAGAAATTTCCCTTGGGGCGGTGGGTTAGTGACACCTTCTAACAACTTAGTGAAACGCATAAGTCACTTACAGTCTTTATAACCAATAGTATCAGAACTGAACTGAAAGACGACGAACAAGACCGCGACCTTGTTGACTAATCAGATCAGTTACCAGAGCCCTTTACACTATTCCTATTCCATAATTCCTGGGTTCAAACCATTTAGAACTTGAAAGACTCACAATCCTACAGTAGCTTACAGTCTTCGCAGCCAATTACATCAAGGCTTAACTGACAAACGACCAGTAACAAAACGGCTTCGTTGAAGAGCCAAGTCCTGGTTGTTCGTAAGCCGGTTAACCCCAGCCTAGTCCCCAGGCGTTCTCGGCTCTGTCAAACCCAACTGTCAGCGGTGACGTCACCGAGAGAGACTCGCCGAGAACTCCTAGCAAATACTATCAGATCCACCAGAAACAACACTGAAATATGCACGAGATCGTACATTACAATAATGCCATGAGGTTGCTACACAAAGGATGGGTGTAAAGCGCCACATCGCACTCGGTCTCCCACTCTGAATCTACAAAAATTATGCTTACGATAAAAAATGTGAGGCGAAGTACATATAACTTTAATGTGAACACGACAGAACTTTGAACGGAAAAGCAACGTAAAATAACGGACAAAGTTAGAACTTACCGTCGTTTGTGGACATTTCCATTATCCTGGATTGTCGCATCGGTGGGAAGCTTTCACACGATACGACGTGGAAACAAGTAAATTGCAACCAGGGGTTTTTTGCGCTAAAATCAGGGGTATTTTGGCAATATTTGCTAGGCGTTCTCTCGCCCACTCCTTCCCAGACTTCGCGCGGACAAGGGGAAAAGAGGGAACGCCTAGGGACTAGGCTGGGTTAACCCTAATACGAGATTAAATATTAACCAAGGGTGATATGCTAGTTGCTACAGGAACTCCTGGTGAGCCAGGTCGCTTAACTAACCAAGGGGTTTATTTCTCTATCCACAAATGTTCAACGCTAATATTCTGCAAAATTTTAGATTAGAGTACGTCAATCCTCTAAAGCAAAAAGCAGCAAAAGAAACTTTCATCCAAAAGTTAAAAACTGCAACTAAAGTTCAGGCTAATCCTGGATTAAGTTAATCCGCTTTCGAACAACCGGGCCCAGGTATAGCCAGAGATTACCACCTACTGACGTTACCCAACTCACTTGACTCTGATGATGACTTCCGCTCAGGTTGTCGAAACGTCAGTCAATGTCACCACAAACAGTCCTTCTCAGGACTACACTCACCCGGACGATCGTGCTCTACCAAGGTCTTAACCAGCACTGTAATTTTTTTTTCATTTAAGCGCCAGAGAAACTTGAGTAAAGAGCGGCGGGACGTTTTATTGGAGCGCCAAGTGAAAGAAGTGGTGGAATTTTTCACCATTAAAACTGTTCACGACGGCGAGCTACAAGGACGGGTCTCAGGTGATTTAGCGTGGAGGCTGTTACGAGGGGAGGCAAAACCGCAACAGGAAGAATATAAAGTAAGCAAAACGTTAGCAGCACGGTTTTCGCCAATCGTGATGATAACATCTTGGAATAGTTAAAGTGCTACTACGATCAGAAAATCACTTGTCTTTTTTCTTCAAATTTCGAAAGTGTGTTTGCTGAACACCCGACTCGCGAAATTTCAAGCTTTAATTTCAAGCAGAAGACTGTTTACTTTGAGTGCAACTTTTTAATTTAACGGTCCGCCATTACTCACGTTCGTAACTGACCGATTAGGCCTCGGAGAGCTGGATCCAAGATAAAATGACGTCATATGCGCACTGGTTTAAAATTGCAGTGTGTGAATGCAGGCTATTAAGTATGCAAAACACGAGTTTGAGAGTCTGAAAGCTCAAAATTCCCGTGCTGCATACTAAATCAGCCGGGTTTACACACACTGCATTCTTAGTCTTGTGAGCTTTAAAGTTACACTCAAAGTTACACTCAAAGTAAACAGTCTTCTGCTTGAAATTAAAGCTTGAAATTTCGCGAGTCGGGTGTTAAGCAAACATACTTTCGAAATTTGAAGAAAAAAGACAAGTGATTTTCTGATTGTAGTAGCACTTTAACAATTATTCACCGAAGTGGAGATGAATATTATGGATATTTACCGAGCCGCGAAGCGGCGAGGTAAATATCCACCACTTTCACCGACACTGAGGTGAATAATTGTTTTAGTATATACCACACAAGCTGAATAATTAGTGGACCAAAACATTACTTTATGTCTGACAATATACCGACAAGCGGTCGAAAATGGTAAAATCTCCTGCGCCCGCTGCTCGGAGGTGAATAGGTACTTGCTAATCACCTCCGAGTTAACCAATCAGAGCGCGTGAAAAGCACTATTCACTTGTGTGGTATATACTGTTTATTGTTGTTTATTCCACACAAAATTCTATACAAAGTAATCATAAGTTGGGCCAAAGCCAGGGGCTTAAAGTGCATATCACCCCAAAATATTTTTTCACTAAAATGAACCTTTGCACCACTTCGAAACGCGTTTCACCTTTCGTTTCTCTTTTTTACCAATTGCTAACTTTTTATAGTATTTCAAAGTTGCGAAAAATTGAGCATCGTTGTTTCACGACCGAGTCAGAAGGGGAGTGGGTCTATTCCTGGGTTGACGTCACAAACTGATTTGCATGCATGTTTACAAAGACTTGATGCGATGCAAATCAGTTTGTGACGTCAACCCAGGAATAGACCCACTCCCCTTCTGACTCGGTCGTGAAACAACGATGCTCAATTTTTCGCAACTTTGAAATACTATAAAAAGTTAGCAATTGGTAAAAAAGAGAAACGAAAGGTGAAACGCGTTTCGAAGTGGTGCAAAGGTTCATTTAAGTGAAAAAATATTTTGGGGTGATATGCACTTTAAACGGCTTTTGGTCAGAGACAGACTATTTTACATAGACTATTTTATAAGTACTAATTTGTGTTAGACGCTTCGTATTCCATTGACATGGTAAGTTTGGGTGCGTTTCTTAAAGGGGCGGCGTGATCATGGAGCGAAGTGACCAGATATCGTGGTGCAGTGCTTTATTTAGCAGAACTGGCTGAGAATAGGCACTGATAATATTTTCAGCCCCAGTGCTCACCCTGTTTAAAGCTATAGTTCTGAACGAGTTATTTTTCTCAATCAGTCCTTATTTTACTCATTTCAAGTATTTTTTTTTTCACCTTTCAGTCTGCTCCGTGCCAAGTGGCACAAAACGTCAAGAATTTGTCTTAGTTATTTTATCTTTGAGATGTTTGCCACTGTTTTTTTTTTCTTTTACCATACTTTTACATAACCCACAACTTATATGACCTTGCTCACCACTCGGGTAACCCATAGCTGGTTACAGCAGTCCAACCGGTAATCTGGAAGGTCATGGTTCGATTCCCGTTAGGAACTCGGAATTTTTCTTTTCCCAGTAAAACCGTGATGTTGTTATTTAGTAAATAAACCCCTTTCGGTGGCTGGTGTATCGGAGGATAATGTCCGCGGCTGATAGTTTGCCCGAAAAATGAACAGTTGCTTCGAGGGCAACGGTGAAATTTTGAGGAAAATCTATCTTCCAAGCCAGAAAGGCGTTCATCTATTTTGTAACCCTCCGATTAATTTTCATATCGCGTATACACAGTTGAAAGCTGAAAATGTAAAAAAAAAATATATAAAAAAAATTAACCTGACGACGATTGCAAATGACGTTAACAACTGCATTCATTGGTTGAGTTTATTTGATTTAAACTTTGATGAAATGGAAGAAACGGGCTGCATTACCTGATACCCGTCCTCCGATTTGCACCACGTGATCCCAAAATAGCCAATAAGATCGCCCAAAAATTAATCGGTGGGTTATAATTAGTGACATTTCTATTCGCACAGTGTTATTGTTAGATTTTACTCATCTGCTTCTTCTTTTCTTTTTTGTTTTCTTTGCATGTTCCTGTAGCACGTACCTTTTATTTATAAACCAACTGATGAGGAAATCAAACAAAAAAAGTGAGTTCTTAAACTCAAAATAATCAATTCTGTGTTGTAATCTCTCAACGGCTTCTCTCTTACACCACTGGCCAAAGCTTGTCACCTGACACGGTGTTCTGCCAAAGAAATATACTTTATCCAAAGCGAGGCCTCCAAAGCGATATTTTCCAGGGTTGCCATGATCAGGGAAAGATCAGGGAAAAAGAGATTGTTTTTCAAGGTCAGGAAAAGTTAGGCAGTTGTGTATCAAGTCAGGGAAATTGTAAATTCTATCTGAAAGTCAGTGAAAAGTCAGGGAATTTTACTTTTGGCTTGCCATGAGGTTTGGGAAGGAGATTCCTTGTTTGTAAAGGTAACATCGTTTCAAAAAAATTCTTACAATGAAATTGACTTCCTTGGCTGCATTGCGGGCTTTATTGCGTAAGGTTTTATCTTGGATGGTCAGTGAAAGCTGGTTTGTGGTCAGTGAAAACTTGTTTGTCCCAGTGAGTGGCAACCCTGTTTTCTTCGTTTAATGTTTTTGTCAGTTCTCAAAGAAATCCTTTAACATGAGAAATGATCCTTTGAGAAACTTTCAAGTTGGCCAGTTAAAAGAGGCTCTTATTTTTGACTTAATCAAAACCACAACAACAACAAAAGTACACAGTTAAGCAGTATACACAAACAAAATGTGGTGGCGGAGGCACATAATCTCCGAGATGTTGAAAGATATTGTTACGGATTGCGCATTCAAAAACCTGAAAAGTGAGTTCGGAGACATCAGCTTAATAGTTTTTGAATACAGTGAACCTAACCAGTATTTTGTTGATAAAGTCTGGGAAGGACAGTAATTCTGCAAACTTTAAAAAGTTAGGAGACATTTAAATACCCTGTCTGACGAAGAACACACCTATTACAAGTTGTTTAAACTCCACTAACTTATCACTGCCTCACCTTATTTCCTGTAGATTAAGATTCTGCTTCAACTGTGTCATAAACAAGTATCTGAGAGGCTTTGATAGAAGGCTTGACATATCGGACTGGCAATCTAGGGCGGCCTCGTTCAGCTGCATGATGCGCAAAGTTGAGAAGGACTGGAGAATGGTATGAGTCTTTAACTACGTTAACAAAGTATTGAATACGTAATGTGCTTGTGTCTGTGTACGATTTTTTTTCGTGACTGCTAATATGGCACTCTGGTCTCAGGGTTCTATCTAGGGTATTTGAGGGGGAGAAGCTTCTCCCTAAAAATGCCCAGCTTCTCCCCCCCCCCCCCCCCCCTCCAAAAAAAATGTTGTTACGATTACAGTATATAAGTAACTTTCAACGTTTTAGATGTAACATTGTCAGAACGTGATCACGACTAAAAAATAAAATAAAATACCAGTGTAACATTTCTCAAAATTGTGTCTCAAAATGCAACAGATTGCATCTCAGCGCATATCCCTAGGAAGCTCATGGCCTTCAGCCATTCGGGACTTCTCCCCCAAATGATATATCCTAGATAAAACACTGGGTCTTGAACTTGAGGTATAACGGTTGTAGCAGTATGTAGGATATTTATCACATGGTGGAGCATCCGAACTAGTAATTGGAAGGCCTTAGGTTCAAATGCTGTTGGAAAAACTCGGAATTCTCTTTACCGAGTTTGCGAGTAAGTGTCGAATAAATCACATCTTTCATTCATTTACCACGCTGTAAACTAACCATCTCACTCTCTTCACAATTATGGAGTAGTAACGAGGTCGGCCCCTCGGTACAGTCTTTCACCGATTAGGAAGTTTGTAATTGTGGGGACCCTGTGATATCAGTTGCGAATTGAAATCTTTGTGAATGCGAAGACAGAAAAAGAGGGAGATAAGTTATTAAGGGGGCCAATGGCCCATTTTACAGTTGTGTGTTCAGTGACCTGGCCTTTGAGTGGAAGCCGGGCTGGAGGTGACCTTGTTTTGATACAAACCTCTCTGTATTTATCATGCAAATGTTGACTAGCTAGCATAAGAACAACATGATTTACGTAAGAAAAGTAGTGAGGTCTCTATCAAAACAAGGTCACCGCCAGCCTCGTTTCCATTCATGGGCCAGGTCCGCCACTGAGCATGCAATTGTAAAATGGGCGTGACTTGAATGGATGCTCCAAAGTCAGGTCACACACTTAGTTTTATGTATATAAAAGGCCAAACGATCTTAGTAAATTTTCACCATGATTTTTAGAAAATAAAATGATATCCGTATCCACTACACCAACGACTTGTAGCTGACGCCGGGGAGGCAAGTTTTAACAAAAATATATGGTGTAACCATAGCAATATATGAAAGCTAACCATTTCGAGTCAGTGCTTAGGCCTAATCACTAGAGATCAGTGTCTTACCCAGCAGTTCTTCTCTGCCTTTAAACAGAGTGTTGTTTCGGGTTAACACTGAGGCTTTCGGTTGTTGCCGATATATGTTATATTGTATATGCATCACGAAATATCTTACCTTATTTTGGACCATCCATTCCAGTGATAACCATTGTATAATGGGCTATTGAAGACATGCACCAGCAGCACAGCTACTGTTTTCAATTTGTTTGACATCTTCTGTGGTATGTGTCACTTTAGATGGTAAACTCGACTTGATGTTTTGTCTATTTTTTTGGCACACAGACCTACTTGGCGAGGACAGAATCCGCTTCAACGGGGTCAATTACATGGCAGGTAGATTTAAGTTCCTGCGATCTAGTGATCGACAGCCTTATCATAGTGGCGACAAGCAGTACTTTTCAGACTGGTCGAGTGGAATGGAAACTAACCGGGGACCACGCGAGTCAAACCGAGATACTATCCGGCGGTAAGCTTAGTCAACGTTAAGGTGCACCTAACACCGAAATATTTTTTTCGCTCAAATAAATCTTTGCACCTGTTTGAAACGCATTGCTCTTTTTTTTTTTTACCAAATCTTGACAAGTGATCTTGACTTTTCATAGGCTGTAAAAGTTACAAAATCTAGCCATCATTTGCCACACGACCGAGATAGTGAGGGGCTTGGGTCTATTCTCGATTTGACGTCACAAACTGATTTGCATCGCGGTAAGTCTTTGTAAACATGCATGCAAAGCAGTTTATGACCCACGCCCCTCCTGACTCGGTCATGTACCCAGTGATCCTTCATTTTTTGTACGTTTTAAAGGAAAAAAAGGTCAAAAACTGGATATAAAGGCGAAAATTGGGACTGGTGCAAAGATTTATTTTAGTGAAAAAAAGTTTTTGGGGGTGTTAGGTGCACTGTAACATGTGTGAGGTTTGACAATTAAAAAAATGGCCCAGTTTCACTTAACAACCACTACGCCAGGAAAGATATTTTCGATAACTTTTCAGAGCGGTTTTCAATTGAGTGTCGAAAATAATTCTTGTTTGCTTCTTGTTTGCTTCTTGTTTTCCCGCGCTGTGAGCCGATTGCATGTATTTGCTTTGACTGGCTCTTTGTGATTTTTGCGCTAGTTGTGATAGGCCAAAACAATCATTTCTGTTTTGATTTTACGACGCTCAAAACAAAACGGTTTTGAGCGTATTTCAGCTATTGCTAGCTCAAGAGTTATAGCGAAACAAACGGCGCCACAGGAAGGCACTCTTTGCACAATGTAACGTTGACGAAAGATTTGCGTTAGTCCAAAAGTTCTTTGGAGCACTCTGTCAACCACTTTCAGGAGCTTTTGCCACGTTCGTTCGTTTGTTCTTTCGTTCGCTCCTTCGTTCCTTCGTTCCTTCGTTCCTTCGTTCCTTCGTCCCTTCGTTCTTTCGTTCGTCCGTGCGTTCGTTCGTTCTTTCGTTCGTTCGTACGTTCATACGTTCGTATGTTCGTACGTTCGTACGTACGTTCGTATGTTCGTTCGTTCAACAAGGGCAAACAAAAATCACCAGTTCATACAAGAACAATAAATAGTGATAGAACTAACAATATGCTAATCCTGAAAACTGGAGTACTAGTTTAACTTGCTTTCCATGAATGCCGGAACGAATATCCGACAATACGCTTTCAAGGACCTAAATTGTTTAATTCTTTCAATACAGAAATTCAGAATGCTGACAGTTTTTCTCAATTTAAGTCTAAATTAAAAACTTTCCTCCTGAACTGACTTCCCCTTAATTTGTTTATTTTGTTTGTTTGTTTGTGTTCTTGCTTTTTAACCTAAATGTGCTTACAAATTAATTAAGACGCCTAAATTATCATTTTATAGTTGTATTTTCTTGAGGTGCCTGTAGCCCGAATAAGCCCTAATGGTTTCTATATGGGCATCCTCGCCTAATGCTTTTCTCTTATCGATTATTTAACATCTCTTGTAGTTAAATACATATTTGTCTTGTAATTTAAAATAACAATAAGTGGCAAAAAATAAACTGAAACTGAATGCCGTGTCTCTACGTTAAAAATGATCTAATTATATAATCGGCCAAATTTTCGCGAACGCCTCACTAACTGAACACATTTCATTTGTTCTGCTCTAACAGGTCAAGAGTCAACCATCACGTCAGTGCTCAGTGGATCCCAGACCCTCAAACTCACGGCTACCCTGAGTGGCGGGAAAGGAGATGTTGCCTGGCAACACGCACAGCTGTTCCGTCAGCCTTTTGACAGCCAGAGTGAATACCCTTTGGACGTTGCGATCTTCCTCAAAGAGGCAAACCGTGACACTCATCTTTAGCTTCTTTCAATCATGTAATAATTTCTTTCCAACTTCACTTCCTGTTTACATTATCCTTACACGTCCTAGAGCCCATGCCCCTGGAGGAGATCGCTCGATCGGCCTTATGTCACAACTATGTTTGTTTTGACCAGGCAGTATTCGTTAACGTTAGTGTATTAAGTGGGAAATTAGTTTTAGGTAGAATCGTGTTACGACAATGTATCTCGTGATGTCAAATTTCTTTAGGTCAATCTTAATTAATTGGACTTAGTTTTTATGACGTATTACAACAGCCGATGTTGACTAAATCGACTGCATCTTCTATATGTGTTTTAGAAACCATGGTGAAGTTAACACTGCGATCATGTCGTAAAGTGTTTGTAACATTTCTAGTCTGTAAAACAGAATCCTTAAATGCAACCTTCTAAATGTAAAGTTTATATAGCAGTACGTTGACTTCCTGTGGTATTGATTTAATACCGCGTAAGGTGGTTTGAACTATCTAGTCTAAACGAAATTATAAAGCTGTTTATTGTTACTTTGGATGTAACCCCAAGCCTTACCATTCAATTGAAAGCTACTGAGCAGTACTCTCCGGTGGTGCTGTTTATTATGCTGTACAAGGTGGTTCTAAAGTGTGACCATTCAAATGAAAGCCACTGAACAGCACTTTCCTGTGGTGTAATACAATACAGTACTTTATTAAATTCTGCCATAGGGCTTTTCAACTTAGAAAATTAAATTATTTAATAGAATACAAGGTGGGTCTAAATTGTGAGTCTGTGGTTGAAATCCCAAAGTGTAACCATTCAGATTAAAGCTACAGAGCAGTACTTTCCTGTGGTGCTGTTTATTATGCTGTACAAGGTGGTTCTAACCTTTTAGTCTGTGGATGAGATGCTAAAGTGTGTCCATTCAAATGAAAGCTACTGAGCAGTACGTTCCTGTGGTGCTGTTTATTATGCTGCACAAGGTAGTTCTAACTTTTGAGCATGAAATCCACAAGCGTTACCATCCAGTTGAAATAGTTGTAGCAATATCTTCAGCTGGACCTTTTTTGAAGTGGTGTGGAAAGGAAATTGAATGTTCGTCGATTATTTGTAGTTTCAAACTTAGGATCTCTTGGCGTGAAGAAATTTAAGGGGAAGGTTATCTTGCGTGAGAGATTGTCCTCTCCTGGGAAACACGAAAAATAAGAATATGTACTTAGTTTGTCTGTTAAACAATAGTTGTACTATAGGAAATATACATATTTCTAGAACAAAGAAGATTAATAAAAAGTAATTTAAAACTCATCGATTCCCCGCTTGTCCATTCCTATTTGTTGTTGTCTAAAATTTTGGCTCCTTGTGGTGGTTTATTACAAATTTATCACAAGTGAATTGCGTTTGTTTCGGTTTTACAATGTTTCGCCCTGTGATTGGCCAGCAAAACTCGCGCCACTTTGTCAGTGAGAACCAAAACCAAAACCAAGCGCGCATTTTCCCGCGTTTTGCGTCGGTTAGGAACGTGCAATTTCTTTGAATTCCGATTGGCTCATTGCACCTTGTGCCTCTGTTGTGATTGGCTGGAAAAATTGCTTTGGTTTTGTTTTGTTTTTTACCATCAACATCTACATTTGGTAACTTGCAAAATCCCTAGGACGTGAAGCAAGTATTAAAAAAAAAGTAAATATAATTGATACATAAGATTTATGAAAAATGAATGTCTGCAGCCGCTTTGAAGGTCCCGATGCTAAGTTTATCAATTATTTCTAACGGTAGCTCGTTCCAGTCTTCAATTGTTCTAGGCCAAAAACTGAATTTTAACTCTTCACATGA